>SRHC01000370.1:311424-494542 GCA_004794325.1 Pomacea maculata | reverse complement strand
AGAGGACAAATTATATATATAATTATATATATCCAAAAGATCTTGCTTTCACTGCTAGTTTCTTTCTTTTGCTGATTTCTCTTTTTGATTTTAACTTTTTTAGAAACAAGGACATTCAAATAAATAACAATCGTATTCAGTAGGTTAGAATGTGTGTGTTTGTTTTTTGTCTTTTGTGTGTTTGTGTGTTTGCGTTCGTGTATGTCTTGATGTCTATGTGCGTTTGCGTGTCTCTGTACATGTTCTTGTGTGTGGAGGAAATCATTACATCTTGTAGAGGCTGGGGAGTGCCGAATGTCGTCTTCTTAATCTGTCCCACCTTCTTTGTTTTATACTGATGAATTAGAAGCAAAAACATTTGTAACCTCGACTTTTCTGAAAGCAACCTGCATTTCACTCAGCTCATGTCCGTTTACTCAGTGACTTGAGGGACGAGTAAACTGCAGTTTATTCTAAAAAAATGGCTTACGTCTTTTTACATTTTTTTCTCTTCTTTCCAGTGATTTCTTTTGTCATTCCTTTCTTCCAATATTTCTCGTTCACTGCCTTCTCTTGTCTTCCTTTATTCTTATCTTTTTTTCTTTCGTTCCTTATGTTTTCTAGCCTTCCTTCCTTTTTCTTCGTTATGGTTTTATTTTCATTTTTTCATCTTTTCTTCCTTTCTTATATCCTTCCCTTCTTTCGTATTTCTTTCTTTCTTTTTTTCTTCTTTTTCCTTATGATCCTTTCATCTTATCATCTCATTCTCTTTACGACATTTATGCTTGTTCACTGATGCTAAAAGATCTTTGAATACCACGGAACAAACTTACCTTTTAAACTTACACTAAAGGTTGCGAGGCTTAACATAGGAGTCACCTCTGACAGCAAGTCGGCTCTGAGAGAGAACAACACTTGCAAAGTCCAGAGTCTGGTCCTTAAACAATGGAACCAATTCTGAAGGCGTCTCTTTAATTTGTGTCCCTTGTCTTCTCGAAAAGTATTTAGCTACAGGAAAAGTGTCGATTGCAAGGCATAATATGATATCGGTTCAAAGATATCCGCACATCCACTGTAAATATTAGAAAAGAAAGTACTTATGCACTGCAAAGCACTTCAGTGAACAAAAATCAGAAACAATAAAATTATCTTGTAGGTGATACGTTGTTCGCTGCATTCTTTAATTGTTTTCGCTCACCAACACATCGGGTATATTAGTGTCATGTAGATGTAATGACAAACACCAAATCATATTGAGTCAAACAAAAACAGAATGAAATAAACAAAAAGTTACCGACCGTGTGAAACACTGATTTATTTTAGCTGATAGTTGGAAACAGAAATGAGAGAATCAGACACCAGACGACAAGATAAAGTGAAGACACGAACTCCATCCATTCTCTCTTTCATCGGCAGCTGAAAATTAACTTTTACAACAAAAGAAAACTTTGAAGTGAGAACACGATAGTTTTCTGGACGATGAAGATGTCAAATTTCTACAGAATTATTCACATGTACTAACAAATGAGAATTCTCATTACTTCCAAAATCAAGACATTTCCATATAGATCAATGAATACAACTGCTGATCATGAAAAGAATTATTGTCAATACTCTCAGTGTTTTCTTCACGTGTTCCTGGCGAAAAATGAACTCATTCTGTTGACTTTCTGCCTCAAACTCTTCTTCCTCGGTCCGTTAGTTGTTAGTTTGGCCTTTTTGTGTGTGTGTGTGTGTGTCTGTATACGTGTGTGTGATTCTCTTATGCTATCGTATTTTTGTCTGTGCTAATATTTTCTCTGTATATTTTTTCTGATAGGTTTGTTTTATTTGATTGTTGCCATGAGCATTTTGGATACACATGTATATTAAGATATTATTTTTTTTTACTTGTCTAAACCGTTTGAGTCTCTTGTCGATTAGACCTTTGCTGTGTCAATTCGCTTTACCAATGTTTATGAGTAGTAGTAATAGAAGAAGTAAAGTTTAAATACATTAACAATTTTGTTCACACAAAGCTTCTAATTTCCATCCAAATCCTAAAGTGCAACAAACAAAACTGTTTTTCTCATCCAGCTGCTTTTATAAAACTGACTTCTTTGATGCATTGATGTTTATGAGGCAGTGCGTAAATGAAATTTTACTTTTTCTTTTTTCTTCATGTTACATTTTTTCAAAACACATTTGCCAACAACAAAAGTGTACCTAAGTGTTTAATAACACTCGCCCATGTAAAATTACTCATAACGCAGTAAAAACTTCTACATTTCATACAAGCAAATGTTTTCTACAAAAAAGTTCCTACCGGCATGTTTTATCAGTCTTGAATATTTTCACACCCTGACTCGCCGGCTTGTAAGTGCTAAAGGGCAACATAAATCTTTCCCAAGAGAAGATGTTTGCAAACATCAAAATTACACTGAGCCAAAAAAGAAAAGGAACCCATACTGAAGTATTTAATCACCAGTCGAGATTAACTATTATTAAAATTAGTATCCGTGCACACTCTTCTGCTACATGCGTTCCTCACTTTATCTTATAAAAAGTCTTGTCAAGTAGTAGAAAATCACATAATGACATAATTTTTTTACTGGTAAAGTGGTTCGAACATTTTAAGGGACTAAGAGATTGTGCCTCATAAAGTGTTTTAATACAAAATCAAATGACGTTTCCTGTTTACCTTTCTCTCTCTCAAGCTCAGATGGCTGAAATATTTTAATCGCCTCTTCAGTCATTTAGGATTTCTAGTTCGCAATCTTAAACTATGCACTAGCATTTCTGCTCAGTATACTATAAGTCTCTATAAGACACTCCATCAATTAATCTATCTGTCAGTCAGAAGGTAAAAATACGTTAATTATTTCTATAAACTATTTTCAAACCTTATTGTTTGTTAACATAGTAAATATTTTGAGCTTTTTAATTGTCATTATGCTTTAGCTAATATGACAAAATTATACGCATCGCATCTCAGCAATGCTTCTGTACAGAACTGACATTTTAGCTTTGTTCCTTATTTCCAACTCATTCTCGAAACATTTATTTACGAGCCTATTTCCCTGGCCATGTGTTTCTCCTTTTGCATTCAACTAGGCTTCAAGTTTACGAGAAACCGGAAAATTCACATAAATGACAAGGACACAGAGTGTAAACATCCGGTGGTAAAGACGAGTCTTTGATACAGAAAACGGCTTCTTGTGTTACCCAGGCTGGTCGTGGCCACATCCTGAAAAGAATGAAAGCAGATATTATCAATGAATAATGTCAGCGGGGATAGACGCCGAACGACGGTATCAGGAGAAGCGAAAACAAGTTTTTATTTTGGTTGCTTGCTCCAACTCCTCGTGTTGACAAATAAAAACGTTAAAAATAGTTTACACGTCTGTGTGTGTGTGTGCGTGCGAACGTGTGTGTATATCCACCATCCATTTGTGTGTGTATTTGTGTATGTGTTCATGTGTGTATGTGCGTTTGCGTGTCTGTGTACATGTTCATGGGCGTGTAGGGAACCACGAGATCCGGAAGAAACAGGGGGAGTACCGGCTGTCTTCTTATTTCTCCTCCTTCCTCATTCAGTAACGAATTAGATAAAATAATATTTAATCACCTTGACTTATCTTCAATGTAACGTGGATTTCACTGAGCTCGTGTCGCCTTTACTCATTGACATAGAGTCTAGCAAACTGCAGTTAATTCTAACAGCTGAGTAACGTTCAGTTGAGTATTCTTTTCTTTCTTGTCAAGTTTTTTACTATCTTATAAGCTTTTAATGTTTTGTTTTTCTTCATTCCTTTCCTCCCTTTTTTATTGCCGTTTTTGTCTCGTTTTCCTTTATACATTCTTTTTCCCTTTTTTTTAACCTTCCGTCTTTTATCTACTCACTTTAATTTTATCTCCCTTCCTTTCTTACATCCTTTCCTTCTTCCTTCTCTAAGTTTTTCTTAGTTAATAAGACTTCCTCGTCACCAGTCTTTATGGAAACCTTCTTTCTTTTATTTCGCAAAAGAAGCATAGACCATCAAGTTTTATTCTTACACATAATTATAAAGGGAATGAAATTTTTATTTTTATTTTTCTACTTCTTACAATTATTTTCAAAACACTTTTTCGAACAAAAAGAAAATAGTTTTATGGTTTAAAAACTCATGTCAAATTAATCGCAAAAGCAGTAAAGCAGTAGAATATTATACATTCCACATCTCTCCACTGAACAAAGAAACCTCACACAATTTTTTTTTTTTCTTAAACGAAGTGCCTAACGGTGAGTTTTATCAGTTTTGAATATTTTCACACGCTCACTCGCCGCAGTGTAAGTGTTAAAGGTCAAGATAAATCTTTCCCAAGAGAAGATGTTTGCAAACATCAAAATTACACTGAGCCGAAAAAGAAAAGGAACACATACTGAAGTATGTAATCACCAGTCGTCATTAACTGTTACCAAAATTAGTATCTGAGCATACTCTTCTGTTGCACACAATCTACAGAAAACATTCTCAGTATATGTTATCAAAAGTCTTGTTAAGTAATGAAAATTCAGCTATACTTTTGTCTTTGTAACTGATAAAGTGGTTGGACCTTTTTAAGGGACTAAGAGATTGTGCTTCATAAAATGTTTAAATACCAGTTCAACTGACGTTTGCTGTTTAAATCTCGCGCTCTCACGACAAGATGGCTGAAATATTTTAATCGTCTTTTCAGTCATTTAGGATTTCTATTTCGCAATCTTAGACTATGCACTAGCATTTCTGCTCAGTATTCTTTTTCCTAGCCTTCCTGTCCTGGACTTGTATAAATTAAAAGTCCGTGAGACAGTCTTCAAGAAGACACTGAGCGTTCGCTACTTACATCGACTGAACAGAGAATAAACGGTAAGATAAGCAACTTTATTTCGGAAAACTCAATCAGGAACATTTTTGGTAGAAATGTTAAGAAGGGCTTTTTCACTTTCAGAAACAACTAATTGATCTTTTCGCTTGGTCATTATCTTTAGTTCGTTTAGTTTAGTTCTCCCGTCATTCCCTTACATCAGTTCAGAGAAGTGTCTTGTAATGTCTACATTATACCCAAGAATCCAGATACAAAGTCACACGGTGTAAAGTATCTCAATACAAACTATGGAATATATGATCACCTTGTATTATTCCTGTTGTTCTTCAGAAACCTTACTACATAATAAAGTAGAAGCCTATCACCTTTATGGCTTTAATGGCGTTGCTGACGGTTGTCTGCTTCCTGACGTCACTTCCTGTGTTGTACACCATGAGCCTGGACAAAAACGTCACAGCTGATAATGCCGCGTCGTCGTCGTTAGCATCCAGCGCAGGAAGTCTGGAGATGCGGAAGTTACGTCACATCGAGGCAGAGCTCGAGGTGTTGAGGAGAACAGTGACGGAAATGAAAGCAGGCGGGCAGTGCGGTGCACAAAGGTCAGTGCAAGGCTTCGGCTCTTATCTGAATTTTATTGTTGAAGTATACTTAGATAAACTATTGGGCAAAATATTAGGCTAAAAAATACCGGCGCGGATTAAAGTAGTTTTCATTTATTTTGCTAAGCAAGTTGCTTTATTCGATTCACTTTTGCTTTCTGTGACACTCTCTTCTTGCTGTCACTCGAGCCCTTTCAAAACCATTGTGGTGCCTAGACTAATATTAACTCTTCAGGTTGCAAAGTTATTTTTTTTCGCACAATAAACTACATATTTATTTATAGTAATCAACGGAAATTATGTTTACAAACATTATGGTTTTTACACTGTTATTATCTTGTTTATTATTATTTCTCAGTCCACATCCAAATGTGTTGAGAGAAGTGACGAGCGAAATACAAGCGCTCCGTTCACAGTTTCAAGGTCTGCAGGTGCAAAGAGAGTTGTCCGTCCTGCGATCTGATATTCTTCTCGCCCAGTCAGCCATGCTGGCGGACACCGGAAGTAAGCCTGTGGGCACAACACCGCAGACAGGTAAGCAGCATTTCGTTAACTCTAAACACAGGTTCTATGCTTTGCCCTATACAAGAACCATGTGTTAAACATTCTTGATCTTTTTATGTTTGCTTTTGCTGACTAATTACATGGCCATAATCATCGGTCATTATCTTCACCGTAGTTAGCATGTAATGTTAGGCCGATATATTGCAGTCTGTAAATCAGCGACTTAGTGAATCTTCATCACCTGAAGGTAACATAAACATTAACTCTGACCTGAAGTACCTGACGAAGTGGGGATATCAGAATGGGGACTGGGTCAACTTCTACATCTTAAACTGTGGAGGGCTTCAACTGTGTTTCTGTCTACAGGAGCCGTATACGAGCGCTGGGGCAACAGTGGCTGTCCTAATGGCACAGAGCTGGTTTATTCAGGTAGTATGAAGAAAAGAGTAAGAAAAACAGGCTGAACGATAAGTAAGAGAAAAAGTCTGGTGCCGTTATTTGAGAAAAGAAGTAGTGGGAAAAAGAGTTCTTTGATTAGTATTTTTGTTGTTGTGATGATGATGATGATTTATAGCACTACGTATGTAGAAAACATTCAAACTAAAGAAATTTGGAATGATTGTGTTCAAACGAAGTATATTAACAGTTTGTTATCATCGCTCAACATTGCTGAGGACCTTGACCTTGCAGTACGTTGGTGTAGACTGAAGGCACTGACCTCGTTCCCTGAACCAACGAGACTGACTACAATGGCGATGAACGAGATTTTCTTTCAATGAAGACTAATCAGATTTTTTTTTCCTCTGTTCAGGTCTTATTGGCGGGTCACATTACAGTCACACTGGAGGAGCCGCCAACGCCCTGTGCTTGCCCTTGAACCCTGTCTTAGAGAACAACCCCGGCGCAACCAATGTCGCTAGTATCTATGGAGCTGAACTCGAACTCAGCCCTCTTCCCAAACATAACCTTGACCCCCTATGCGCTGTGTGCCGCAGCCCACGGGCGACAATCGTCATGGTACCCGCTGCCAGTGCTTGCCTCCCTGGATGGACAGTGGAGTATTCCGGGTACCTCATGGCAGGACACCCCGGTGACAAGTCAGCGACAGAATACATTTGTGTCGACAGAGAGCAGCACACACGCACTGGGTCCGACAAGAGCGACGACGGCAAAGTGTTTTATTACGTCACTGGTGTGTGCGGTAGTCTCCCTTGCCCACCTTATGTAAGCGGGAAAGTGTTTCCTTGTGTCGTCTGCTCCAAGTAACGACCATACACATGCAGGATAAATGTCACAGGATCAGATAAATATTATATGCTTCAAACTCGCTCTTAAGTTAGCAACATTTGTATTTCTGTCTTTGCCAAGCAACCGAGTCCTCAACTTTTTAGAGACTGGCGATCATCTGCCATTTCTAGCAAATATTGAACTAGTGTAACTCGTTTACTTTACCACACACGTAGAGTCAAGACTAGCTGGAAATGACATTTTAATCACCATCAATCGAGACTTGCATGACAACGCCATGAAGTGCACACTGGTCAGACTGCTTCAGACTCTGGGGTAGACCTTCACCTGCCTGTCTTGTTAGAAACTTGACTTTAATGATTATTAAGGAAGCAAATAATATTGTAATTCCGAAACATCTTGAGTTCAGTGCTACCTTCTTTCTTTTTCCTTTAGGATTTTTAAAAAAACATAGAACAATAGTAAAGAACTAACAAAAATAAGCTGAGCCAAGCACAGGGAGACCAATGGGTAAAGATGCGCATCTGCCTGTCTGTGTAAGTGAATCACGAAATCAATGTATCGATCTGTCAGTCAGAAGGTAAACAGAAGTTAAACATTTCTATAAACGTTTTTTGGGCCTCATTGCTTGTTAACATAATAAATATTTTCGAGCTTTATAATTCTCATTCTGCTTTAGCTAATATCACAAAATTATACGCATCACATCCCAGCAATGCTTCTGTACACAACTGCCATTTTACCTTTGTTCCTCATTTCCAACTTATTCGCCAAACATTTATTTAGGAGCTTGCTTCCCTTGGCATGTGTCTCTCCTTTTGCATTCAACTACGCTTCAAGTTTACGAGAAACCAGGAAATTCAAAAAATATCACACGGACACAGAGTGTAAACAGCAGCACAATCGCATCTTTGATACAGAAAACGGCTTTTTGTGTTATCCAGGCTGGTACTGGCCACATCCTGACAAGAATGAAAGCAGATATTATCAATGAATAATGTCAGCATGGAGAGACGCAGAACGTGGGTATCCGGAGAAGCGAAAACAAGTTCTTTTTCTTTTTTCTCTTTTCTTTTATTTTTTTGGTTGTTGTCACTTGGTACAATATATATATATTGACAAATATTGACAAATAAAACAGTTAAAAATAGTTTACACTTGTCTGTGTGTTTGTGTGTGTGCGAACGTGTGTGTTTATGCACCGTACATATGTGTGTATTTGTATAATAGCACAGTGCATATGTGTCTTGGTATAATAATAAATAATAAAAGTTTTATTAAGTTTTTTTCTTTCTTTTTTCTTTTTTTTATTTCCTTCCTGAATTTCTTTCCCTTAATCTTTGTTTTGTTACCTTTTTATCTCTTCTCTTCCTTTATTTCTTTCTCCGTTCCTTCCATATATCCTTTCTTTCTTCCTTCTACACGTCAATAATCCTTTAATCTTATGTTTGATTTTTATATCTTATTCTTCTGTTTTATACATTTATGCCTTATCGCAGAATGCTAGTCGATCTTTGAATACCACGCCCTCTTAGGCATCTGTGTACCTTGCCATGGCATCGCTTTAGTTGCTGGCTCGGCGTAAAACACCAATCCCCTCCCACCCACCCATCACACACACCCTCACTCCAGGGCTGTATAAATTAAACAGTCTGTGAAACGCCAACGTTGAAAGACAGCTTTGAACAATCCTATTTCTATCGAGTTCACAAAGTATAAACGGTAAATTGAGCAATTTTTACTGTGAACAATCTCAGGAACATTAGTGTAAGGAGAGTCTTTGGTCTAATACAACGTTCGTCTACTAGGCAATCTTTATGACTTGAATGTATTCAGTATGAAAGACAATTATCATAATCCGGCTAAAGTTGCTAGTTATCTGATTCATGTTTTTGGCCTTAAAAAATTTATACGTTAGTTCTTTTACTCCAGGCTGCTAGTCCTTGTCTATGTACGACAACAGATAAAAATATACAGTGTAAAGTATGTCAGGAGAAACAAAGAATCACCTTGATCACCTTGTATTATTCCTCTTCTCTCTTTTTTTGTAACCACACACCATAGTAGAACCCGGTCATCCATGGCTACAATGGCATTGTTGACATTTGTCTTCTTCCTGACGTCACTTCCTGTGTTGTACGCCATGAGCCTGGACACAAACGTCACAGCTGATAACGTCGCTGGAGGTCTGGAGATGAGGAAGTTACGTCACATCGAGGCAGAGCTCGAGGTGTTGAGGAGAACAGTGACGGAAATCAAAGCTGGTGTTCAGTGTGGGTCACAAAGGTCAGTGTGCGAAGTACTTCAGTTTCTGAACTCTTTAAAATTTTAGTGTTAGCATGCATCATTTTATTCATTAAAATTAATTTTAAATTTAAGTTGTGTGACATCGTTTTTATGAGACTTCGGTATTTTGTCAAATTTTGTCCCTTTGTCTTTAAAGTATCTTAATTTTTCAATGCTGTACACTTAGTCTGATTTCATAGGAAGTATTTTGGTGTGTTAGAAGCAGAAGTACTCAGTGCTAAGGAACAACGTGTGTAATTGCTAAAAAGTTTTAAATGATTTTTTGAATTGCAGCTAATATTCTTAAACATTGTTTACTTGTTATTTAATTTTAGGACTACAGTGACACGGTATCAACAAATCAAAACTGTAGATTCGAAAAATATAAATTTTAAAGCATCAAATTTTCGAGTTTAGATTCATTTTGTAGAGCGAATTGCATTTTTTATTCCCTATTGTGATTAGCAAAAAGGTAAATACAGTTTGAAATATTATTTAGGGTAATAGATTTATTTGTAGTTGCCGAAATACTGAAAAAACCTACTCATCCCTCCTCCAAAAAACTAAATTTTATCTGAAAACAATCTTTTATGCGATGAAAGAAAATGTCTACTAAAAACTGAAATCCGTTTTGCCATAATCTGTATTTTTCTAAATTTTCTAATGGTCGTCTGCGCTCTCACATTCCCCTACATTTTTACTTCCACTTCTCAACTCCCTAGCCATCAACCCAAGCCTTCATCTCACCTTCTTGTAAACAACACACCTTCCGAATTACCATTGTAAATTTACAAATATAGCATCGGAAAAAAAACAATGATGTGATTATTTGTCTCATGTCTTATTATTTCTCAGTCCACATGCAAACGTGTTGAGAGAAGTGACGAGCGAAATACAAGCGCTCCGTTCACAGTTTCAAGGTCTGCAGCTGCAAAGAGAGTTGTCCGTCCTGCGATCAGATCTTATCTCGCCCAGTCAGCCATGCTGGCGGACACCGGAAGTCAGCCTGTGGGCAGAACACCGCAGATAGGTTAATAGATAATTAAGCCCCAGTGTCTGTCAGATTCATTAACTCGAACCACAGGCACTATGCTTCGCCCTATACTAGAATCATTTAAAGACATTTTCATTGTTTTTCTTTCTAATGCGGGTTAACCACATGGCCAATTAAAATTAAAAAAATCATCATACATTATATTCACACGTTATTATGTAATTTTAGGCCGTTATATTATTGTCTGTTAATCAATGTCTATATCCCCTGAAGATAACACAAGCATGCGATTTGACCTGAAGTATTTGACGAGGTGGGTTATCAGAATGGGGGCTGAGTCATCTTCTACATTATGACTTGTGGAGGGCTTCAACTGTGTTTCTGTCTACAGGAGCCGTGTACGAGCGCTGGGGCAACAGTGGCTGTCCTAATGGCACAGAGCTGGTTTATTCAGGTACTGTCATTGTCTGTAAGAGAGAGAGAGAAAGGTTGAAAGTAAAACAAGAGAGTAAATCTGGTGTCAATATGAGAGAAAAGAAGTTGTGAAAAAAATGTTTATCAATCGTATGCTTTAATTTGTGATGATGATGATGGCACTGATCTCGTTCCCTGAACCATCCAGACTGAATAGAATGACGACGAACGAGATTTTCTTTTAATGAAGACGAATCAGAATTTTTTTAACTCTCTTCAGGTCTTATTGGCGGCTCACATTACACTCACACTGGAGCAGCCGCCAACGCCCTGTGCTTGCCCTTCAACCCTGTCTTAGAGAACAACCCCGGCGCGAGCAGCCTTGCCAGTATCTATGGAGCTGAACTCCAACTCAACCCTCTTCCCAAACATGACCTTGACCCCCTATGCGCTGTATGCCGCAGCCCACGGGCGACAATCCTCATGGTACCCGCTGCCAGTGCTTGCCCCTCTGGATGGACAGTGGAGTATTCCGGGTACCTCATGGCAGGACACCACGGTCACAAGTCAGCGACAGAATACATTTGTGTCGACAGAGAGCAGCACACGCGCACTGGGTCCGAAAAGAACGACAACGGCAAACTCTTGTATTACGTCACTGCTGTGTGCGGTAGTCTCCCTTGCCCACCTTATGTAAGCGGGAAAGTGTTACCTTGTGTCGTCTGCTCCAAGTAACCTCCATACACATGCAGGATAGATGTCACTGGGTCAGATAAATATTGTATACTTCAAACTCGCTTTTGTTAGCAACATTTGTATTTCTATCCTAGCCGAGCAGCTTAGTCCTTAACTTTGTTTCCCTTTTCTTTGAGGTGAGGATCATTTGCCATTTCTAGCAAATATTTAGCTAGTGTAACTCGTTTACTTTACTCTTACACGTGTTGACAAGACTAGCTGGAAACGGCATTTTAATCACCATGCATGACAACGCCTTGAAGTACACACTGGTCTGACTTCTTCAGACTCTGGGGTAGACATTCACCTGCCTGCTTGTTAGGAACTTGAGTGAAAGGACTTTGATTATTAAAGAAAAACAAATGATATATATATATACATAAATAAATTCGAAAGATCTTGCCCTCACTGCTACTTTCTTCTTGCGATTTCTCGTTTTGATTTTAACTTTTTGAGAAACAAGGACATTGAAATAAAAAACAATCCTATTCAGTGGATAAGTGTGTGTGTGTTTGTGTTTGTGTGTGTGTGTGGAGGAATGCCCAAGATCTGCTAGAGTCTGGGGAGTGTCAAATGATTTCTTCTTCTCAGTCTCTCACTTTTTCTATTACTAGTGAATTAGAAACGAAATCCTTTGTAACCTCGACTTTTCTGAAAGCAACCTGCATTCACTCAGCTCATGTCCGTTTACTCAGTGACTTAAGGGACGAGTAAACTTCATTTCATTCTAAAAAATGGATAGCGTACTATTGGGTGTTACTCTCTTCTTCCTCATACTTGATTTCATTCTTTCTTCCTGATGTTTTATATTCTTCCTTACTGTCTTTCTATCTATTTTTTATGCTTTTCTTTCACATTTTTCCTCTATTTTCTTCCGTCATTCCTTTCTTCCTTTCTTCCAATCTTTCTTGTTCACTGCCTTCCCTTTCTTTCCTTTATACTTATCTTACATTTTATATTTCTATTTTTCCTTCTTTCCTCAATTTTTCTGTTTTTCTTCGTTTTTTTTTTATATTATTTTTTCATCTTTTCTTCTTTTTTATATCGTTGTCTTCTTTTTTTTTTCTTCTTTCTCTTTATAATCCTTTCATATTATCATCTCTTTCTCTTTACTACATTTATGCGTGTTCATTATGGTAAAAGATCTTTGAATACCACGGAAAAAACTGACCTTTTAAACTGCGCGTACAGTCCTTCAGGTCTTACCTCCTTTGTGTTTTTGTTGTTTTTTTCACATTTTGTATTTATATTTAAAAATTTCAAGAGCACTGTAACATCATCAAAGTTAACTATATTGTATACTTGAAACAGTGGGCCCATTGAAATAAACACATGTTCTCTGCTTTTTCTAATAAATATTTGATATACAACAGAATACAACAAAATACTTTATCACAAGAAACTGAAGATTAATCACAGACATCTTTTTTCTTTGATATTGCTAAATCATCTTTCATCATCATTGGTGTCATCAGAACATTCTAAGTTTACAAACCAATTAATCTCTGCGTTCATGTCATTGAACTCATGTTATTGATGGCTAAAGCCCTCTCACAGTCTACAATGTGGTATGAAATTCTGAAATTCAATTAAACTTCACAATTTTGAGATTGGCAAGTTTTCCTTCGCCATCCAATAGACAATACGCATAGCAGCAAGAATACTAGCATCTGTCTTTGTCAGATTTCTGATGACAGCAGTTGATGCAGCCTGTAATAATTAGAAAAAATATACAAAAGGTCCACTTTACTAAAACCACGATTTTACATCACATTTTTATGTACTAATCAACTTACACAAATTACAGTGTACGGCGACTAACCTGAGGTGATTGGGGTCAAACTTCTAGTATAGTGCGAGCCTTCTGTGTTCACCTAATTTCTTAATGATAAAACCACAAATTCAAGAAAAAAAGCAGCCTTACATTTGAACACACTGACAGTAAAACTATTCAGGAAACTTTAATAGCTTACAGCAGCTTGCCTCCAGTCAAAACAATTCTGCTCTTAAAAACACACAAAAAATTACTTGAAACAATCATATTCTATTCTACAGACTCGTGAAATTGCAACCAATCTGTGTCTGGTTTTGGATTTGTTGTTTTTGGGGGATTTTTAGGGAGCATTCGATAAAAGGGAAACTGTTGATTGCAGACATGATGTGATTTGATTTATAAACAAGAGTGAATTCCATACAAAGGGCCTCTGATGCTATAATGGGTTTGAATGCAAGACTTTGTATAACCAGAGACAACGACTGTCTTTGTTGTCAAGCTTTTACACCCCGAGGTGTATCTTTGAAAGTCAACAGACGTCCACACAAAAATAATAATCGCAGCCTTGAAATTATATCGAGTCGAAGAAGAAAAGGCGCACATGGACGAAACTTTCTTGTCTGTCTTGTAACGGTTTGTTTTTATTTGTATTTTTATGTTATTGATGAAAGTTAACGTGGTTGACACTAGAGGTCGCGTTCAGTAGTAGACACAAAAGAAATACCGACAGTTGGTAAGATAAAGGCAAGCTATTTACATACAAACACTCATCAGGGTTTCTAAATAAAACATAAAAGTTCTCAAATCCTTCACACCTAAACCATGTCTTGCGTACGTAGAATACTTACAGAAACTCTTCAAACCGAGATTTACATATTTCTGCAATTGAAGTGATGTAGACCAAGCAACTGCATCCTGAGCATCCAATAACTTAAATTTAACACCAGATTTTGTTTGTGGATTTTTTAGAAGAAAAAACGAATCGCTATACTGAACTTTCGATCTCCATTATTTTTTATTTGAAATAAGCGATAAAATACATTGGTAAATGCATCATCGTTGATTATTTTTCTTGCTCTGAAATATCCATATCTGCAATATTTGTGATCGAATTTCAATATATATATATTAGTGAATGACACTTTCTTAATGATACTAAGCTTTATTTAAAAGTAAACTATTTCTTCTCATTGTATTTCTTAAGTCAAAACGCTTGTCCTGTTGAAATCTTTGTGCTCTCGGGTCACTGGTGCATTCAAGCCCTCAACCAGCGACAGTTATTTTATGAAAGTAGATGATGCATTTGCATTTCTACTCCGTGTTCTTCTTCACCCATCTTCTCCTCGGAACTGGTATAAATAAAGCCATCATCACAAAGCCTTGACAATCTTCCAAGAGACTGTTTCCACGGCTACCGACTTCATTGTGTACACGGTAAGTGACATAAGTTCTGCTTGAAAATCATAAACTGACTGGAGAACAATATCTAAAGAAAGGCAAATACTACAATCGTCTAAGAGGTGATAAAAGGCACCAAGGGAAAGCCAAGCTCATTATCTGTCTATAGGAAAGATTTTTTATCATTGTTAGAGACAATATGGGGTCGGTCACCAAAAGCAAACACTGATACAATACTAGGCTGTATATATATATATTCACTGAATGGCTTTTGGCTTATATTGCTGTCAACAGATAACTTAGCATAACAATAAATAATCTCTCTTTTAGTTTGTTTCTATGCTGAGTGTGTCTTTCAATTCTAATATCTGGTAACGATAGTATTGTCAGTTGATGGGATTAACTAAAAGACTTTCTATTTTGGTTTATTTTTCAGTCATTTTTTCACGTATGTTCTCGAGCAATGCTGTGTTGCCATGTTTCATTATCATTGTCAGAAACATGATCATTCCACTTCAAGAAATACATTTTTTGAGACAATATTTTGGCTGACGTGACAGTTTGTTTTTACCATCTCTACTTGATCCAAAGTGAGCGAGTAAAATTTCTCGTTCACAAGCTTTAACGAATTAACGTGTTTACCCATTTCCAGGGCTACCCATCAAAGCTTTAGGTGACTAAAATTTAAAAAATTGAACGCTTTCTTTATTTCCTTTCAGGAATCTTTTCCCACACGACAAAGAGGACCTATTATCCTCAATGGCTACAAAAACATTGCTAACCTTTATCTGGCTCCTGACGTCACTTCCTCCCTTCCTCACCATGACCCTGGACACAAACGCCACAGCTGATAACCTCTCACCGACATCGTTAGCATCAGGTGCCGGAGGTCTGGAGATGAGGAAGTTACGTCACATCGAGGCTGAACTTGAGGTGCTGAGGAGAACAGTGACGGAAATAAAAGCTGGCGGGCAGTGCGGTTCACAAAGGTCAGTGGGTGGTGGGTGATAATGAAACTGTATGCACGCAAAATACATAAATTTTCAAATATCAGAGAGAGAGAGAGTGTGTGTCACGTGTCATACTTTTTTTCTATTCCTTCCTTTCTCTCAGTGCTTGGGGACGCACCTGTGTTAGAAAGGTAGCTCACAGCCGTCGACGGTTGACTTTTTTTTCAGGCTTTTCTATCCGGTTTGCGGGGAATGGTCAAGGCCTTTTCCCGCTGACTCTAACGGCTCCTGACGTCACGGTCTTGCTACGTCACGTGACGTCTGCTTGAGTGTTGTTTGCTGCGGGTTGTGGGGGTGCACTGTTCAGGTCCCTCCCTTCCCTATCCACGGTTTAGGGGTGAGAATCATTCACGCGCTTTGGCGTGGCTTGGTGTCGTGGGCGCTGGCCATTGGTTGCGGCCCCTGAGGGACTTGGAGTGACCCCAGAGCGTAGCGTCCCTCGTGGCAGTTTTTTTTTTTTTCTTACCAAGGCGCTGAGAAGAGCAGTGTGGTTTTGAGAAAACAGTTTTTATTGACAGGCCACGAAAGAGAGAGAAGAAAAGAGAGCGGAAGATGCAGATTAACTTTTATTGTAAAACTAAAGGAAAATCAATCACCGACGACATCTACAGTATACTACAGTGCCATACACAAGGCCATATCACTACTTAATATCATATGCCATATTTTTAATCGCTAATGTTTTGTCTACCAAACTATAATGAATTCATGGGAGCGAGAGGGAGTAAAGGAGTGCAGTCTACAAAATAAAGCACTAGTCTTTGCTAGTTGAGATGGAAGGAGAGTAGAGCACTAATCTTTATAATTTGAGATGGAAGAGGAATAGAATGTATTTAAATGAAACTTCACAGACACAGGTAAGACAAAATTATAAAACTAAAGACACGCGCATGCACGTAGTGCAGTCAAATCAACAAACATTAATCGGAATAGAATTACAAGAAAGCCATTCTCTGTTTCTTCTTGGTTTCAGTCCACATCCAAATGTTTTGAAAGAAGTGACGAACGAAATACAAGCGCTCCGTTCACAGTTTCAAGGTCTGCAGATGCAAAGAGAGTTGTCTGTCCTTCGTTCCGATATTCTTCTCGCCCAGTCAGCCATGTTAGCTGACACCGGAAGTCAGCCTGTGGGCAGAACACAGCAGATCAGCAATGAGCCTCCCCGTGTCGCCGAGAACATTTCTACCATCATGAGCACAGGTTCTACGCTTCGTCCTATGAGAGAATCACATGCTAGCAATCTGATGTCTTGCGTTTGTTTAAACTGACTTATGCTGCAATTAGCATCAGTTGTTATCTTCACTGTATTCATTGTAAGTTAATCAGTCTGTTAGTGAGAGCTCCACTCCTGAAGCTAACACAAACACTAGCACTGACCTGATTGTTCTGACCCCAGAATGTTGATTACGTCACTGACTACGGAGGGCTTGAACTGTGTTTCTGTCTACAGGAGCCGTGTACGAGCGCTGGGGCAACAGTGGCTGTCCTAATGGCACAGAGCTGGTTTATTCAGGTACTGTCATTGTCTGTAAGAGAGTGTGTGTGTGAGAGAGAGAGAAAGGTTTAAAGTAAAAGAAGTGAGCAAATCTGCTGACAGTATGAGAGAAAAAAGTGGTGAAAAAATTGTTTTTCAATAGTATGCTTTCTGTGGTGATGATGATAACGATGACGATGATAATGACGACGACGACGGCGATGATGATGATGATGTAGAGCAATACGTATGTAGAAAGCATAAAAGCTAAGGAAATTTGGAATGATTGTGTTAAAAGTATCATTGCAGTTTATTATCGTCGCTCAATATTGCTGAGGACCTTGACCTTGCAGTACGTTGGTTTAGACTGAAGGCACTGACCTCGTTCCCTGAACCAACCAGGCTGACTAGAATGACGATGAACGAGATTTTCTTTTAATACAGACTAATTAGAATTTGTTTTTCTCTGTTCAGGTCTTATTGGCGGCTCCTTCTACACTCACACTGGAGCAGCTGCCAACGCCCTCTGTTTGCCCTTGAACCCTGTCTTAGAGAACAACCCCGGCGCGAGCTCTCTCACTGGTATCTATGGAGCTGAACTCGAACTCCACCCTCTTCCCAAACATAACTTTGACCCTCTATGCGCTGTATGCCGCAGCCCACGGGTGACAATCGTCATGGTACCCGCTGCCAGTGCTTGCCTCGCTGGATGGACAGTGGAGTATTCCGGGTACCTCATGGCAGGACACTCCAATCACGCTGCAGCGACAGAATACATTTGTGTCGACAGAGAGCAGCACACGCGCACTGGGTCCAACAGGGACAAAGACGGCAAACTGTTTTATTACGTCACTACTGAGTGCGGTAGTCTCCCTTGCCCACCTTATGTAAGCGGGAAAGTGTTTCCTTGTGTCGTCTGCTCCAAGTAACGACCGTACACATGCAGGATAGATGTCACTGGGACAGATAAATGTTGTATGAATCAAACTCGCTCTTAAGATTTTTGTTTCTGTCCTATCCAAGCAACTTGAGTCCTGAACTTGTTTCTGTTTCCCTTTTTATTTGCAGATATTTAAATATTGTAGCTCACTCATGTACTTTACCACTTACATACATGTGTTGACATGACAAGCTGGCAATTGCATTTTAATCACTATACATGGGAACTTCTATTGACAACGCCCTGAAGTACACACTTGCCGGGCTGCTTCAGACTCTGTAGTAAACATTCACCTGTCTCGCTTGTTAGTAACTGGAGTTTATGATTAACTTGGGAAACGCAAACAGAATTGTAATTCTGAACGATCTTACGTTTACAGAACAAAAGTAAACAATTAAATTCAAAAATAAGCTATGCTAAGACGAGAGATATCAATGGATAAAGATGTGTATCAGATTGTTTGTGTATGCGACTTAATCAATCAATCAATCAATTAGTCTTTTACAAGGTGAACAGAAGACATTGCTACATACTATTTTAGAACCTCATTGTTTGCTAAGGTAGTAAATATTTTCTAGCTTTATCCTTCTAGCACTGCTTTAGCCAAAATGACAAAATGACAGCAATGCTTCTGTACATAACTGACATTTTACCTTTTTCTTTATTTCCAAACCATTCGCCAAACATTTATGTACTACCCTGTTCCCCAGGCCTTGTGTTTCTCCTTTTGCCTTCAACTAAGCTTCGAGTTTTCTTGTCTAGAAACTGAGAAATTCACATAAATCACACGGACACAAAGTGTAAACAAACAGCAGCACAATCGCATCTTTGATACAGTAAACGGCTTCTTGTGTTATCCAAGCTGGTCGTGGCCACATCCTGACAAGAATGAAAGCAGATATTATCAATGAATAATGTCAGCGTGGAGAGACGCAGAACCACGGTATCAGGAGAAGCGAAAACAAGTTTGTATTGTTGTTACTTATTACAGTCCTTTGTGCTGATAATAAAAACGTTAAAAATAGTTTACACGTGTGTGTGCGTGTGTGAGAGAGAGACAGCGTGCATGCGTGTGCAAACGTGTCTATGTACCGTGCACGTGTGTGTATGTGCTGATCTATGTGCGTTTGTATGTCTGCGTACATGTTTGAGTGTGTGTTGGAAGGGAGGTTGGAGGGGAGAATGAGATACGGTAGAAGCTGGGGAATGCCGGATTTCTTCTTCTTCTCCTTTCTTTCTCTTCTTTGTTCTTTCACTAATGAATTAGATGTAAAATCATTTGCAAACTCGACTTTTCTGAAAGAAACCTGCATTTCACTAATGTCATGTGCCTTTACTCAGGGACTTAAGGGACGAGTAAACTGCAGTTCATTCAAAAACAACAACATTGTAACAATACTTTGTGCTCTAAGTCTTCACTAACAAGACTTCCTCATCACCTGTCTTTACAAGTAACCTTCTTTCTTTAATTTCGGAAAAGTAGCATAGACCGTCATGTTTTATTTATACACAAAATTAAAAAGGGAATGAAATTTTACTTTTTAGTTTTCTTCTTGTCATAATTTTTTTTAAAGCACATTTTCGAACAAACAACTTAGTATAATGTTCTATGGTTCATATACTCATGTAAAAGCAATTGTAGAAGAAGTAGAATAATATACATTCCACATCTCTCCACTGAACAAAAAAACCTCCCGCAAACAATTTTTTTCTTGAACGCAGTGACTAACGGCGAGTTTTATCAGTCTTGAATATTTTCACACGCTGACTCGCTGGAGTGTAAGTGTCAAAGGTCAACATAAATCTTTCCCAAGAAGAGATCGAAATTACACTTGGCCGAAAAAGAAAAGAAACACACACTGAAGTATTTAATCACCAGTCGTCATTAACTATTACCAAAATTAGTATTTGAGTACACTCTTATGTTGCACACAATCTACAGAAAAATTTATCAGTAGATGTTATTAAAAAGTCTTGTTAAGTAATGAAACATCGGTTACATTTTCTTCTTTTGCGATGAAATAAAGTAAATTTGTCTGTAGCTAAAAGTCGGAATGCTAGAAAAATGTTTACATTTGTAACTGATAAAGTGTCTCGACCTGTTTTGAGGACAACGAGATTGTGCTTCGTAAAGTGTTTTAATGCAACATCAACTGACGCTTACTGTTTATTTTTGCGCTCTCAGATTAAGATGGCTAAAACATTTTAATCGTTTTTCAGTCATTTAGGATTTCTAACATTTTTGCTCAGTATTCTTTTTTCCCCAGCCTTCCTGTCCTGGACTTGTATAAATTAAAGTTCCGTGAGACGCTCTAAACGTTCGCCACTTCCATCGACTGCACGGCGCAAAATCGGTAAGAAGAGCAACTTTATTTTACACAACTTAATCAGATCCGTAAAAGAACTTTCTGGAAGAAAAGGGGGAAAAAAGTAATTTTCTTTCAGAAACAGATCATTCATTCATTCGGTTGGTGAAGTTAAACTTATCAACTTGGATGAGTTGGTTCTTTTAGTTTAGTTCTCCCGTCGGTCCGTTACATCTTTGGTACGGTGAAGTGTCTTGTAATGTCTACACTATACCAAGATTCCAGATACAAACTCACACGGTGTAAAGTATCTCAGTGTCAGCTATAGAATATATGATCACCTTGTATTATTCCTGTTGTTCTTCAGCTATCACCTTTATGGCTTTAATGGCGTTGCTGACGGTTGTCTGCTTCCTGACGTCACTTCCTGTGATGTACACCATGAGCCTGGACACAAACGTCACAGCTGATAATGCCGCGTCGTCGTCGTTAGCATCAAGCGCGGGAGGTCTGGAGATGAGGAAGTTACGTCACATCGAGGCCGAGCTCGAGGTGTTGAGGAGAACAGTGACGGAAATGAAAGCAGGCGGGCAGTGCGGTGCGCAAAGGTCAGAGCAAGGCTTCGGCTCTTATCTCAATTTTATTGTTTAAGTATATTTAGATAAGCTATTGTGAAAAATATTAGGCTAAAAAATACCGACACGTACTAAAGTAGTTTTGGTATATTTTTCTAAGCAAGTTGCTTTATTCGATTCAATTTTGCTTTCTGTGCATCTCTCTTCTTGTTGTCACTCGAGCCTTTTGAAAACCATTGTGGTGCCTACACTAATATTAACTCTTCAGGTTGCAATATTAATTTTTTTTTTTTGCAAAAAAATTACATATTTAACTACAGTTATCAACGGAAATAATGCTAACTAACACAATGGTTGATATACTGTCATTATCTTGTTTATTAATATTTCTCAGTCCACATCCAAACGTGTTGAGAGAAGTGACGAGCAAATACAAGCGCTTCGTTCACAGTTTCAAGGTCTGCAGTTGCAAAGAGAGTTGTCCGTCCTGCGATCAGATCTTCTTCTCGCCCAGTCAGCCATGCTGGCGGACACCGGAAGTAAGCCTGTGGGCAGAACACAGCAGATCAGCAATGAGCCTCCCCGTGTCGCCGACAACATTTCTACCATCATGAGCACAGGTTCTACTCTTCGTCCTATAAAAGAATCATATGCTAGCAATCTGATGTCTTGCGTTTGTTTAAACTGACTTATGATGCTACCATTAACATCAGTTATTATCTTCATTGTATTCATTGTTTGTTAATCAGTCTGTTAGTGAGAGCTCCACTCCTAAAGCTAAAGCAGTGGTTCTCAAAGTGCGGTCCGCGGACCACTAGTGTTCCCTTGGCATAAGTTAGGTGGTCCGCGGCTGACAGTCTTCATAAGTCAGCAAAGTGATGTATTCCTCGCATTATCATTTTAATTAAAAAGAACGAGTTACGTAAATCTATGTCAACTTATTACTATATACTACTGTCACAAAAGGACATTTAGTTTTGAATTGTAATGAAACAAATGCGGCAATTTAATTTTGAAATTCATAATACAAACTGATTTTTAGGACTTGGTGGTCCGTGGTTCGAAATACTTTGAGAACCACTGAGCTAGAGCAAACATTAGCACTGACCTGATTGTTCTGACCCCAGAATGTTGATTACGTCACCGACTACGGAGGGCTTTAACTGTGTTTCTGTCTACAGGAGCCGTGTACGAGCGCTGGGGCAACAGTGGCTGTCCTAATGGCACAGAGCTGGTTTATTCAGGTACTATGATTGTCTGTAAGAGAGTGTGAGAAGAAGAGAAAGGTTGAAAGAGAGCAAATCTGGCAGCATGAGAGAGAGAAGAAGTTGTGAAAAACAGTTTCTGAACAGTATGCTTTTTGTTGTGGTGGTGATGCTGCTGCTGCTGCTGCTGCTGCTGATGATGATGATGATGATGATGTATAGCACTACATATGTAGAAAGCATAAAAGCTAAAGAAATTTGGAATGATTGTGTTCAAACGAAGCGTCTTAACAGTTTATTATCGTCGCTCAATATTGCTGAGGACCTTGACCTTGCAGTACGTTGGTTTAGACTGGAGGCACTGACCTCGTTCCCTGAACAAACCAGACTGACTAGAATGATGATGAATGAGATTTTCTTTTAATGAAGACGAATCACAATTTTTTTTAACTCTCTTCAGGTCTCATTGGCGGCTCTCATTATACTCACACTGGAGCAGCCGCCAACGCCCTGTGCTTGCCCTTGAACCCTGTCTTAGAGAGCAACCCTGGCGCGAGCAGCCTTGCTAGTATCTATGGAGCTGAACTCCAACTCAACCCTCTTCCCAAACATGACTTTGACCTCCTATGCGCTGTATGCCGCAGCCCACGGGCGACAATCCTCATGGTACCCGCTGCCAGTGCTTGCCCCTCTGGATGGACAGTGGAGTATTCCGGGTACCTCATGGCAGGACACCTCAGTCACACTGCAGCGACAGAATACATTTGTGTCGACAGAGAGCAGCACACGCGCACTGGGTCCGAGAAGAACGAAGACGGCAAACTCTTTTATTACGTCACTGCTGTGTGCGGTAGTCTCCCTTGCCCACCTTATGTAAGCGGGAAAGTGTTACCTTGTGTCGTCTGCTCCAAGTAACGACCATACACATGCAAGATAGATGTTACTGGGTCAGATAAATATTGTATACTTCAAACTCGCTCTTAAGTTAGCAACATTTGTATTTCTGTCCTCGCCAAGCAGATTTGTTTTATATTTTTATAGCTGGGGATCATCTGCGATTTCCATCAAATATTTAGCTAGTGTAACTCGCTTACTTCACTCTTACACGTGTTGACATGACTAGCTGGAAATGACATTTTAATCACAATACATCGAGACGTCTATGACATTGCCTTGAAGTGCACACTGGCTGGACTGCTTCAGACTCTGTAGTGGACCTTCACCTGCCTGCTTGTTAGGAACTTGAATGAAAGTACTTTATGATTATTAAAGAAAAATAAATGATATACATATAATGTCGAAAGATCTTGCGTTCACTGCTACTTTGTTTCTTTTTTCTTTTCTTTTCTTTTCTCATTTTTTCTCTTCTTTCATCAATTTCGCTTTACAAACCAATAAATCTCTGCCTTCATGTCATTGAACTCATGTTATTGATGGCTAAAGCCCTCTCACAGTCTACAATGCGGTGTGAAATTCTGAAATTCAATTAAACTTGACAATTTTTAGATTGGCAAGTCTTCCTTAGCCATCCAATAGACAATACGCATAGCAGCAAGAATACTAGCATCTGTATTAGTCAGATTTCTGATGACAGCAGTTGACTCAGCCTGTAATAATTAGGAAAAAAATACAAAAAGTCCACTTTACTAATACCATGATTTTACATCACATTTTTATGTACTAATCAACTTACACAAATTACAGTGTACGGCGACTAACCCGCGGTGACTGGGGTCAAACTTCTAGTATAGTGCGAGCCTTCTGTGTTCACCTAATTTCTTAATGATAAAACCACAAATTCAAGAAATAAAGTAGCCTTACATTTGAACACCCTGACAGTAAAACCATTCAGGAACTTTAATAGCTTACAGCAGCTTACCACCAGTCACAACAATTCTGCTCTTAAAAAACAAAAAAATTACTTGAAACAATCATATTCTATTCTACAGACTCGTAAAATTGCAACCAGTCTGTGTATGATTTTGGATTTGTTGTTTTTTGTGATTTTTAGGGAGCATTGGATAAAAGGGAACTGTTGATTGCAGACACGATGGGATTTGATTTGTAAACAAGAGTGAATTCCATACAAAGGGCCTCTGATGCTATAATGGGTTTGAATGCAAGACTTTGTAAAACCAGAGACAACGACTGTCTTTGTTTTCAAGCATTTACATCCCCAGGTGTATCTTTGAAAGTCAACAGACGTCCACACAAAAATAATAATCGCAGCCTTGAAATTATATCGAGTCGAAGAAGAAAAGGCGCACATGGACGAAACTTGTCTGTCTTTTTAGTACCGTCATTTTTTATTTGAAATAAGCGAGGGAATACATTATTAAATTCATCATCGTTGATTATTTTTCTCGCTCTGAAATATCAAGTCTGTAATATTTGTGATTGAATTTCAATATATATATATATATTAGTGAATGACGAATTCTTAATGACACTAAGCTTCATTTAAAAGTAAACTATTTCTTCTCATTGTATTTCTTAAGTCAAAACACTTGTCCTGTTGAAATCTTTTCGCCCTCTTGTCTCTGGTGAGTTCAAGCCCTCAACCAGCGACAGTTATTTTATGAAAGTAGATGATGCATTTGCATTTCTACTCCGTGTTCTTCTTCACCCATCTTCTCCTCGGAACTGGTATAAATAAAGCCATCATCACAAACCCTAACCCTTGACAATCTTCCAAGCTTCCACGGCTACCGACTTCATTGTGTACACGGTAAGTGACATAATTTCTGCTTGAAAAACTTTAACTGACTTGAGAGCAATATCTAAAGGAAGGCAAATACTACAATCGTCTAAGAGGCAAGCAAAGGAAAGCCAGACGCATTATCTGTCTAGAGGAAAGATTTTTTTATCATTGTCAGTAAGTGACAATATGGGGTCGGTCGCCAAAAGCAAACACTAGGCTGTATATATATAGATATATGCACTGAATGGCTTTTGGCTTTATATTGGTGTCAGCAGATACCTTAGCATAACAATAAATAATCTCTCTTTTAGTTTGTTTCTATGCTGAGTGTGTCTTTCAATTCTAATATCTGTTAACGATAGTATTGTCAGTTGATGGGATTAACTAAAAGACTTTCTATTTTGGTTTATTTTTCAGTCATTTTTCACGTATGTTCTCGAGCAATGCTGTGTTGCCATGTTTCATTATCATTGTCAGAAACATGATCATTCCACTTCAAGAAATACATTTTTTGAGACAATATTTTGGCTGACGTGACAGTTTGTTTTTACCATCTCTACTTGATCCAAAGTGAGCGAGTAAAATTTCTCGTTCACAAGCTTTAACGAATTAACGTGTTTATCAATTTCCAGGGCTACCCATAAAAGCTTTAGGTGACTAAAATTAAAAAATTGAACGCTTTCTTTATTTCCTTTCAGGAATCTTTCCCCACAAGAAAAAGAGGATCTCTTATCCTCAATGGCTACAAAAACATTGCTAACCTTTATCTGGCTCCTGACGTCACTTCCTCCCTTCTTCACCATGAGCCTGGACACAAACGCCACAGCTGATAACCTCGCACCGACATCTTTAGCATCAGTTGCCGGAGGTCTAGAGATGAGGAAGTTACGTCACATCGAGGCTGAGCTTGAGGTGCTGAGGAGAACAGTGACGGAAATAAAAGCTGGCGGGCAGTGCGGTGCACAAAGGTCAGTAGGTGGTGGGTGATAATGAAACTGTATGCACGCAAAATATAAAGATTTTCAAATATCACAGAGAGAGAGAGTGTGTGTGTGTCATATTTTTTTTTTTCTTCTCCTGCCTTTCTCTCAGTGCTTGGGGACGCACCTGTATTAGAAAGGTAGCTCATAGCAGTCGACGGTTGACCTTTTTTTCAGGCTTTTCTATCCGGTTCGCGGGGAATGGTCAAGGCCTTCTCCCGCTGACTCTAACGGCTCCTGACGTGACGCTCTTGCTACGTCACATGACGTCTGCTTGAGTGCTGTTTGCTGCGGGTTGTAACTATGGGTGGGGGGGGTGTGCACTGTTCTGGGCCCCTCCCTTCCCTATCCACGGTTTAGGCGTGAAAAGTATTCACGCGCTTTGGCGTGGCTTGGTGTCGTGGGCGCTGGCCATTGGTTGCGGCCCCTGAGGGACTTGTAGTGACCCCAGAGAGTAGCGTCCCTCGTGGTATTTTTTTTTTTCTTACCAAGGCGCTGAGAAGAGCAGTGTGGTTTTGAGGAAACAGTTTTTATTGACAGGCCACGAAAGAGAGAGAAGGAAAGAAAGCGGAAGATGTAGATTAACTATTATTGTAAAACTAAGGAAAAATCAATCACCGACCACATCTACAGTATACTACAGTGCCATACACAAAGCCATATCACTACTTAACTTCATATGCCTTAGTTTTAATCGCTAATGTTTTGTCTACCAAACTATAATTAATTCATGCGAGCGAGAGGGAGTGAAGGAGTGCAGTCTACCTAATAAAGCACTAGTCTTTGCTAGTTGAGATGGAAAGAGAGTAGAGCACTAATCTTTATAATTTGAGATGGAAGGGGAATAGAATGTATATAAATGAAACTTCACAGACACATGTAAGACAAAATTATAAAACTAAAGACACGCGCATGCACGTTGTGCAGTCAAATCAACAAACATTAATCCGAATAGAATTACAAGAAAGCCATTCTCTGTCTCTTCTTTGTTTCAGTCCACATCCAAACGTTTTGAAAGAAGTGACGAGCGAAATACAAGCTCTCCGTTCCCAATTTCAAGCTCTGCAGATGCAAAGAGAGTTGTCTGTCCTTCGTTCCGATATTCTTCTCACCCAGTCAGCCATGTTAGCTGACACCGGAAGTAGGCGATCCGCCATGCTGGAAGATGATGCCAGCAAGCCAGAGTCAGTGTCTATGGGCAGAACAGTGGAGTCTGGAAACGGTGTCGCCCAGAACATTCCGTTCACCTTAAACACAGGTACAATGCGGTATCCCACATTGTATTTCTTACTTTAATTTTATTCATTTTGCCCAGTATTTTAAAGTATTATGTAAAATACATTTATTACAATCTAAATCATCGCATTATGACAATGACGATGACATTGACACTAATCAACTTTGTTAATCCCAGTGGGCAATTATACTAGGGAAGTGGGGTCAGTTACCAAAAACAGACAAAACAAATATCACAAGATAGTTGTAGTTACAAGATAAAGATAAGGACAAGATTAAGGCAAAGTTGTATATCAGGGAAACTTAGGCTTATCGCCATTGTCCTTGTGTCGTTCCTGACCATGTTTATAATTATATCTACTCTCTTGAGTGGCTTGATGGTCAGTGGGACACTAGTGTTGACCTTATGTCTCTGACGACACATGTAGCATGGATTCTCGCATACTTTATAAAGTAGTTTTGTATTCAACTCTATGTTTTTTCTTTGTCTACAGGTGCCCTGTACGAGCGCTGGGGAAATGAGATGTGTCCGAATGACACAGAGCTGGTGTATTCAGGTGAGGATATGAGTATTTTTGATGTAAAACTAAGAGCGAAGCAAAGTTCGGTTTTTTAAAAGTAATATGTCTTTCTTTTTGTGGGGGATGACCTTTTTGTGTGTTTATATGCTTGATTTTATTTTGTTTCTATTTTTATTTCTTGTTTACACATATTAGCGAGTGATGTTTTTAGCAAACAAAGTCTACATTTTATGTTCTTTGGCTGTGTAATGCGAAGTCGGTGTAAGTGTGGGAACTGCAATGTAGTTGACGTTTAACAGTGTTAAGTTGAATATAAGGAATAGCCGTTGTTATGAGCGAATAGTGTATTTTACCTTCGAATGGAAAGAGGCCAACCCTTTCCTTTCGCCGTCTGATACTTTATACAAAAACTCTTGTTGCGGCCCAGAAAACGTTGTTTAGAGGACACCGTGTATTTTGCCATGACTCTGACAAAATACATAATATGTGATGACAAGAAGTAATGGAAAATTCAGTGTCTGTGTGGAAGGCTGGTTGGAAATACTATGTTTAGTGGATGTCGGTATAAAAGCATTAAAGGGAAATAACCCCTCGCCAAGTAGTCCCCTCCTCTTTCCGCATCACGCTTTTTTTTTTTTGACAGTCAGACAAGCAAAAGTAGCAGACTGAATGAATCAGTGCAGTCAGGTGACCATAGTGACTTCAGATGAAGCTTTAACAATTTATTTTTGTCCAGGTATTATCGCTGGCTCTGAGCATCAACATCCTGGAGCAGCCGCCAACGCCCTCTGTGTGCCCTTGACCCCTGTTTTAGAAAACAACCCTGGTGCGGGTACCGTAACTGTTATCTATGGAGCTGAATTCCAGGTGGCTCCTCTTCCAAAGCATGACCTTGACCCCAGATGCGCCGTGTGCCGAGCTCCACGCGCGACAGTCGTCATGGTGCCCGCCGCCAGCGCTTGTCATCGCGGGTGGACGCTGGAGTACGCCGGGTACATTATGGCAGGACATCACTCTCATCCGGCTGCAACACAATTCCTCTGTGTCGACAAGGAGCGACACGCACGCATTGGTTCCAACAGTGACGCTAACGGCTTTCTTTTATATTACGTCACCACTGTATGCGGTAGTCTCCCTTGCCCACCTTACGAAAACGGGAAAGTGCTTCCATGTGTCGTCTGCTCCAAGTGATAACGAAGGAATAGTCGAGGAAGACCTCGATCAAAAACCTGTTTATGCTACAGCCGATTTGATTATATTATTATTTTTGCTTTACGGCCTTTCTCAACTTTTTCAGTCTTGTGGAAATCTGTTCTGCAATGGCGGCATCTCACGGCGTGAGCACACACCTGTACCTTGTATTAAAAAAATAAATACTTTTAATAGCAAAGTATAAAGTATAATTCAGAATGAAGCATTTTGTTTGTTGTTTTCTATGAGCAGATGAATAGTTTGGAGAGAAGCAGTCACAGTACCAGTGAACAGTCGTCACACACATGTTGCACTACATAGCAGACACACTGTAAACCAAAACATCATGGTGGTGGTGGTAGTGGTTTGTTTCTCATTCACCTTCCTACCTATTTTCGTCCCATTTTCCTTCCTAAATCCTTTCATTTTAAATACTTATTTCTTTCTCTTTTTCTTTCTATTTTTTTTCTTCTTTGCTTCCTTGGCATTTTTTTTCTTCGCTTCTTGAAGTCTTTCCTTTCCTTCCTTTCACTATTTCTTTCTTCTTCGTCCTTTCTTTCTTGGACTTTCCTTCCAATATTGTTTCTTTTTTCCTTGCTTCTTTGTTCTTGTATTTTTATTGTCCCATCATTTTTCATTTCTTCTTAAATCGTGTGTGTATTTCCACAACCACAATAAAAACAGATCCTTGAAAACCACGAACCAAACTGATGATCAACCATGCACTAAAGGCTGCGAAACACAGTAAACTTTACACATTCGGAAGCAAGTCGGCTCTAAAACCTTTTTTTTTAAATGCTTGTAACGCTCAAAGCCTGGTTTTACGACAATGGGGAATCGCACTGATGTCGGACATTTTGCAGTTTGTTGCCCTTGTGTTCTCACAAAGCATTCATCTAGGACAGTAGATGGCAAGGCAGAATTTGATGCTCGTTCAAAGAGATTCTCGTGGCTAAGATAAGCATTATCACAGAAGCTATAACCGTGCAGCACAGAACAAATGAGTGCAAGCATATGGTCTGAAACAATAAATGATTTTGTAGTAACTAAATCCTGCATTGTTCGCCGCAGTCTGCAACTGTTTCGCACGTGACAAAGAGGGTTGTGGGTCAAAGGTTCACATCTGTGTCCCCCAAACTAACCCAAGTTAAAAAACAAGAAAATATACTGAGTCGAAATAGAAAGGAATTAAATAAACAAAAGTTGCTGACCTATTTCTTTGTCAAATCTGACATAAAGATATATTTTAAGTGATTGTTCAGAACAGGAGTTGGCATGTCGGACACTAAAATAAAGACACGAACTACACTCACTTACTCATCAGCTGCTTACAATCAGCTACGTTTGCATCGAAAGCAAGGCCATGTGAGCACAATAGTAGATTTCTGGATACTGAAAAGTTTTTACAAAGTTAGTGTATGCTGACTTCTTTACATAACTCATAACTGAAAAAGCTCATTACTTACAGAATACATACACACTGCTTTCCAAATTCAATGGTCTATAGATTAATCATAAGAGTACTTCGCACCCAGGTGAGATTAATCTTTGATATCTGTACGAGCATTTAGCTACCTCTTTACAGCTTAGAGCTGTTTGTTCATTCGCTGAGTAAGTATTTGTCAAATAGACAATGTGTACCAAAGTATTTTGACTACAGAGACTATAAAAGTAATTGCTCAATAAGTTCTCAGCTGAATATGTTTAAATTCACCATTTCTGTGGTCAATGTTGACGATTTTATTGGAGCTGTGCGGCTACTCCAATATTTTGTGGTCCTAGATGATGCTTTTGTAGTTCTGCTCGATATCCGTTTTCCTAACATTATATATATAGGTCGGTATAAAGTAATCTTCTACAGTCCTACATTTTGCAGAAAGAAGACTGCATAACGGACGAACGGTGAGCTGAACTATTTTTTAACATTAACACAGTCCAGTATAATATTGTGAAATGTGGTTTAGTCTGTCGTAGAGGTTTAAATGTTATCAGCAACAGACGGCGATACCGAAATCTCCAGAGACAAATGTACGATCAGAAAACTGTTTAATTTTGTTTGTTTACTCCATTTTAGAAATCTCTCACCAAAGTAGAAGCCCTATCCACCAATGGCTGCAGTAGCATCGACAGCTTTCCTGTGCATACTGACGTCACTTCCTGCATTGTACACCATGAGTCTGGTCGCAAACGTCACAGCTGATAACGCCGTGTCGTCATCGTCAGCACCAGGTGCTGGAGGTCTGGAAATGAGGAAGTTACGTCAGATCGAGGCAGAACTCGAGGTGTTGAGAAGAACTGTGACAGAACTCAAAGCTGGTGCTCAGTGTGGTTCACAAAGGTCAGTGTGGTTCACACAGAGTGGAAAGGGGAAACGACAATTAAAGAAACCTTAGTGTTTATAAGACATAACGGTTTTGTAAATAACACAAGTAAGCAAGAAAGTGTAAAGTTAATCTAGCATACAATATTACAACACTAAGCTGTGTATGGCATACGTTGTATGTAATAACTGTACGAGGAACCCTGGTTATGCAATCTTATTACCAGTCTGCCATATTATCCATACTGGTATCAGTGAAATAATTAACTAATTTTACAGTTTTAGCGCCGTACGCCTGTTTGCAATGGTTGTGTCTGCAATGGCACCAGACTAAATGCGAGCAAGCGAGGCCGACCTAATAATGAGACGAAAAAGATTGCAATTTATGTTTAAGAAATTCCAAAGACACCCTTGGAGCAAAAGTCTAACATATCTTATTAGGATACTCATGTGCAAGTAGACACATCCCATGTCTAAGCCACTTGCAAGGAAATACACAATCTAATCCAAGCGTCTCTTTTTATTCCCCATCTTAATTTTATTTCCAGTCCACAGTCAGAAGAACTCAAAGAGGTGACGGCCGAAATACAGGGTCTCCGCTCACAGTTTCGTGCTCTGCAGATGCAAAGAGAATTATCTGCCCTTCGTTCCGAAATTCTTCTCGCACAGTCAGCTATGTTACCCGACACCGGAAGTAGACGCTCCGCCATGCCGGAAGACGATGCCAGTCAGCCGGGCGCAGCGTCTGCTGGGAGAGGAGCGGAGGGTGGCAACGAACGACCCGGTGTCACCCGGAACATTCCGTCCACCCTAAGCACAGGTAAACGTTATGTCTGAATTTAGTAAAAATTTTCTTCTGACATCATCTTCAACATCAGCTTTAGTTATCTACTAAAATAACCAGTGGGTGTCGGAACCATCTATATTTATCTTCCGTGTAGTTTTATGTGGACGCATTATACTTATAGTCAACTGACCAGAATGACATTGCACTTATAGTCCATTGATCAGCATGATTTAGAGTCCTCATTATTTTAAGGTGACCCGGATGTCTCTGAGGTTAAGCGGTTATAGCCAAACTGTGGACTAAGTCACGTGGGCTTTAAAATCTGTTTGTGTCTTTTAGGAGCTGTTTACGAGCACTGGGGCCACGAAGGATGTCCTAATAATACGGAGCTTGTTTATTCAGGTACCTGTGTGTGTGTATGTACGTGTACGTACGTGTGTATTATGTGAGTGTGAGTGTGTGTTTAATTGAGTGTGTGATGCATGTGTGTGCGTGCATGTAGGTGTGCTACATGTCTACGTATTTCGATCTCTCTCTGTCTCTTTAGGTGTCATCGCTGGCTCGAGTCACGGGCACACTGGAGCAGCCGCAAATGCTCTCTGTCTACCATTGAACCCTGTCTTAGAGAACAATCCGGGCTTGAATGCTAATGCTGTTATTTACGGAGCTGAGTACGAGGTGCAACCTCTTCCCAAACACGACAATGACCCTCGCTGCGCCGTGTGCCGCGCTCCACGGACAACAGTCGTGATGCTGCCCGCAGCCAGCGGCTGCCACCCGGGATGGACGCTGGAATACTCCGGATACATCATGGCCGGATACCACACTCATCCCGCAGCCACTGAGTTCCTCTGTGTCGACAAGGAACAGCACACGCGCATTGGGTCCGACAAGGACGACAACGGCTTTCTCTTATACTACGTGACCGCTGTGTGCGGTAGCCTCCCTTGTCCGCCTTACGTAAGCGGGAAAGTGTTTCCCTGTGTCGTCTGCTCCAAGTGACAATGGTAACGACCAAAACATGCGTAAAAGCTAGAGACGACTGAAGCAAAATATTTTTTTAAAAAACTTGTCCTAGCTATCGTTGATTGTAAGGAGAAGTTATTTTAGAAAGGGAAACAAGCATTCAGTCAAACTTTGAAGAACATTAAATATTAAATGTGTTTGAACATAAACTAAAGATATTTCATTATGAACTGTAATCATGTAATTTAATTGTAACTGATCTTGTATTTCATCGTTATTTATCCCGTATTTTGATTGCATTTACTTCTAACGTATTTTAATTAGAAACTGTCATGTATCTCATTCTCGCTATGCTTGTCCTTCATTTTATTTTAATAAATAAAGAATTCAGATCTGGGATCAGCTTTAATGAAGTTTAACTCTGCTCACTAGTTAATAATTTATTTTTTTTATAAGTAAAAGATATACTTACTTTGTCAAAATAAGTTCAAAAGCAGAAAATTCATACTGAAAAGCAATTTTTGAGTAGATTGATGGATTTTCCCCTTTAAAATTATTTTTGTTAGCATCTGTGCGCCGGAGTCTAAACGTACGCACACGTATGATATAGATTTGTATCCGTTTCAGACAACCACTCTGTTGACATTTTTGTTTCTCTGGGGGCTGTATTAGCAAGTTCATTATGTCGCACCTTTAAAGTAAAATGATTTTATTTGTGTGAGTATTGGAAAATATCTTTTTGCATATGTAAGTGAATTCTGAACATTTCTTTTTAAAAAGCTGTACGTCTCCTAAAGCTCAGGATATCTTGCATAATACCTAACAAGTATCTAGTGAGGCAGTGCTGAGCGTGTCTTATAGCACTAACCAGTAAGAAAAAAAAGTCCAAAATGCCCACAATGCTTCACAAGGCATGAAGAACACGGAGGTAAGTAGGTGGGTTGAGGGGCAGAACCGTGAAAACCTTTCATCGCACGATGTGTGCTAAGTCCTGATGGCGCTGCACGTGTCTTGGACTGTGTTCAAGTGCATTGACAGTTCTGTCACATTTTGATTCCAAGTAGGTTCGTTGAAAGCAAACCGGTTTACATGTAAATCCAGTCTCACACTTGACAGTCCCATGAAGTTGTCACACCATGAGCAGTCACAATTGTTGCAGTTGGTTTGTGTGAGTTTTTATTTGGCCTTAAACTTTTTTGGTGCATGTTTACCACAAAGTAAATGAAAGCGCAGTCACTTCCTGGCTGTACGAAATTCCATCTCTCTTTTATACTATGCGATATTACATGTTTCTTTTAAACAGTGCCATCACTCTTTGTAAAGCGTGGACTCGCATGTATAGAGGCCTCTCCTCCCTGTACAGCTGACCAGCTGACATCATCTTGAAGGCAGTCCTCCAGTTTGCAGCCAGACGCAAGCAGGCTTTGCGCTTTTCTGTCTGACAAAAGCCCTTTTTATGCTCTCCTGCGAGCATACATCTCAGGGATGCCTAATTTTAGGAGGTCTCCCTCGCTTTTTGGGGGGATCTGGCATTCTTCATTCGGGATCTCATCTTTCTTCCAAGGCCTGATCGCTGGCTGATTTTGCACAAGTTCGAAAAGGTCCACACCAAAGTTTGATTTTTTTTTTTCGCAGTATTTTTTCAGCTCGGTCCTGGAGCAAAATTTCGTACTGCCAAGACTGGAAAATAAAACAGTAAACATTAAACAATCTGAACAATTACAGAAAATAGGAGTTAGAAACTGACAGCTTGCTATAGACCGAGATAGGACAGAATAGCTATTGTCTGATTTAGTTGTTCAAGTGTTCCATAGCCATAAATTGTCAACGATACCCATAAGTAACGTGTACTCGCTGACACGCTATCGATGAATAGTCTTCCTGAATAGAGGATAAAAAAGACACTCCTAGATGCAAATAAAGGTTCAGTCAAAATGTACGTAGAGAAATAAATAAATTAAACAAACTCAAGCGGTCACAGTTCACAAAAAACTGAAAGAAGGAGAGGCTGATGCTTTAAAAGTTCTCATGCTGTAGTTTGTTACTGTACAGATACAAAATACGTTTCGAATTCTCAAATGCGGTAGACAGTGAAAAAGTGAATAAATAAGGGAAGAAACTCAGTCTAACTATAACATCGTTGTAGTTTTGAATTCTTTCCCTTTGACCGTTTCTCTCCGTCACGTTTTTCGATGAAGTCGTCAGATAAAGACTATTGTCTTCGGAAATAGTGTATAAATGATGAGAGAGAAAATATTTTTCAAATTTATGACTGGCTACTCAATAAATTTCACAAACATTTTGATAGCTGTTGTGAGTTCTGTTTTCTTACTCACATCAGTTAATTTTAATCCTGCTTTACAGGATGTAAAACGTGGACTCGGTGAAGAGAATCCAGGCATTTGAGGACAAGTTTTTAAGAAGGTTGCTTCAGATCTTGTCGAAAGAATATCAAGCCAATATCTTTGTAAGAAGCACAGTCGCATAATGTCAGGTTTAGTGTTGTATCCAGACTGATTTTGCTTAAGAATTTCTGAACTACTGGCGGCTATCAACAGCTATGTTGGGGTAGTCATAAACTCCTCACAGCCACTGGCCTCCTACGAACTGTGGAAGTCAGTGAGACACACCTGTCCGCTAGCTGAAATGCAGCTAACATCACATAACATGTAACATGCAGGTAATATCATCTGAAGACCACTGCACAAGGCGCATAGCAAAAGCTAAAGGTCGTCCCATGACCTTTGTCAGGTCGATAGGAAGTGAGGAGACACTTTCCTTGGGGCCAGCTTTACGTGAGGGTGGTGCCCATCTCCTCTTTCTCGCTGCCTCACCTCCCCAAACCCCCTTGGAGTCAGGCACGCATTTCCGCAAACTAGTTGACTAGGGAAAGGGAGTTACACCGGCACACAAAAAGAGAGCTGAACAATAGCGCATGTTAATGGGACGTAACAACTTATGACATTTCTGTTTGAGGGCAGCAGAGTAGCGGCGCTTGAACATGAAGACGGTAGCTGCTAGCAAGTAGTATCGTAACAACATTCAGATAGCAGAAACAGATCGAGATGTGTCACACAGGGATCTTCTACTGGTGGAAATGCCAGAAACATTACTATAAAAAGAAAAAAATATAAAAAAGCAGCCAAAGTAAAAAATAAGCCAACTAACAAATTAAAATGGCTTCTAGTGACTTTTTGCGCACAGGAGAACAAAACAAAACAAAAACAAAATAATCCGTGCTCTACTGTCAGTGACGTGTTAATAGGGTTATAAAGGCCCTATCTCAATAGACAGCAGGCCCTCATAAACAATGTTAGTAGATACTGAGCAAGATACAGTGGAACCTCGGTTAGCGAACGCCTCGGATAGCGAACATTTCGGTTAACGAACAAAAATTTCGTTAAAAGTTTGTCTCGGATAGCGAACAAAATTTCGGATAACGAACAGCCACGTGAACCACACGTGATCGACCAGCATGTCATCATTCGCGCTCGAGACACAGTTACGATCAGTCGCTTTTTATCTGTGCACATCCTTCTTATTTAGTGATTGTTCTGCTTTATTTTAGTAAGATAATCCTCAATCATGGCTCCAAAGAAGATTAAGAGCAATTAATAGTAGTGAGGTAATGACAAGGAAGCGGCCAACAAATGAATTGAAAAAGGAAATGATTTCAAAGTATGAAGGTGGCATGCGTCTGTCGGATATGTGATGTCGTATTACCCAAGAGTTTTACAAAAAAGGCAGAAGGAACAGACACTGGACAAGTTTTTTCCTTTAACCTCAAAGCTACAGAAAGGGAAAGTCACCCCCGATTTTATAATGTCACGTGTGCTCATGGAGGGGGAATCAGTAATTCCACCCATTCCTCCCCTCACCTGCTTCCAACCACGCCGTCAAAACGCAAGTTTTCTGATGTTTAAATGCTTTCGTTAATGTTTTTATGTTTATTTAACTCCATTTATATTGCATTATAACTGTTCTCATTAAAACAAATACCTATATATATATAGCCTGTAACTTTCAAATATTAGCGAGTCAACGGGGGCTGGGAACCAATTAAATCTATTTCCTTTATTTCTTATGGAAAAAATTGTTTCGGATAACGAACATTTCGGATAACGAACAGCTTTCCAGAACGGATTAAGTTTGTTAACCTAGGTTCCACTGTATTGATATTGAGCAAAATAGTGTTAGCAGATACTGATCAAGATGTTGGGCAAGCAAGACAGTGAGGATACAAACAGTTAGTTGATCATATCGGAATCACAATAACACTGACATTTTCTGCTTAGAAGACTGAGTGAGGCGACTTGCACGTTTGCTAACAACTTGATGCTTCAAAGTCTCTTTTTAAACAAGTGTAACACAATCCCATTTTCCCATTACACAGAAACCTCGCACCTCTCTCTCTCACAAACACACACATGTACACCGAGAGAGAACAAGAGATATTGTTTCCTATAACGGTTTTTTTTTCTTGACCAATCAGTGAACAGCTGTGAAATCCTGAGCATGACGTTTTCATTACGAAAGTGGTCCATCGTTTCTACAGAAGAGTGACATGTGTCTATATCTCGTTGCTCTAGTTCGTATTATGCATCCAATTCCTCGCCTTCTTTGTCGTCCGGGCAGGAGAAGGAAAATCACTGATTTGCTCTCACATGGTCATTAAGGATACATTTATAGATGTCGTCTGTTCATATTCTTTGTTATCGTCTGCTTACATCCTTTATTATCGTTTTTGTTGTTGTTTGGTATGGAAATTTCTTCCACCTGGGGGAGGGGTATATGGAGGAGACGAGGGTGGAAGGGAAGAGCAGGGGAAGGTGGGTTAGGGAGGTGTGGGAGGAGGGTACTCGCTGTGTTGGTTGCAGTTGCTTCTAACGACAGTATATTATGTCTTATCTCTGTGGGTAGGTTGAGGCAGCTGTTAAAGTTTATTGCGGCCTTTATTTGTCTACGACCTGTCTGAATGTTTTCCCATCTTGAAGAAATATAATTGTCTATTGTATATATATAAATGCATATTCGTTATTATCGTATGCTCATATTTCTATCATCAGCTTATATTCTTTATTATCATCTGTCCATATTTATCATCGTCTCTCCATATTCGTTATTACCATCTGTCCACATTCGTTATTATCGTCTGTTCATATTCGTTATTATTGTCCGTTTGGATTATTTATTATCGTCATTGTTCTTGAGTTAGGCGTCTTTTCCATTATCGCCAACAGTAGCAGCAGTAGAGTGAGTGATCAATCCACTCAAATAATTTCTTTCTCGACCTAAAACCTTGCTGTCGATGCAGACAACAGTGATTTTGTTGTCGCGCCAATGACCATCATTTTGTCGTCATTTTCTGTAATATCCGTTATTTTAGCGTTATACAGACAGAAATTATGTGGACTTAACCACCGTCTCCTGAACACTGGTTAGGGGGCAGGTAGTCAATCGCTGGTGATGGCAAGGGTCAGCAAATTTCCCGGCTAATCAAAGCCTGGACTACGCTGCTACACAACCGGAAGCTGGGAGAAGCTGGGATGGTGGTCATGGTGACTGGTAGATGTACACACAGTACACTAAGGTCCTGATAGCTGATACATGTACACACAGTTCGTAAAATAAAGTCATGATGACTGAGATACCCTTTTGATCCACAGTATGTGGATTGATAATTGAATAATAATAATAACAACAACAACAATACAACACGCATTCTGCTCAATGTTGGGTAAAATGTTTGTAAGCTTTCTATATACTGATAGCTGTAGATATAGTGTACAGACTGGCAGCTGTACAAGTAAATAGCTGTCAGTATTGTATACAGATTGGCGGTCCTCATATGTAAATAGGTGTATGGTACACAGATTTATAGTCGTGATAGTAAATAGCTTTACATACAGGACAAATATTGGCGGTTCTAATGTATAAATAGCTGTTTGTGTAGTACACAGATTGGAGAATCTGTGTTAATAACTGTACATATAATACGCAGATTGGTGAAGTTGACGTGTCAATAGCTGTACATATATCACTCAGATTGACGGTTGTGATATGTAAATGAGCTGTACATATAGTAAACAGATTTAATAGTTTACATTTTGTAGACAGACTGTTGTGATATGTAATAGCTGTACATATAGTAGACAGACGGTCGTGATATGTCAACATAGACTGTAATTTAATGATTATACATATATTAGACAGACAGGCGATCATGATAGGTTGTAGTTGTACATATAGTAGAAAGACAGGATATTGTAACAGCTGTACACAGAGTGTACAGAATTAAGAATGCATACAATGTCACAATGGCGACAGGTCATCAGTACGATGACACAGGCAATGACCAGCCAACGACAATACGTAACGAAAACACGCCAAGAAACGTCACACATCGATCCCTCCTTAACCTTCACACCGCTAAGTTCAAAGGATACCATGACCTTTTCCTTCTCTTTTTTTTTTAAACTTCTTCATTTGAAGGAATGGTTGAAATAGATGGACAGGCATGAACGTCAAAAAGCGCGAATAAGACATTCGACTCTCCCCGCCCTTCACAATCAGTCACAAAATCGTCGAAATTACAGAGCCATTGCTGTGCCAACAGTCGTAGCGGGTGGAGAGAAGGGTAGGGGTGGGTAGTGAGAGTAAATGGTGGTATCCTGTTCGACACAACGATAAAAAATAACGCATAACGATAAAAACATGTATTCGCTGCCGGCTAAATGTTTAGCCTCGTCCCGCAAAGCGCGAGGACATGGACACGAAGACAAGGCTGGCACCGAGACAATCCAGTGGAACTGTAGTGTTGTGGGCTGTCCACATGGCGAATGGGTGATGGAACACACTTTTGGGTGCAAATACAGGCAGTGCGACATTTTCTCGCTCAAAGTAGGGGTGGGTGGGGTGGAACGCGAGAAAGTCATTGATGCGGGAAGGGGCAGGCAACTGTTACGTGGGGCGATGGGAAGTGAGAGAGAAACATTGAGAGAGAAAAATAGGCAAACAGGATCTTGATGACGTGGGACACAAGAAACGCTTTTCCTAGTATTTGTGCATATGTAATACAGACAGGCAGACATGCAAGCACACTCGTACACACACACGCACACACACGCACACACATATTGATGTAGTGTTGCTGGGGGAAGTGATCTGTGGTCGCCACTAGCGCACGCAGCGAGGGTCCTCTTCACGAACTCATGCGTTAGCAAGTCTGGATCGATACCCGAGAAGGAGGGAGACATGAACACAGGAACAGACGGTCCGAGGGCCATAGAACACAGGGCCGTCTCAGGAGGGCCTCGCGAGGGCAATACAAGACAGTTTTGTCTTTGTTTTTCTTCATCATCATCATCATCATCATCATCATCATCATCATCATCATCACTCATCACTTTCCTTTCTCTTTCACGTACTGTGTTTGCCCCACCCACTTTGACTGTAACACAGGATAATTTTCTGTGGAAAACTACATACAGAAGAAACCGTAACAACAGGTTGCGATGAATTCCATGACAATCAAAACGACCTTGACTGCAGACTCGGTTATTCCAAAACACATTCAGAAGAAAAAAAAAATTGTTCTAACTGATTGACATCGATCTCTCTGCTGAGAAAGCACATTTTTATCTACATTGCCATACTGCACGACAACAGTTGGACCAAGAGAGCTGGAAAAAATTGAAATCTATAAATGGCAATCAGGACAAGAATTATTCTCCCGGCAGCCCATCTGGAAAATTCTGGACACGTTTGTCTCAACTACCAGCATTTTTTTTTTTCGTTTTTTTGGGTGAATGATGCTTTTGCTTCTTTCGAGTCGGTAGTCAACTCATTATAAGGTTCTAACTCTGCCTTTAAAGACCTTCCAGAGTGAACATTTTGTTTTTCAATAATGTGACCTAGCTCAGTCAAAAGATCCCTCCCCCCGACCTCAAATATCTGGATGGAAACCTCCTTACCCTTCATTCTCGAGACACAAGCCAACAAATATCATCAGAGCACAGAAATAGGTCAAAATCAATGACATCACGAATGTACATGGATATGCCTTACTTGTGAAAGGTGCAGCAACTGGGAGAGTAGTAGACATTTGTATCCGAGTGTCATCAAGGGATTGACTTCTGTGCAGTGTGATCTTCGTAGGCTTCCATTTCGAAAACGGATTGTGTGTGAGTGTGTTTGAAGGAAGTTATCTACTCAGAAAATTGTAGGAAAATTCCATTTTGTACTGAACTCAATACAGTCATTATTATTATTTTTCTTTTTTCTTTTTTTTTTTTTGCACTCTTGTAGATCTTTAAAAATGCGGCCAAGTAAGCTGTCTGTTTTACTTCCAAGAGGACATCATTTCTTTCTTCTATGATAACCTAGTGGTAGAAGCAGACAATATAAGCAAGTTATCTCTTCACAAGCTGTAAAAGAACTGTTTACTTCATAAAAGCAGTTTTCAATGCATTCAAAGGAACCTTGATATTCAGTGACATTTGTTAATCATGGTGGCTTTGAACACAGTTATCTTCATCAGAGTAGTCGGTAAATTTGTTCTTCTTGCACGTTAATAGCTGCTTGCCCTGCAGGAGAGAGAGAACAGATAATGACAATCAATTGACAATTACAGTTCTGTATTGACGAAATGATAGCAGTGTTGTTATTTATATCCATCCCTCACCCTAAAGAGTGACAATCTTATCAGCTATAAATAAAACAATAAAACAATGTTCGAAATACCATGAGAGGAAGAGTTACAAGTAACAGTACAACAGACAGGGTAGATAATACACGGAGGGATGTAAGTGAACAAGCGGACAATACATCACACAAAGAATAATGCGACGCCAGACTAACGATAAAACCGTTCTCTGATGTTTCCTTTCCGCGGTCCATATGAATGAACCAGACATTTTGCTAGAGTAATAAAGCCAAGGGAAGTAAGATATAAGCAGGTATATGCACATTTCAGGAGAAAGCAATCTAAAAATCGATGCACGCATCGTAGTTTTGTCCCCTGGCGATCACAATTTAAAAAAGGAATAAATCCCCTCACATGGGGACGTGCGGCCGGCCGGCCAGCCAGCCAGCCGTAGGAAAAAGCTGCGCATCGGCCGACACCACCACCATCGACAGCGCCAGCCACAGAGTGGTGGCAGCAGCATTTCCAGAATGACGGTTAGTGTCGCGAGCGGCTGTGCACCGCACACTGCCCGCCTTGCTCTGCCCTCCACACTGGCGCAGGCACGCGAGCGACAAGATGGCGGCCACCAGAGCCAGAACTGCCAGGCACTCATCTTGCCACCCAGCAGCAGCAGCAGCCTGTCTTCTAACACCCTCGCCTTGCTGTCGTGATCCTTGCTGAATGTCAAGTCGCTAGCTGCGCCAGATGTGTGGAGGTTTCGCCTTCCCCGACCGTCACCATGTCGCAACCTGTCGGGAGGAGAGCAGAACCAGGTAAACATGTCTGACAGTCTTGTTTCCATCCGTACTTGAGCAACTGTGAGTGTATCGACTCCGACATCAACGATTATCTGGCGTATAGTAGGAGGTTAAAACAGAAAGTACCCGGTACTTTCCACCCCACCACACCCCCTTCGTCAACAGCAAGGTGGACGGTTACAAGAAACAAAGGACGTCGGTTAATGACACTTCTGTTGGTGCTGTCAGAAATTCGTGCACGAAATCGATTGGCTAGGACTTCCGTCGCCTGCAGGTTCAGCAACAAAGGTTTCTGTGGCTCTTGAAATATTTTGTTGATGAATGGCTAGCACGTGGAAAGCGACTGAGTCCCTCTCGTTGTCATGAGAGTCGACCTCCCAGTCTCCCCAAGGCCGACATCGGGTGTGGACGAACTCGAGGTAGTGGTCCTGTACTGTATCCAGCAGTTGGGAGGATTCCATAGAATGTGTGTACCTTCAAAGAAGAATAAATATTCCCAGGACGTAAAGTTTTGTATGTGTGGGTCAGGACAGTAAAAACGTAGACAGGAGGTTCGGATTTTACCAGGGGACAGAAATATTTTTTTCTAAATATGGCAATTTAACTGGACCATGATATAGACTTTGCTGCTCCAAACATCACAAGCATCAGTCGTGTCTGATCAGATCAGGGATAGCAGAGGTTTTTCTTCTTTCAGTCGCGAATATGAGGCCTGTAAGAACTCGCCAGAGAAACGAGAGGTCCACAAGGTAGATAACTCTCCGCGACCTTGAGAGACGACAGGCATGGGGTCATGACATCCAGCGCCCTACGCGCAGAGGGTTGCGCCCCTTCGCTTGTGGTCGAGGATAGCAACTCCGATCTCTTAGCCCGTCTGGTGATCCCACTGCCTTCATCCAACCTTGGGGAGGAGGACGTTGACCCTACCACGGCCTCCTCCTCGTCTCTCGCTACCTCTTCCTGTTCGTCGTTGACGAGAGTGTTCGTCTGTCTTTTGGGTGACCTCCGATACGATGAGGTCACACATGCGCATGGGCTTCTCCACACCACTTGTGACGTAGACTGCGCCATCATCATCAGCGGCTACAGGCTGCCTGTCTGGAACTCCGACAACAACGCTGTGGCGAGCCTCAAGACCCGCAACTCCTTTGGCAGCGCCGCCAAGGCGGACGTTCTTATCACCCCTTGCACCAGCGCGGCCGGAAGTGCCCTCGTCGTCGCGTCACGGGTGGACTTGTTGCTGGTGTACGTCCTGTGCTTGCTGTTATCGCTGTACACCTTTGTGCTGCTCGTCACCGCCTTCCGCACTCCCAGCATGGGGAACGAGGGCAGCGCCCTCTCTAGCGAGTCCAGTACTCCGCTGTCGGAGTACCAGTCCATGTACTCTCTGGGGTCGCGGGTGCGCTCCTCCGTGGAGAGCACCCGGGCTCCGTCACCGATGGAACCGCCGGAACCGGACCTGAGTCACCTGACGGAAGAGGAAGTGGCCAAGATTAAAGAGGTCATGAACCGGGCCAAAGCCATGCAGGAAGAGGAACAGTCACGTGCAAGGTAAGAATGGGTGAGGGGGATTGTTTTGGAAAGATGTGATGACAGAACTCACTCATTAGAAATTCACGGACCTAACTGACCCTGAGGGTATCACATGACCCTGACAGTATCACATAAAACATATGCCAACACCGGAAGTGAACCATTTTCGTTCCGATTAATGCTACGTCGCCAGAAACAACAAAGATTCACCTCCTTCACTTGTAAATATGTAAACATGGTGTGTGTAAACATGGTGTGTGTTGGTGGATCTTTCTTTTCTCTCTCCTCCTGTGACCTGACCTCTTCCTCCTCGTGCATTTTGCTTGTTGATCTGTTTATTATTTTGTCATATTCATTGCCATATAATATTCCACTATGAGGGACATGGGTTTTCAGAATTCATCATCATCATCATTCATCTTCTTCTTCTTCTTCTTCTTCTTCTTTGTCATCGTCGTCGTCAAGCACGTAACTAATAAATTGTTGTACATAGCCATGATGGTCAGTGAAATCGAAATAAACTGCGACAGCTGAAAAGTCAGCCTCGTATCCATTTTTCTACTGTATATTCGTTCTTCTGATAATCTGACATTCTGAAGTCAGTTGGGAACATCATTCAATATCCACCATGCGACGCAGACACCGTTCCCGTCTTCCTGTGTTTCGCGAGCGATTCCTCTCTCTCTCCAGATTCTGTCTGACATGTAGTGTTTCCTTAGTCAGCTCTAGTGAGAGACCATATTCTAAAGTGGCTAGCAAGTTCAAGGGTTACTCCCCACCACAATTCCATTTTCCCCGCGCAAGGAATTAACTTGACCCTTGTCTCTACTTGTCGAGGGCTTGGAGCATAGTCCTGTCTGCCTCTGACAATCGCAAAATGTCGGGTGGAAACCAGTGGCATCGGACAAAAGTCTGAGTAAAGGCTGACTAATTGCATTCAATTTTTAACCAATTTAATTTTAAGAAAGCTTCAAAGCATTTCTTTCAGAAAAAAACTACCACATTCCAATCAGAAAGACATTGCAATATATTCAAATCACCGACATGTTTCAGACAGCATCATGTTGAAATCGCACAGGCTGTAGTTTAAGGTGTTATTACAAATTATTCTGGGAGGAATATTTTACTAGCTTGTCAGATGCAATGTTCATCAATGACAGTCCTGTCATGTTTGTTTTCCCAACCTACACTCATGCCAGCCTCCCGCCTTCATGCGAGTAGGTAGTCTGATGTACCCTGCTGACCTGGTCGAGTTGTACTAGGTGCTTGCATGGAGAAATCACATCAGGGTTGATCAAGCAGCGTAGAATAAACAACAAAACAATAACAAAAAACAACCTGAGCAGCTAGCAGCTGACCGCCATCTTGATCAGGCAACCACCTTCAGCCGGGTGGCAGAGAGAAGTGCTGGTCCTGTCATTATGACAGTGGCAGTTGTCGCCTTGCTTGCTCGGTGGTCAACAGAGGTTTGGTGGTGGGTAGGGTGGAGTGGGGTGGGGTGGAGTGGAGTGGAGTGGGTGGGGATGGGAGGCTCGGTCGAGAGCGGTGCAGGCGGAGGCTGGGGTGTGTGTGGAGGGGTGAGGATGGCGTTTGTGTTGGGTTTCCCAGTGAAGGTCGTGTGCAGCATGGTGTGGATGGCTGGCCGTCTCCGATCAGACCCACAATAACAACACGCTGCCTATTGATCTGACGCCCACTGTGCTGGCTGCCCACTGACTGGATAGCTGGAGACAAACAGGGATTCTCCCTACGCACTCCACACATATTTTTTCCAATTATTTTTTTCTGTCTTCCTTTCATTCATTCATTTGTTTGTTTTCATTTTTTGTTTTTTGTTTTTTTCTTCTTTTGTTCACTTGTTAATCTCATTTTTTTCTTTCTTTCTTTCTCTTTTTTTTTTCTTTCTGAATCTAGCTGATGTTTCTGTTGGAACAATTTTTTCTAATTTTCTTCATTTTTTTCACTTCTCTTTTGTTGTGGACGACCACAGGTTTATCCAAAGCTTCATTCATCGTCCTCCGGGATTTCTCTTGTACGAGGGCTGTATGGGGTGGTGGGGAAGCTCGACCAGGAGGGAGGGAGTACATGTTTATCTGCCTGGCTGCAAATGTGAGTTAAGAGCCAGGGACACAAGCTAAATAGGACCCTCGATGACATTTATCTGTCTGCGAGCTTAAGACTTACAGACAAGGGGATATGTCGCCCGCAAAGCCATGGGGTCCCCTAGGTGCATCAGCCATTCATGTAGGGATCACGTGACTCCTCCAAGCAGAAGAGAGGCTGCAGGGCGAGCAGGGACTGTGGTCATTGATTATGTTTGATGTGCTGCAGTAATATGATCTGAAGTGAAGTACAATAGCAATAAGAACAGACCTCAAGGCTGCAATGTGACTCAAAGTACAGTAAACACCTGGGTGACGATGGTCTAGCGATGTAGTCTCACCCGAAGGTAAAGAAGTATATTAGGGTGGCCATCAAGGGTATTGAGATGTAATATAATCTAAAGTGATCTCACACGGGTGAGCATGAACACTAGAGAGCTGCTTGGGATGATGATGCTGAGGAGGAGGAGTAGGAGGAGGAGGAGCGTATGATTTTGACTTTTTTGACTACTTTACGTTTTCATTTCAGTTTATGTAAATCATTTTATTATTTCACGTGGAGAAAATTATGTGTTGACTTTTTATCAGGACAATTTCAAAATTATGTTTGGTGTCTGCTTGTTTGCTCAGCTTGCCTTTTTCTGTGGTTAAAGAGTTCCCCAGGGCACACAGCCATTAAGCTAAAGTAGAAGTGACTGCCGGCGGCTCTGCCTGTAGCCCATTGGCTTGCATTTGCTTGCGCATGCGCGCACGTATGGGAGAGCATGGCCAACAGGGGTAATCAAAAGATGACATCAAGATTGTTCAAGGCATATTGCAACGGTGCTATGTCTCCTACAGTGACCATATCATTTGGCCACTTGTTTCGTTATCTCTGTCGTCGAGAGCATTCAAACTGTGGGGCTTCGCAAAACATTGCCATTCCCACGAAACCATTGTAGGGAGGAAGCCTGGCGCCTGGGGTTCTCAAACCAATCAGTTCACTTTTAACCTCGAAATGCGCTTGAAGGCAGACTAGGGGAGTGTTAGTTGGCGCAAACGAAGGCAAACACTACACACCTCCAAGACCACCATCATGGCTGACAGGCAATAAATATTACTTTTCAACGAGTTCTTGGTGCAAAATGCTTGTATTTACCTTTTGTGCGTTTTTAATGTCAGAGATGAATTTTAAATAAACTTTTGTCTCCTGTGGGATAGATTTTTTTTATAGTGTACTTCAAGCTCTGCTTTCGTTTCATCAGCTCCAAAGGGAATGACAGATAAAGGTGTGTTGGCAGTTCTGTCGGGTGGCACAGTCGTTCAATGTTCGTATTGACAGACATAAAACTAGGATCGGTCATTGAACAACACAGAATTGAACAACCCTCCTTTAAAAATAATCTCCAAATTCGATCTAACAGTAATTGAAAACAATTAAACATAAAAGAAATAAAACCGTTTTTCCGAATTTTTCAAATTTGCTGTTTAAAAAAGATCGTAAGGGGGATAACTCTGAGTTATTTAGTCAAGCATGCGGTCGATCTTGCAATCACGTGACTAGCGGAGTTAAAACAATTACCACCACATTATCCTAGAGAGATGATATCCGGACGATAAAATAATCTACAGTCGTTCGTGTGCGTCCTTCAATGCCGCCATCTTGAAGGTAGTGACGGTGGTAGGCTGCGTGGTGGGGGAGACAGTAGGAGGGTGGTGGCATGCTAGAGTCGGTGATGGAGCAGCTGCTGCTAAATCTCTATTATAGCCAGCACCACTACCCGACAGGAAAAACAGTTTTGTTGCCAGTAAAAACAGATTCGTCCTCAACATCGCACGAGAAGTGTCTGCTGACACGAGGACGCGAGGTGAACGATGTTCTTCATCGCCGTTGTCCTTCTCTGGCATAGTTTCCTCAGATTAACACTGACCACGAGACAAAAGCAGATCTTTAAATCATCTGTCTGTCTGTCTGTCTGCCTGTCTGTCTGTCTGCCTGTCTTCTCTGCTCTTCTGTTTGTCTATATACTTGTCTGTCCGTGTCTGTCTGCAATTTTGTTAGTATATCAACAATCTGAATGCTTGCCTGACTTTATGTAAATACCTGTCTGTCTTATTTTTTGTTTGTTTGTTTGTCTGTCTGTCTGCATGCTTCGCTCTTTCCCTGTTGCTGTCACTTTTGCAGTCAGTCCCTGATCTCTTTTATTCCTCTCAGTAACTGCCTTTGAGAGTTCTTCTCTTCATATGTTTCCAGTTTTTTGCAAACAACTCAACTTATACACATTTCCGTTTTTTCCAACACAGTTTATACATTTTTTTCGGGATCTTGCGAACACTAAAGTTTATAGGGATTTTCCCAGTGAACCACTGTGTTTAAGTGGGTTTCCAGTTTCTCATTTAAAAGCAAACGTTAATGTAACTTTCTTGTCGGTCGGTTGACGCCGTTGAAAAATGTTTTAATTTTTGCTTTTTGCACTTACTTGTGTATAGTAGTGTGTGTGTGTATTTACTTGCCTACCCCCGTGTGTAACAGGTTTACACTTATTTGTGTATGATTTTCTTATTTTCGTCTTACAGTGTTATTGTGGGTGAGTGTGTATTCACTTATTTGTGTTCGTGTTTCGTTACAGTTGCCTCTCTTTATTTTTTCATTCCTCGTCTTTTTTTCTTTCCTTAATCCATTTGTGTTTCTCTCTTCACTATTGTTGTTAAGCTGAATGTCAAAAAAATTATAATAAATTGGAATATACTTCTGCAACTCCTTTAATTCTAACGAAGATGTCCGTTTTCTCTCTGATATTTTTTACTGGCTCACAATTTTCTTCTCTTCAAGAACAGAGTTCACGCAAAGGTTGCAAACAAAAATGTTAACGTCAGCATCACAGTATGATTCTCCTCCTCCTCCTCCTCCTCCTCCTCCTCCTCCTCCTCCTCCTCCTCCTCCTCTTCTTCTTCTTCTTCTTCTTCTTCCAATAAGTTCCGATTGTCTTCCATCACCAAGATGTGTATGTGTGTGTATGTATGTTTGTGTTTGTGTTTGTGTGTTCGCATGTCTGTGCGCTCGTGTTGACTGCTATCACATTTCACGAGACCTGAGCTCCTCCCTCCCTCTCTACCATCCATCTCTACCCCCCACCGCTGCCCACCACATATTTGAAAACAAAAACAACGTTTTCGGGCCGGCAGTGCACCGGGCATGAATATTTAATGGGAGGCAATTGTCAGGTTCAAGAAAATCCCACCGACTGCCGCTCCTGATGCTGCTGGCAACTGGGTGTCTTTGGGAAAAGATCTTCTCAGAGTCAGAACCTCGCTAGGTTCAAGGAATTTGTCACTTCTCAGTGTAGATAAAGGGAGGAACTTGGAGCAGAAATCTCTCTCCTTCCCTCCTTCTCTCTTTGTCTTGCCTTGATCTCCACTCCTCTCTCTCTCGTTAGTCTTCCTTGTCTCCTTTGTTTTGAGTTGGGTGTTGTGCACATGCATATGTGTTTGTGATAGAGAGAGAGGGTTGGGTGTTGTGTACGTGTGTTTGAGTGTGTGTTCATATGAAGATAGTTTACACACCTAGCCATTGTAAGAATCTTTTCCTTTTAGTACTGTAATGAGTAAGCGTGAAATCACATGGTATAAATTACTAGCAATGGTATGTGAAGCCATGGAAATAAAGTGGATGAGAGAAACGAACTTTGGTTTCAGATGCACAGCAAAGTATTATTAGCGAGAAGAACATGTCCTTGTGTGAAATGTTCTGAGACGTGTAAGTCATGTTGTTCTTTGTTAGCTGTGCTACCTATGTTCACTCAAGCTTTTTTTAATTTTTTTCAAAAGTTTTTCGAACGTCTCCTTTTCTTATTTCAATACTTTTTTCTATGTTCGTATTTTATCACGATGAAAAGTAATTTTTTTATAGACCTTGGCTTACAGTTTGAAAGCGGATTAAAACGTGTTTTGACCGTCCAACCCAACGGGGAATGAGACATGACAGGTCTTTGCAATGACAGGCAAGTGAATAATTTATGACAAAGAAACACAAATTTTGAAACAGAAAAATTACAAAATGTAATTGGGAATAAGCGATGGACAACTCGGCAACGAAATGTAATAAAGGCAAGGGGTAAAGCCCTTGCTTACTACTACTATTATTATTATTATTATTATTATTATTATCATCATCATCATCATCATCATCATCATCATCATTATCATCATCATTGCCGCAAGCGCGTTTTAATAAAGATTTATCATTTAACGCTTGAAAACACAATGTGGTGGTAAAAGTCTTGATTCTTCCAGAATGATGACATTCGTCAAACGAACTCTGCTCCTTAGTGTGAACACAGACCACAGAGCTCCAATGATGGAGTTTGCTGACATGATATGATCCAGCTTCCCTTCAAGGAAAATGGGTTAAAGTGGAATTAAGAATGGAGAAAATAATTTGAATGGTCGTGGTGATTGTCAGGATGTTGTTAGAACGGTTACCCGATAGTTGTTTAAATATTGTATGGCTGATTTCGTGTCTAGAGATAAGACTACAGTTGTACTGCTGGTAGGTAAACAGGACTGGAAGAGGTATCGGCATATACTTTTCCATAATTTATTGCCATGTGTTGGTCGATACCACTCAGAACAATACATTCCGAGTGTTCAACATGGCGCCTCCGTTGTTGTTCGTCCTCTTCATTCGTGCCTTTCCTATTTCTTTAGGTTTCTGTGGATTGTGGAGAGTTTGTATGATTGTTGATGTGTTTGGTGTAGGGTGTACTTACCATTACTGGCTTAGACCGATATGTTTCGTGTATACATACCTTTGTCCTTAGGAAGAAATGTCATTGAGAAGCTTTGGTGCGGAGATTGAAGAGTTTCATCGTAACGATCTTCTCCTGAATTTATCTCCATTAAGGTCTGGTTGCTTCCACTCCCGTGTTGCTATCGATACGTATCGGGAGATGTCGATGCTGTTCCTTTGATGGTGAATGTCGCACTCAGACTGAATTACTTACTGAAAACACTTTTCACTTTACCTCAACATCCTCGTTCCAAGACATCCGCCATGGTATTAAACATCAGCCTGTACAATGTGCAGTCTGTGATACCAGTCGGTTGATCTCATTGGTGAATATATCCTTGAGCATGACACTGGCATTTTATTTATCACTGAGATGTGACCACGTGACAGCGATGATCTAAGAGTGAAGAACTCACCTCGCCAGGTTACAAATCCATTTCCTTTCCTTGATCATCACACAGATGGTCTTCACATCTTCCTTTCCTTCTGTGTCCATATCTCATTCGTCCACAATTTTCGAAGCTGTGGAACTCACCCTCAAAATCATCTCCTTCCATGAGTTTACGAAGATTCTTAATCATATTTACTTTCAACTACAGTATTTCTCAGATAATCCTCTTTCTATGGAAATATTATGGACTGAGTTATTTATAACCAGACCATCTACTAACTTGATCTTCATCGTCACCTACAGTGAGTGTCTCATTTCTGACCACCTTGCCATCAACTTCATAGTTGAGATAGTGAAACCAGCAAATAAAATGGTTGTTCGCCGTGAGTGTAAGGCCGTCCAGACTTGTCTGTTTGTTGATAAGACTGTTCTGTGTTGTTTTCTCAGAAGGACTCGTTGTTTGTCTGTCTTCCACAGGGTCTTTGAAATGATACTGCAGAGACATCCCGTTTCGCCTGACAATGACTATGTTGCGAACAGACCTCTAGGTCCCTGCTTCATGTGGAGAAGCCAAACAAAGCAGAAAGAGCGTGGAGGAAATCTGGTCTTGACATTCATCTTTAAAGAGAATAACCAGCTGGTCAAAAGTGTCATCAGTGCTAAGAATAAATGTTTTTAAGAACGCATTCTGCAGGCTTTATCTACCACGGAAATGTTCTCACTTAAGGCTTTTGTCGGCCATTATGGACATCATCAGCCCCGACATTGTCCCAGACTACCTTAAGACCACCATTATGTGCCCACTCCTAAAGAGGTTGGACTCTGATACTGATGAGCTACCGTCCTAATGTTTCTAATCTTCCCTTTTTGTCAAGCTGCTAGAGTATATTATCTATGGCAAACTCACCATACTCGCCACTCTCCTTTACTTGTCTGTCAATCTGCCTACCGTCCCCACCACAGTACAGAGACAGCGCTCCTTCCTGTGACCTCTGACCTCCTCTGTGTCACTGACAGAGGTCTGGTTCTGACTTATTCTCCTTGATAGTCTGGTCAGTATGGTCTGTTCCGTTTTGGGCAATCAAATCACCATCCTGCCCACTTCATTCGGAGGCTGATACACTCCACGCTGCCTTCCCTTTGCTCTCCTGGCGAAAGAGTCTTCGCCTCCATCGGCCCCTTGGTTTAATTTAAATAACTCTCATCTTTTGCTCTTTAATAAATGAATATGTTGTTGTAATGCTTTTAGATTGATCTCTCTTAAACAGAATTATAAAGGCCTATTTTTTAACATTTGTCTTTTTGTCTCACCTTAATGCCTTCTCTCACAACACAGCTGCAGGCATAGAAGAAGAAGAGAAAGTAGCAGGAACAAAAAAAAAATGTTTCTCAGATATTGACCAGGTAAAATGAAAATGCTGTATCAGAATACACACAGGAAAGGCAGTTTTCAGGTTTGGGTAGCGTATTGAAAAAGATTTTCTTGAGCCGTTACAGGATTTTTGTATTGGGGTGTGTGTAAGGGAGAAGACGCCAACTAAGGGCGAAGTTAATGGGCAGCAACCTGACGACCCTCCCTATAAACCACGGCCATAGTTCCCTCTGTTTCGCTTTCAGACTTCAGAATCGATTGAAGCAACATTTCCAACTAGGATGCCACGAAAAAACTGCTAGATATGTATAGTCGGGCCTCCCGATTCGTTGGGTCTGGACTCCTGTGACTATAGAAAATCCGCAAATAACTCTAGCCCCTTCCTGCCCCTCTTCCACTCAAACCTTTTCTTCAAGAACTTTCTTCTTGAGGTGCCTTGTGGTCGACTTGGTGATGCCGTGGTGGTGACTTCACGGAAAGAAGAACATCTTGACCATTTTTTTTTTTTGTGGTAGTCTTCACTCCTGTCTCTTGGGAGGAGTTCAGAAGCCCTATGCAAAAATAAATATATAAATAATAAATAAATAAATAAATAAGCGAGATGTGCGAGATACATGATGAGAGAGCCAACACGACCGGTGTCCATCGATTCCTTCTTTATCAGACGATATCGCCCCATTCACATCGCCTCCTCTTGTTACCAGTTGCAAAATCTCGCAAGAATCCGGTGTCTGGAGAGACTCTTAAGTCGCCAGGTGGTCCATCCAGTTGACAAGGGTGGCCCTAGTTTCTCTCTCTTTGCTCAATGAGAAACCTTACAGCTGTTAAAAGGCTCACACCTAACGTTCCATCTCTCTATTTCTATTTATCTGTCCATCCATACGTCCACCTAATTTACATTTCTCTTACATTTAATATTTTTTCTTGGTTGATATATCACAGATTTTTTATTATCTATGGCATTTTATAAAATAATAATAGAACATTTACCAAAAAAAACTCTGTTCCTGACAAGGAAAAAGCTAAATGAGCTTCAATGGCAAAGAACAACAAAAAAGACACAGAAAAGTAAACATGTAAATATGCAAATAAAATGAATCACATGATGGCACAGAGGATATGAATAATGAAGGCAGCTGCAGAGACAAGAAGCATCCCCCTTACGACATGACAAGAGAAAATGGCGGAAGAAACAACATCGTATGAGCAATGGATGGGAAGAAGACTTGTCGGCGGTCGCAGCCTCTGACCTACTTGTGACGTCACTTCCTTGGCGGCGACGCTAGCGACACGTTTCTCGGCCTCTTAATCGATAGTTGGTGACTAGGATCGATCACCAGCGATCTGCAGCAACAAAAAGACTGAAGCCAACCGCACTCGCACCTCTGGGATCACGTGGGTGGATTGGAAGTATGGCGGAAGTGCAAGGTGGCAAGGGAAGCTCAAGAAAACACAAGACCTGTCTTGGCACTGTGTATAATTTCCGCAACGATCAATCAAGTATTGTCACTGTCGTTGTGCATGATAAGAGTAAATGTTCCCGAGTAAACAGAAGTCTTATATTGGGATATTCAGCTGGTGCATCAGGACATAATGGCTGTCCCCGAGATAGAAAAGACTGACGGAAAGAACAGATGCAGGACAAGAGAATTCGGAAGACTGAACACGTTTTTGTATTGGTGTCCTGTCCATCTTGTTTGCTAACTTTACAACAGCTATCGACTGTAGTCAAGAACAGCAGTGGGGTAATCCCAGACTATGGACAAGGATCTGAAGCACACACAGAAGATTATCTACTGAGCCTCGTCTTCGCTTGGATTAATCGATGATTGTCAGCATGGCGTGCTGCTACTGAGCAATGTCAAACTTGTTAGTCCTGTCGGAAATAAATATTTACAGACTGAGGATAGCAGCTGATTCAGATTGAAATGGCTCAGAATAAATATTTATAGAGTGAAAACAGGAACCGGAACAAAGTAAATATTAACAGATTTTTAAAAAAGGTTGCTAGTTTACAATAAATATTTACAAACCGAAGACAGTGGCTGCATCAGAATTAATTTTTTTAAACAATGTTGGCAGTAACGGCTTCAGAATAATTGTTAGTAGAATAAAGATAACAATCTTTTTGTACAAGAAGTATTTCAGACTGAATGGCTCGGGATAAATCTTTGCAGAATCGACAGCAACTGCTTCAGAATTGTTGCTGACGGAATAAAGACAATGTCAAGGTAAACAACACATACGTCAGCGTTGTACATGGACATGTTTACGTCATGACGGACTCAGCCAATGGTAAAGCTGGAAACATATGTTAATAAGGCGTATCGTGAGGTCACAATGGGGATCTTTGAATAGTGGTATTCGCCCAGGTTTAGAGGAATCTTTCACTGAGCTCTGCTCAGTCTTAAGAAAAAATTACAACCCTTAGTCCTTTAGCGTCTGTCTTGTCCGTTCACTTTTTTCCAAACCCAAATCACAGCAATCACCCTAGATGCACTATTAAAAAGCTCAAAATAAATTAAAGATGTAAAAAAACAGAAATGGAAAAATTAAAAAATCTGTAAGGCTATATACAAAAGGGGATAGAAGTTGGAACACGAGTCAAGCCCACACTCAAGCCCACAAAAAGCCCACGCGCGTATCACCAGCGCCATCTAAATTGGTGTTAAACTATCTACTAGTATAGGTTATGGGTACTGCTAGGGTTGTGAATGGCGACTTAAAGGTACTTGACAATCTGCCACCAGCTGCTAGAGTGAACATTGCAAGCACTTTGTTAGAATAGCATTAGGACACACGAAGACCGAGATAACTAAGCACCAGACGTGGCTCGATGAGCTCGATAAGGCACCTGGCAATCGCGGGGATTAAAGGTGGGACGATCAATGGGTGCCGACGTCTGTCAGTTGATGAGGACCGCAAGGGGAAGGGAGAGAGAGAGAGAAAGGAGATTCTTGAGAACAAAATCAGTTAGCCTTCTTTCTTCTCTCGTTATTTCCAGTCTCTAATTTGATAACAGGGTGTTCGGGCTGTTTCAAAGGCCGAGCGTTGGCTTGGTAATGCACATCAGTGATCTAAAATTAGACAAGATAACCCAAGAAATAGAAGACGCGAAATATTTTAAAAGATATCCGGTCTTAGAGTTGCTTCCCTTTTGGGGGTAATTTTAAGGCAACAGAGAGAAGTGGAACCTGGAGCTTACAAAGCTAACAGCATCGACGGTGACGATGATGATAATAAGTGCTTCCCGTTTCTGCAATGAAAATATCAAATAAGGTTCTAGCACAACCGTGACCTAAAAGGTAGACATTTTCTTCGTCCTTTTGAGCTTATGTCCCCCTTGTTTATACCATTTATTTTTTTCTCCCTTTCCTTACAAATGGTGCCGTGAACAAGATGGAGAAGAGGGTGCCTTCTAAAACAAGACCATAAATTTCGACTTTGGATTAAGTCCTTGCATTCATCCTGACAGTCTTCCTGATTGGTTGGGTTCAAGTTTGATACTAAGAAACAAAAATAAAAAAACAAGAGACATGAGCACAGGAAACTTGTAGGAGGAGCCTCACACGGATTCCTGTGTTCCATGGAAATGAAATTAAACTTGCATCAGAATCCCCTTAAGGGTTCCTGAGTTGCGAAGAAATGAAATTAAGCTTATCCTGCCTGTCTGGGGTGGGTGTGAACGTTATCAAATTTGCCAGGACCAGACTACCAAAGGAAGGAAAAAAAACTCCAGAAGACTGCCTCGAGATTCTTTTCCCACAAGGTCCTGGGCTACTACCAGCGTGATATACAGAGTAAGGGGACAGAAAAAAGGCTTCTGTAAATAAGATAACTTGAGACATAAAATTGACTTTGGCTCTGCTGCACGACTCGACCTTAAGTAGGCTTCGTGCGAGGAGCCCCAGGTCTCAACGCGATGAACTTCGGGATACTGGACCTGCCAGATGCGATAACGAGGCGCCTGCAGGTGTAGGCACGTGTGTTTGCCCGCGTGAATGAGCTTAACTATGCAAGCATGTCGGGCAGCTTCTGTAATAAAATGTTGAAGTCTCATCAATGTATTTATGCGTTTGTCTGCACGAGTGCGTGGGTTTATTTTATCGAAATTTTTGCGTTAACGGTGTTGACTGTTTCTCTCAGGTGGACATAGACAGGTGCAAATACAGTTGGTCTCGTAAGCTCGTGTAGATTTCCGTTCCCATAACCCCTTCTTCTCCCTCGTGAGGCAGACTCAATGACGATATCAACTTTTAATGAGTCTCTGCAAGTGCTTGGCTGATTTTAGCCAACACCAATCACTACCGCACTTTGTATTCTGCACACAGTTCGGCAGTTTCGCATTAGCTAATGGATAATGTATTATGTAAATATACGTCAGAGAGAGAGAAGGTGTGGAGAGGAGGGGGAGAAAGAGGGAATGGAAGTCGGAGGACGAACGGGATGAGCCGGAAAGGACGTCCTCCCCTCATCCCCCAACCCACCCACCATACAATGGCTGCAATCTTTATTACCTGACAGTTTTAGTGCCAAGACATTTGTGTCTGTGTGTGCAGGGTTCGGGTGCGATAATCACCCAAAAGTGAAGAAAAAAACTAATGTGAATAACTGGCAGGCGCGCGTGCGAACACACACGCGTTATTCACATTGACCTTTGCTTGGTCACAGAGGAGGGTCGCAGCACCAAAGTGTAAAACTCTTCAGTTGCCCCCGGCTTAGTTGTGGGGGGGCTACACGGTTGTATGTGGATTGTCTGCGCTTGAAAGTGTTTTCATTGAGATAATTTTATCTCGAGTTATTTCCCTCGAGGAAACGGTCTGCGTGCAGTCTTTGTGTCCGGCATTTGCATATTAACTTGTGGTTCTGTCCTCCGTCCCTCTGCTTCCAACTTCGCTGTAGGCTAACCGCCATGTCCGACTTGAGGCCAACACTGGAACGAAATCTGTTGGGAGGAACGAGGTGAAATCACTCAGTCACATTCTTAGGCACTCACACGTACACACACAAACACATTCAAATATTCCTCTCTCTCTCTTTCTCTCTCCCCTCTCTCTCTCCCACACACACTTCTACTTGTCTGGAAAATCAAAAGACAATAAAGATTTAATGTTTGGAAGTAAATTTTCTAATGGGTTAATCCACGGAAAAAAACCTAAAATAGTATTAGAAAATTTTTCAATAATTTTTATTTTCAAAATAATCTGTGATCACCCGACGAGATTATGTGTGACACGGAGCATGGGCATGCAATAATATATAGATATACATGTTTGTGTATATAACGATTACAAAAATATGTGTGAGAGAGAGAGGGGGATTGAGTGCGAGTGATTGTGTATGTGTTTGTTTGTTTGTTTGTTTGTTTGTTTGTTTGTTTGTTTGTTTGTTTGTTTGTTTGTTTGTTTGTTTGTTTGTTTGTTTGCGTTTAACGCCGTGTAAGAGAGAGAGAAGGAAAAAGAGATAAAGGGATGTAGTTTGTTTTGTTGAGACAACTTGTATCGCTCGCTCACCAGACCGGTAAGAGGACTCTGAATATTTTAAGCCTGTGAAGCTGAAAAGGATTTCAATATTATTGCCATTCAGCCCTCACTCCCCGGGGTGTTGGGTTAAAGCCTCCATGAGCCACCGGCGACATCCTCCAGTTCTGCTTGAACATCAATGCCTCCCTGACTGAAGATCAAGGCCTCCATTATCATGTCAAGGACATTCTTTTGTTGATGAAATATTCTTTTCACTCCCTTGATTAAACTTTGCTGTAAATCTTGTTCAGGTATTCATGTGGAACAAGGTTTTGTAGTTTAGTTGTAAGATGTTTTCAAAAGCTGGCAAGCCGCTCTGTGTTCAGCAACCAGAGTTCGGATGTCCTCGAGTTGTGGTGAGGAGATGATTGGAAACCGATCACAAGCACCCCGTGAATGCCACAGCATCCGAGAGGAACACGAGCCTCGAAAACCATATTGCGTGGTATTAATCATTCATGCGTGGAGCGGGGCGAGTAGGTGCACCATCCACCCAGTAATTACTGGCAATAATTACATGTTGGCCTTGAACTAGTTCTCCTGATTACACTCCACTCCTTTTATGTGTTTGTTGTGTCCTTGCCTCCCACCCGTAATAAAAATTAAATTAAAACTTCAACAATAAGGGTATCTTGGTCCACGACAGTATGTTATTTCTGGCCAGAGATGAGCGTCTTGGTAGAGTGTTTGTATGGTCTTGCCAGCCACCAGGAGAAAGTATCTCAGTGGACGGCAATAGGTTTGGGATGTCTCGCCGGCGATCAAAAGAACAGCATCTGTGTGACCGACTGTGTGTTTATGACAGCTTCCAGAAGAAGAGTATCTCTGTGGTCCACACTATGGTCCTGACAGCTTGCCAGGGAGCAGGAGAGTCTGTTGTGAAGATGCGTGAGTGTCCCTGTGGCACAAGGATTTAGAAGGAAGTGCCGATCAATGTCTGCACTTTCATCGGACTTCTCTCTTTTTCCCTCCCTCCCTCCCTCTCTCTCCCTCTCTCTCACTCTCTCTCTCTCCTGGTCCCGGAAGATCTTGACAAGTCTGAGACCATTAACTACCGTCTGACCGACATCTCCCTCATCGAATTCTCATCGAATACTGTAACTCCCAGTGGGAACTTACATTTGAAAATAGCCCTCGTCGGTGATTTCACTTGCTGTTAGTCTCTACAGATACTGCGTCATGCGATGATTGATGATTGATGTTTGATGTTGTTATTCTCTAGAACTACTGCCTCCTACATGATCGGTGTTTGATGCATCATTACCTTTATTACTTGAAGCTGGGGGTATATAAGATCACAAAACTCAGCATGTTGACAAAGTCGCATAATGAGTAAGAGGCATCACAGTTTTACACACACAAAAAATAAAATAAAATAAATTCTCGCTGTATACAGTAAGACAGGCATTATTAACAGATTTAACGAAGAGATAATGAATATATTCCCAGTGAATTTCATTAATTGTAATTATAGTGTACTTGTGTCATGTAGTGCAAAAGTTCAAACGCGAAAGGTTAGGCGTTCAATTCTTTTCCTTCCAAGGGTCGCACGGTGCCCCTTGTTTTCGTCCTCTTCCCACCCGGGACTACAATCCGGTGTTATATCCGTCTTTGAAGTGGGATTGTGTTTGAGTGCTCCCCTACTCCACCTTCCAAACTCTCCTCTGGCTAATGCGAAGAGAGGAGAAGGTCTAATGGGTTGCCACAAGATGAGAGGTGTTTACTGGGGAAGTCGGCTCAGGCCACTTACAGGAGGTTTCGTCGCTGGATCACGTGTTTCCGCCGTTGTTATTTCGACTTGCATCTGCTATTTCTCGCCCTCGCCAGTCGGTGAGCGTCCCGACCCAGTTCTAGATATGAGGGTCGCCTGGGTGCCTTGACAGTCTCAGGTGTGGTGAGATTAGTGTTGTACAGGTGAAATATTTTATTGTAGATTCTCACACTCATCCTTTCCCTTATAACCACTTTCGAATCCTCCTCCTCATCATCATCATCCCCATCCCTTCACACTCCGCGCAGTCGTAAAAAGTGCTTTCACCAAGGTATACTTGACCCACATCTGACACAGTCACCTGCAAACTCCGCGCCTCGGCAAATTTCACAGGTCGTGGGTATCGACCGCCAACCCTCGAGGTGCCTGGGTCTGCTGAGCTCTGCACGGAGAGACATTTTACAAACACTGTTTTGCTGTTTTGTTTTGTGTTCTGTCGATTTGTTTTTGCTCCTGGAGCTACGGAGGAAGGGTCTGTCTGTGAATTGCGGTCTCTCAGGTCTCTCGACGGATCGTTACACGCGAGCGGAAAACTCGGTCATGTGTGACCTACACTGCTTTACATCTACCTTACATCTCTGTGTGTGTGTGTGAACAAACATTCGCGGCTTTGGTTAACGAAACCTACAAAGAATGGGGAAAAAAACCTACAAAAATTGCCGACGGTTCTCTTTTTATCTTTCGCCATAAAAGGCGATATTTTGCGAGAAACTGCCAATGAATAAGGCAAAGGTTCTAGAACTGGGTTAGATCACGTGACCCAGCTGGAACAGCAAAAAGTTTTTTGAGACTCGCTTGATATTTCGGCGACATTTTCAATGTTTGCTGTGGTGCCACTGTGGTGCCCCTGTGGTGTTTTTAACACAGCACCGTGGGGCAGTTCGTATTCACAGTAACACAATGGAAACAACCAGAGGCGTCTGTAGCCTTGCGACAACCACGTGACCTGGCTGAGGAACGTCTGAGCAGTGTTTAAAGGGCTGTCTAACCGGAAAGACATTTATTAGTGGAACATTTGACCACGTTTGGCAATCTTGTATTCAAAGGTCAAAGGAAACCAATAGCTTAGTGGCGACCGTTCAAGACATCGGAACTTTGGTCATCGTGTCCAAACTAGTTTGCCAGTACATTGCCAATAGAATGCCAATAAATTTTCAATACATTGCCAATAAAATGCGACTTTAAGGCACTTCGGAAGTTTGACATTTCATTACTTTGACCTCTTGAGAAAGGTCTTAAAGACCAACCCTAATAAAAACTGAAATGAGTAACTTACAATAATTTAAGTTTCCTAGCTTGAAAAGACTTTGGACTCGCACAGCACAAGAAATGATCGGAACCTGTGACCATCTGTGTAGAGAAAACAGACTTTGCTGAACTCAGTGCAGGTATCGGTTGTCGAACTGTCGAGGACCGTGAACTGAACGGACCGTTGCCAGACAGCGGAGTCCATCGCGACTTAATGTGACTTTCAAAGGATTCACCGAGACCTGACAGCTCGCTACTTTGGGTGAGACGAAGGTTTGGTCCCGGAAGATTGCCAGCAGTCCATTCTATACACGGTCCTTGGTACAGACAGTTCAAAGGGAACTGCAGCGAAGTGAAGGGAGAGGAGATGGATTTTCCAAATGCTTCTTGTCATCTGCTGTCAACTGGAAGGCTGCAGAAAGGAGAAGGAATACATCGTATTATTAATAAGTGATTGTTGCAGGTGGTGAGGCGAAAATAATGAAAAAATGGATTTAAAATAAAAATAGGAAACAATAGAAATATTTTTGTATGTTTTGGTACACTTTGCACTGTTCCAACAAATACTTCTGTTTATAATCTTGCACAGCGTTGCATGAAGTCCAATAAAGTCGGACTTCAGGAATAACAAGAGGGAAGGACATTTCTGAGCCCTACTTAAAATAAAGGGCACATCAGGCTTAAGGGCATTTTTCAAATGAAACAAATATGGAAGACATTGGACTAAGTTTGGCCAAGTGTTAAATAACCATCAAGTAAAAAAAAAAAAGATGGTTAAACCTTCGTCCAGATTTGTTCGGTTAAGAAGGGCCTTTACTAACCAGAAAACTCAAGTCAGGTTTTTTCCAAAGAGCTCTTGTTGGCGGAAGATAAGAAAGCCCTTCTGCGTGATGGAGCACCAGAAATGCTTGTCTGGAACGCGGTTAGCAGACACTCCAGACCGCACTCGCGCCCGCCAGCTGTTGCCGAACGGCCAGAAATGGAAGCAGGCTGTTGGGAGGATGGCTGGATCAAAGTTTTGTAACACAACGATCAATTTTTATGTGAAAGAAATAGAGGAAGATCAACCGTTACTGTGCGTGCGACGTCGGTCTTTGGCAGCTGATAAAAATGAAAATAACCGCTCCTCCCACAGCCGAGCAGATAAAAACTGCACTTGGACTTGTTTACTTGAGTATCATGGCCGTTATGTTCTCTTTAAATGCATTTAGTTGTTTCTTTACGGCTTAAAGACTCTTTAGGAAACCTGAAAGGAACAAAAACTCTCCATTTTCATCTCTTTCTTTCTCTTGTTTTTTCTCTCTCATTGTTTCTGATGTGTGCGTTTGTTTTTTTACCTTAATGATTGTTTATTAGTCACATTGTTACAAAACAAACCAAATTATAACATTTTTTCAAACATATTTACACTTGTTCGCCTCCTCACTCTCACTTTTAAGTACGCCATAGACAAACGCTGAAACTTTAATTTCTGGAAGGTTCTTTCTGAGCAAACCAGAATGCATGTTACAAAAGGTTCTGAAATAACAAGATATTTAATTTGCTGAAAACATCATTCACATCGTGAAAGGCAAGTCCTGCTCCATCTCTGAAAAATATTCCGGGAAGAAAATTTAAACATAAACATTTTTCTATTTTTAGAAGGCGTGACACAAAAGTTTGTTTTCTGCATGAAACATTTTTATTGTAGTAACATAATATAAACAACAACCAGTCAGACATGGTCAGCATAAAATAAAGGCAGTTAAAGGCAAGCAGAAACAAGGAGCAACAAAAGCGCCTGGCTTGTCACGTGATCACGCCATATTTGTCACGTGATCAGTCCATTTGTATTACTACGCTAAAGCTGTGGCTACACTGATGTAGCTCAGACTTCCTGTCACACTCACTGTTCCTGGAAAGACATTTACTTTAAGATTTCTGGACGAGTGTCCAAAAATAGAACTCATTTAAAATATTTAATAAGTGAAATGAGATTTGAGTGAGAAGTGGTTACTCCCAAACAGAGATGACATGCCCCATCTTTTCTTTTTCTTTATTTTTTTTTCGTCTTTTTTTTTTCTTCCAGAAGCTTCTTTGTACAGCGATCCTTTCGGCCAGAAGTATGCTTTTTCCTTTGTTAGGAAGACTGGCATCTGCAACAATCGATTTTAAAGATTATTTCTTCTTTTCCTCCACTCATTTTTCTGTTATTCTTCTTCATTCTTTCTTTTCTCTATTTTTTTCTCTTTTCTTCTCTTTCTTTCCTGTCTTATAAAGATATTTGTTATATTATCCACAATCTTTACTGTGCATATTTGCTAAGTTTTGAACATGCAAGCTGATAAGGCAAACAAGGTTTCATCGACCCGTTGTTGATGGAGATAGTATTCTGTCTTTATTTTCTTTTTCATTTTTGTCTGTTTATTATTTGGTGGTCTACTCTGTGTGTGTGTGTTTTAGAGAGTGAGGGAGACAGAAAGATATAGGACCGAGTGGGTAGTAATCATATGAATGATGATGAATAAATTTGTAACATGGATTTGATGTTTACTGATAAGTAATTTCGTGCGACGTGCTGTATGTAAACACATAAGGTGTGATATATTTATGGGTGGGATAAGGTGTTCAATAAATAAACATTTTTAAATCGTTATTTCGCTACTTCGTTTCTTGCTTGTTTATTTGGTTTTACATTGTCTCTATTTATTTATTTGCTTGTTAATTTGCCTTATTAAAATTATTTATGTATTTGGTTATTTAATTTTTTTTTTGCCCAATTTTATTTATTTTTTGCACTGAGGGTCCAAAGTAAATTGCTTGTGGATGGCGCAGAGGCGTGTGTCGTAAAGTGACTGGTTCCCGGCGTAAAGAAGCTTTATGTCCCTGGCTGTTTCGCTTGGTCGTCTCCGTCGTTGACTTGCGCCATAAAGCCGCCATTTTACGCTGGTCATTTGCGGCTATTAGCCGCGGCCCTCGCCCGGCCGTCGTGCAGCGACTGGTTGAACGGCTCCCGGCATGCTGCAGCAGCAGCTGTTTCCGCCCCCTGCACAAGGATGGTGCGCAGTGGACACAGTCCCTCTCCCCCGCTGCGTCGGATCTTGTTCCACTTCCTGGGAAGCAGGAAATGGACAACCGCTGTAGGCAACAACTGATCCAGGCAGATTCTCCACAAGGCTGTGTTAGGGATTTTCAACAACATGGCAGCTGTTTAGACCCGTCGTGATGTGTGTGTGTGTGTTTTTACTGCAAGTATCGATGGCTGGCTGTTGCCTGTTCATGATAGTCGCGGCTGTAATGACGCGTTTGCGCATGCGCAATAACTCAATGAGGGCGGCCGGGGCTTTCGGTCAATACTGGAGGTTCCCTTGACACAACAGTGCCGCCATTGTTTCTGCTTCTATGCAGATGGCTGGTGTGCAGGTCCTTTCTTCCCTACCTCAGTCTTTTTCCTATGCAGTCATCTTCCACTACGCTCCATAAATGTCTACCCCCGATGTCCCCAGCAAAATAAATGCTTGCTTCGATAAAGAATTATGGGTTAGTGCTAAATTTTGGTTGTAATGTCTAAGAGGATGAACATGATTAATTATATAATACAGAGCATCATATTTAGCTTTGAACTTCAAAGAAGCTGAAAAAGGTTTGCATCGTAAAGTAGCGAGCTCGGCGATCTTCCCTGGAGGTCACCGGTGGCAGGAGTTTTGCCATGCTGCCTCCAAGCAGCTTCCTGCTCGGTAAAGAGTTGCAGTGACAGTGTATAATCCATTACCAGCTCGCAAGCTTATGAGGTTCTTGACGATCTATAAGCTCTCCAGGGTCAATAAGCAGGAGAGCTGGGTGCCAGACTTGACGACATGACCCCATAAGGCTTCATGGGCGAACGGGATTCCGTGATTTTCAGGAAACTAGAAATGAATAGTCTGATGACCTGTGTAATCTGGATGGCAAAGAATGAGGCTCTGGAGTATGGTTGGCAGCTTGCTGCTATACTGACAGTAATTGCTTTGAGTGTCAGGGGGAGTGAACTAGTGCTAGGAGTGACAGGGAAAGAGAACCATCGTGACAAGGGAAGTAAGCTAGGGCTACGTCTCTGTCCTCCTCATCCTTGTCTTCCTCCTTCATCAAATTTTTCTTTTTTTTTTCCTTCTCTTTAGGACTGCCCGACCTTCTTTAAGGGGAGACAAATTCTATACTACCTTCTAGCAAGCTCGTGATTCCATGCTTGCGTTGTCTCCTCCCCCATCCAGTGATCCAGCCATCGAGTCAGCGTCCAACCAGCAAGACATTATCTATCTTTCATTTTTCACTTCCCTGCCCTTACTGAACTTTTCTCAAGGTCTACTCTGTGAAAGAGTCCGAGTATCTATCTGCCTGACTATCATGGCCTGTCCTGCCTCTTTTTCGAGGTGGGAGAAGGAAGGGGCTCTGAAGGTGGCGCGCGCAAGAGAGGTGCCGAGCGGAAATTCAGCGATAATCAACGCGCATGCGATGTGCGTGCCGTGTGGTCAATAGCCTGTGCGACTTTAACGAACACCGACTGTTTGTAGGTCACGAGTTCTCTCCTGTCTGCACACGCTGGCAAAATCAATTCTTCAAGACAGCTCTGGAAAATATGGCGAAGATTCTAGATTTCTGGCCCATGGTGGCGGGGAAGTCGTGCCTGTTAGCATATTCACGCGCGATAACGACCCGGATTAATTCGAATAAGGGAGACAAATCAACAGGGAGTCATGAAAGCAGAAGTTTCGCTGGTAGTTCAAAGGTCACGGTTGCTTTTGTTGTCTTCCTCAGCTAATATTTCGTTGTGAATCGGCTTCTGTGGCAACAAGATCTCTGAAAAGTTTTTGACTCGTTATTTGTTGGAAAGAACCTCGATAGAACTCAATGAAAAGATAATATGTAAGTGATGGCAAAATACTCGAATGATTGATAGATCGATCATAAAGCTGAATAATTGTAGTCAACTCTGAGATTGCATTTTACTCCAGTGTGGAACAAATGTAAGCGACTTGCTGATGGAGCACTATTGACTGTCAACATTTTTTCCAGCAAATACACAGGTAATATTTCCTGTTTCTTCTTATTCGGCGCACAGTCGATCTTTGTGTCAAAGGCAACACCATGATGAACAACACCGATGGGATGGTGAAAACAGCTCACGCTCTGGTTCCAAAGAAGAGGAAGCTATTTCGATCGTCAGTGAAAGGGGTGGGTGAAAGGGGTGGCTGATATTGATAGGCTGCACGTATCGTTTGGAACCATCATGCCAGGGAGCCCGCTTTGATGTTATTGATGTTATGCCCGGTAAACAACGCCGACAACCTGATCCACCCATTCATGTACCTTGCAACTAGTCCCACCCACCCAGACACCCCACCCAGCCCTCTGACTGTCCTTGGTCCTAATTGAGTCTAGCACCCGAAGAGGCATTTCTATTCAGATGTCAAGATTTTTTTCAAGGCATGACAGAGTAAAAGAAACAGTCTTTAAGGCATCTTGGAGAATCGTTTTTCCCACAACGAATAAGGCAAAAAAGGTTTAGCCAATCAAAAAGCATTCCAAGATGGAGGTGGAAATCGAAAGAAGGAAATAGTATCACTTTTGGCGAGTTTCGGTCCAGCTGCTGCAGTAGAGTGTCAGCGCTTGGATTGTTGTGTAGAGAAGTTGTTTGTTTGATTCTTGTGAGATGTTGATTTTGTTTTCATTCCTGTTTTATTTTTTATTGTTCGCTTCGTTTTTCTCCACTTGATTTTTTTCTTTGCTTGTTCTTCAGTTCTTTCTTTTATCTCTCTACCAGTCATAGTAGTTATCGTTGGGGGTTAGTCTAATGGTTAGGATTTGTATATTCGGATTAGGTTTAGGATTAGGGTTCGGCTTTGTCTCAATAAAGGAGAGGTTTGGGTTAGGGTTGTGTTTTTGGTCTGGATTAAGACTATGATTAAGGATCGTTCTCAAAGTAAAAGGCTGTTGAAAAAAAATAGTTATAAACGAATTAACAGTTCAAAAGTTCATTTATTATTGTTTACTTTCCTGTTGTCTAAGCTGTGCATGACCTCACTTTGACCAGCTGAGGTTTGGTCCCCTGGAGTGCCGCTTGAAAAAAGCTAAGGCATGCTAGAGTGAAGTAAGGTATGTTAGAGTAAAGAATGGCATGTTAGAGTGATGGAAGGTATGTTAGAGGGAAGTAAGGCACGTTGGAGCGCAGGAAGGTATGTTGGAGTGAAGTATGTTAGAGGGAAATAATACATGCTGGAGAGATGTAAGGCATGCTAGAGTGAATGGTAAAGGGAAGTAATGTATGCTAGAATAAAGTAAGTGATGTTAGTGACACAGGAAATAATGGAATGACCTTAGTCTGAAAAGAATAAATCAGTTTCCTAGTCACGCTGGAGCAAGGCATTCTGGAGGTAAGTCCGTTTCTAACGCATGTTATAGCAACGTTGGTCAGTCTGTACAACATGTTAGTGATGTTAGTCTGTTGTCATGCCCGTTAGAATAACTGTAGTCAGTCTGTACAACATGTTAGTGATAAAGTCTGTTAGTATGCGTGTTAGAATAACGCTCATCAGTCTGTACAACATGTTAGTGATGTTAGTCTGTGGTATGCCTGTTAGAATAACTGTAGTCAGTGTGCGAGACGTTCTCAAGCGTGGTTGGAGGAGGTATGTAAGCGACTGTAGATGTCGTGTCTGTGTGCGTGAGCGGTGTTCGTGCGCATGCTCACCGGGCAGCCAGCAGGACCTGCAAGCCAGGAGGCCGGACCTCAGACAATCAGTTGTGAGCCAAACTGCGGCCACTGCATACACGTCGCGCCCAATGTACGACTGAATAAATCACTATGCATACAATCGATGAACCCATTCTTGAGGGAATCAGCAAGGGTCGACGCTGGTCCATTTGTTATTTTATGTTTGAAGCTGGCTTTCCTCTACTTCTGTCAGACGTGTGTGTGTGTGTTCGTATTCATCCATTCGTCCTTTTTTTTCCTTGTTATTTATTCATTGAGTTATCTTTTTTCGTTGATTATTCCTTATTTTATTTATGCATTCGTTTCTAACACAGGAGCACTAACTTATACATTCAGGTTGATGTACTGTCTAATCAACTGTACTAATATAGCGAAAGTATTTAGTGTCTCTGTAATTTGTTTTTAAATTAATTCATTAACATTGGTAACATAACAAGGATACAAGCACCTTCCCATGTTCTAATTGCCCACTGGGACAAATAAAGTTAATCATCATCATCATCATCATCCACGCATGGAACCACACTTACAGCAGCATATTTTTTCAGTTGACCAGAACCTGTCTCACTCACAATGCATGAGTGTCATGTCATTTTGAAATGTTACTTCAATGAGAAATGTAATCACTGCATTTCAGGATGTCTACAGTCATCGTAAATTGAGATTTGTTTAAAAAAAAATTGAGAAAGAAAAATGGCAATACACGGTAACTTTGCAGGTTCTTTAAAGTTAGCTGTAAAGATGTCCACTTTCCAATACTTCAAGTAAATTAAAACAGCTCTTATATAAACATGAGTCTCGGAAAATAGCGAGCATCCTCTCTTTTTTGTCAAGTAGCTCTACAAGCTCAATGTAGAAAGGTGATTTCTTTCGTCGTTGTCAGCAAGATCGATGGTTTTCACATTTAAAAAAAAATGTCTCCAAGCTGCTTGCCTCGACTGTTTTTGCAAAAGATATCGCTTGTTGCTCGCAGCTAAGTCCCTTTATCTGTGCTGCCGTCTCGGTTTACTGCAACGAAATGCTTTCCTAATTGTATGCGAGCTCTTTAAATGGCTTCTCATCACACTGGCCGAGCAACTCGCCATGGCTACAACAAAAAAGGACGAGACGCCATGTCCGGCCTCAGACATGGGCGATAAATCATGAAGGGATATTTACAAATTTGCCCGGCGTGATGGCCAAAGTCCCTGCAGGCCGATATGAAAGACACCATCAGTGACCACATACGTGGAAAGGTTTATTTTTGGCTCTCAAGACGGAGAAAGAATGGACTGACGTCATGGTTGGACGTTAGTCGTTGATGTCGTTTGTAGTGTATGTCCTGCAGACCGGCGTGGATGTAGTCGTGAATGATGAAGAGATGATTTCTACCGTACAGTGTTTATTTTTGGTACAATTCATTCCGAAAATCTTTAAGATCCATGAATCCTTGGAGACTAGCTATACACAATCGGATAGCTAAACACTTTGGAAACTTCTGTGTTTTCTTATTCGTCAGATACAATACTTCTTTCTGCTTGCTTATTTCCTTTTAATGTTCATTCATTTTTTATTTAATTCTTTCTTCCATCAAGTATATAATATGTTGTTATTGTGTATTTGTGTTTGAAGGTTATTCTGAATGACGGTGCCATAACCCGGATCCCTCCCCCACCACACGCAGACAGAAGAGCAGACTCACACATTCTAATTCTTTCTCTCTTGCACACACACACACTTCTCTATATTTATTTCCACAAGGAAGTCTGTATTGGGACGGACGAAAGGAAAGAGAACTGCTCACGATTTGGAAAATGTGTCTGGCCTGAAATTGGCGGACAAATTCCCCGGCGATCCTCCCGAGCGGGACGAGAAGAGTGCGAGTAATGCACAAATTTACATTCCCGCATGGTGGCGCTGGCTGAGATGGCAACGCCTCATACATATTGCAAGCCAGGCCGCCTTCTCCTCCCTCTCAGCATCCTAAACGCTGCGACACAGAAGATCTCCTTGCCATGTATATATTCCATCTCATTTCTTGAGGGTCACAGCGCGGTGAAGGGAGGGCGCGTGGGAGGGCAGGGAGGGTGAATGGAGGAGGCGTGTTCTCAACTCGAAACTCGTTCTTTGCACGTGAAGGTACTAATAAAGGGATAATGAAATAAGGCTGGTAGAGATGAGTTTATTGATGAAGGGATTTGTTTACCGTTGTTTGTAGTCCTGGGTTATGCCCCTTTACTCGGGGTAGGTCTGTTGTTTATGAGCCCGGATGATGTGTGATCCATTCAAAATTAGTTTGTGTGGTGATTCGTTAATAAACTCAGGTCTATCACGAAGCTAGATAAGTCAGGTATATTTATGGTGAGTTAATGACCAGTGATCAATTTGTGATAAACAGACTTGTTGACAACGGTCAGTTAACAAGAGTGAACACAGCGTGAAATAAAATCATACTACAGTTCGTCCGTTTCCTCGCACAACATCACAGGATCACAAAACCTTTTTCTGTCCTCAACCCTTTCAGGCAAAATGACCTTTTGAAGATCACAACACTACTAGAAAGGCCAAGATGCCAAATCCAGTGTCAGAAAAATCCAGTTAATCATGGCAGTTGAAGATTTATGTTAGCATGCACAGTTCAGCTACTACATTTCTGCACGGAATAGCCATAAAGATATTTTTCACACAACTTTTTTTTTCCATCGGCATGAAAAATGAAGATAGCCATGCCCAAACACATGTACAAATTTGACCAAAAAGGAAGAACTCGAAAATCCTTTCTAATGCCAAACGAAAAAAAAAAGATAAAATTTTGTCATTCGAAGTATGTGGGATTTTTTTTCAAAAATAACTTGTTTAGTAAGTTGAAAAAGTTTTTCGTATCTGCTTCTTTATGGATGGCTCAGTTGCAAACTCGGCTATGCCATCCTTAACTTGTGTAGATGAATGTTTGACAGAGTATAGAAAATTGCCCATGGCGTTGAAAGACATTTTTTGTCAAACTTGCTCAAATTTCCGTCCATATTTGTTCGGTTCAGAAGACCCTTAAGACACCACCAACCAGACAGCCTCTCTTCTAACTTATTTCTTATTTGTAAAATGATATAATAACCAAAGTTCCTTAAGTTCGTCTTAAGAACCTTTAGAGTATAAAGAAAAAGCTGCACCCAGGTCCTTCAAAGAAACATGATCCCTTCTGTGATAGCTGAAAAGGCGTTCAAAAAGCATATTTCCGCTGAGGTTCAGCTTGATGAGACCGAGCTGATGAGTGTAAATCGATGTGGCTCCTTCTGCAGCTGTGTGATTCTCTGTCGTTTGCTCTTGCATTCCGCTGTTAGTTGTAGTCTTCATGGGAGAGCCCAGAAAAGGGAGGTAATTTGGCTGTTTTATCCCATCCTCACGAGAAGGGCTTCCTTGCTTGGACATGCGCTGGATGACAAGACTGGTTGATATTTAGTTGCACGAGTAAATCAAAAGAGCACGTTGAGGTAATATTGGTTTTCAGACCTCAATGTCTCACTGTCACGACCGCACGCACGTTCTCACAATTTCTCGTAATTTATTTCATGTCGAGATTAAATGAGATATTTATGATGTGTCTTTTTTTATTCAGTTCATATTTTTAGTTGTTCCACTTTCCTGGTTTTATTGTTTTTTGTTGTTTTTTGTTTTGTTTTGTTTTTTTTTTGCTATTAAAATTTTGGCATGAAGAGAGCTTTGGTAGTGTCACGTCCTTTATAGTCAGTAGAGTAAATATACACAGTGGGTGGATGGCAGCCAAGATGGTGACAGACGTGACTACATTGACCTTAAAATGAACTGTTGCTGCTTTGATGCCATGATCTAGCTTCTTTGACCCCTCGGTCTAAGAAACTCTCATCTGGACTTGGTATGCTGAAAAGCCTATCACTAGTGAAATGATAGTCACCAAGGTCTCGCGAGGTTTGGGTTCAGGCCTCGGGAGATCCTGGGCTCAGGTTGCGTCTCAGAACCTCTCTCTAAATGGGACATCCACTACACCCGCCACACCCACTACACCCACTACACCCTCTACACCCGTTCACACGGCTGGGCGTCATGGGAAATCGCACTCTGCTTCCCTTCATTTCCACCATCTCACAGCGCAAATTAACCGATCAAGTAACCCAACTCTCTTGCCTACTTGTCTGTACTCTCGCACCTTAATCTCCTTTGGGACCTTTGACCTGACTTTCAGATACTGGAACCTGTCTGCTTTTCCTCCGCCAAGTCTCAGCTCGCTGTCTTAAACGATGTTCTCTTTGTGGCTGCAAGGGATGAAGAAGTCGAGCTGCTTTTACAGAGAATGTGAAACTCTCTTCCTTAGACATCCATTGTACAGCATGCCAAGCTACTCTGACAGTGAACAGCTGTTACTCTTTCTCTCGGTTCCTGTGGTGAAGATGTCCTGCTCCTTGCCTAATAAAGGTCCCTGTCTCTAGCTTCCATTAAGCTCTTAGTGATGAAGATGTTAGGGTAATCTGATATTGAATGATGGACTGAAAGTAAAGTTAGAAAGATTGTCAACTGAACCAATGAAAGTATGTAACTGATGCGGATGTCGAAGGAGATGGACAGACTGATGTTAGAGATGAACGACTGTTCATCAAATTACAGAGAGAAAGAAGAGAGGCGCAGGGAAGCAACGGGGTAAACGGTCTTCTCGATGTTTCCAGCCATCTCTTGTTCAAGCAATAAGAGTAATACTGAGTCCTGCTCTATTCAGTCTATTCAGTGCTACATAAGCCATACATAGGGTCGCTTTCGTGTAGATATTTCTCCTGTATGTATATATATATATGTGTGTGTATGAGATATGCTTCTCTGGATCTCTGAAAAAAGTTTGTCATAAATGCATTGAACACAATTCATGCTTAGGGCTTGATTTTGTTGTGTAGACTACAGTATGTTACAGTGAACTCTCTGGAAAGTTGTTCTATATCAAGGAATTATTCCTGTATACTTCTTAAGCTTGTCCATTTGCCTATGTCTAGTCTTGGAAGACTACATACAGCTTTAGTTTCTTCCCAGTCAGTGTCTGGTTTCGATGACTTGATTACTTGGTTCGTCCTTTTATGCGAATTCCTTACATAAATCTCTTATGGATCTTGCATGCTTGGACGTTGACCACCCCTCTCTTTCGAGAACTTTCCTTCTTTTTCCGTTTCAAAATCCCTTCCTTCTTTCTTCTTGTGAGTTACTGCACGAGGATCAAGATGTTATAAAGATGCAATACGCGCTTGTCATTTGTAAATGACATGGAGATGAAACATTACTAGTTCTTCCAATTCTTCCAATCAGATTGCTTCTGGCAGCCAGGAAGATAGTGCCCCAACTGCCCGGAGGCTTTTGCTTTGTCCTCGTTGTCATGGAGAGGAAGAAGTCAATGCCCAATGCTTGCAGACGGACCTCAGGCATATTGCTAAGGGGAACATGCCAGGGTGCACCGCTGTTGTGCCATCTGTCATGTTGGCTTCTTCTGGCTGTCAAGTGCTGCAGGGATTTGTTAAAAAATTCTCTGTGGAATGAGATTCTGGACAAGATGCTTTGACAAAAATCTGATCTTTCGGTTTGTATTTCATTAGCAACAAAAATTTTTGAATAAAATGCATCACACGTACTGAACATGTCTAGTCTCGTGTTCAAGAAACATTTTCCGCTTTAATGGATGACGTGGCTTCGAATATATTTTTTTTTCCTTTATCTTCAAATACCATGATGATGCTGATGCTGATGATGATGATGAGGAGGAGGAGGAGTAGACTACTCGTTAACATATTTTTAGTTTTAAAAATCTAGAATGCGTCACTTACCTTAATACCTTCATACCCAAGGCACAGACGAGCAACTAGTGCCGAGGGAGGGAGAGACAGAAACAGAAAGAGATGGGGAAGGGGAGGAGGACAAAAAAAGGAGGGAGCAGTGGTCGAACTCTCGCCAAGCAGTTGACGTGGAAGGCGGCGAGCCAGGGCCAAGGAATGGCAGCCAATCCTCTGCCTGTCTCCTCATCACCTAGGGTCGTCTGCTGCTGGATGCCTTGCCCCTCGGACGGCGATGACAGTAATCTGCGCAAGGCGCTGGCATCTGTCTTTCCACAGTCGCGCACTCTCTGACCTTTGGATGCACGGGGGCACTGCGCAGACGCGCACCAGCACGCAAGCTTGCGACCTTTTGCATAACTTGTCTGGTGCTGACTTTGTGAAGACTTGCTGTCAATGTGCATGTGTGTTTGTATGTGTGTGTGAGAGAGAGATTGAATCAGTAGGGGGAGAATTTGCATGATGTGGTATTTTTAGAAGCAATGAAATGATCTGCAGTCTGGTAACCAATAAGGCAATGTCCAACATCTAATGAAGAGTTTGGTACACACACGCAAACGACTGCTAAAGCTAAACAGAAATTACCGATGTAATTAATGGCCATTTTGTAGATTGATTTTGAATTCATAGGTACTAATTTCTACTCTTTGCCCTCCAATGAGTAGAGGTATGCAATAGCTTAATTCTACCTTTGACTTACTTCAAGAGCGCTTCCTAAAGAATAACAGGCATGTTCATATATATATCATTATGGAGGCTAGGAAATGTTTGATAAAAAAATTTTGAACGAAATAGTTTCGAGTGAAAATTAATTTCAACTGACTGCATAGGCTATGCTGATAGTAAGCAGAGACTGCTTGTTGGCAAAACTCTCACAATCCTGCCTTATTCAACAAAAAAGGACCAACCAATAAAATGTCAAAAGAAAAAAAACAAATCTTTTAAAACTCCCGTTAGAGCAATGACCACCGCCCGCCAGGATTTGCTCTTGTGTTTCTCATTAAAGTTAGAGACAGACCTCCACAGGACTGAGACAAGCACGCCGACACGATGAAGCTTAGCTTTGTCTTTGTCAATCGACGGCGAAAAAACGATTTACAGATTTTATCATCAATCAACTGACGGGCTACCACCAGCATTAGCATCACCACTACGACCGTTATCATCGTCATCGTCGTCATTATTATCATCATCAGTAGCAAGAGAGACACGTGTAACATCCATTCTCATCTACCGCGCACTGGCTTATGGGATATGAGTGACCATTGGTCAACCCTTACATGGATAGAATCTTATCCCGTATACCTCCAATACCTACCCGTATCTCTTTACCCGGAGATACCAGCTCAAAGCACGCTTCCCGGGTCTTGCACTAAATATTGATGACATCAAGCACGACCTTCTTTGCCTCCGTTACTCTAACGGCCTGGTCGTCTGATACCAGCCTCGCCATTCTATGTGTATAGATCGTCTATCACCGACTTTCCCATTACAGGGTGTCAGGTCTTCATCACCTTTTCTGTCGACCCGCAGTGTGTTACATCTTCATTACCTTCTGTCTTACCTCAGCATGTTAGACCTTTGCCACCAGGATGTAGTAATGGCTAATTTGAAAACCTTCGTATTTTGAGGACTTTAAGCCTGTTGTTAAAAAAACAGATTTGGCATGTCAAAACATGTGACCTCATCTCTTGACCTTTAGTTACCTATAGTTACCTTAGCGACTTCAATATGTTTCCTCAAAAACCAAAATTGTGTCAATTCTCCATTTCCAAAAGAAAGTCATAAACTTTAACCTTTACCATTTCTGAAGGATGCCAAGCGTGTGACCTCCCTGCTGCGCAGGGAAAAAGGAAACTTGAAACACGGTTTCCTGTGGAACTTGACGCACATCAGGGAGCTAAAGGGCAGGTTGCAGAAGGATGCAGGGGGTGAATGGCTGGATAAAGATGAATGAAGTTGCAATTGAAATTAGGATTTACTATTTACATGTAGAAAAAATAGTTACAATTAGAGAAGGTGAGTAAACAAAATAGTATAGCATGGACTGGGAATAATAAAGTTTAATAAAACAAGACAACAAAAATCTGTTGTTTCCATCATCACAACAAGATTGTGTTTCTTAATATTTTTAGCACTGCATTCACTCACAAAATAAAAATGTAATGCATCGGTACTATCAATATCGTCCATCTAGAAGGCAGTGATCCATTATTTGTCAAAAGAATAACCAACACAAAAACATTAATCACATTCTTTTTTTGAAAGAACTTCGTCGAGAACTGTACCAATGTTTTTTCGTCTTGCTAATGGTGCTGATCCGCCTGGCCAGCCTGCAAGATTGGATGCATTCAAGGAGCTCAGCGGAGAGCAACGCCGTCAGTGATAAGCCCAGACGGCGCTCGCCGATTGGACAAAGCCCGGCTAGTAACAATCTTCCTGATGGAAAGCTATATGGATGGCAACCTTATCTCTCTCGGAGAAATCTCGGCAAATTGCGAACTCGTATGTTTGAGAGAAGAACGGTAAATTACGGTGTTTATCTCTTCAGGAAGGACCGAACAAAGAACGTGGACAGTACATCTGGTGGTCAGTAGATGTTGCGGTCAGTCCATCTGATGTTCAGTCGAGCTGATGTTCAGTTGCTAAATGGAATAGAGAGCCGCGAGGTCATCTCGTGAACGTGCGTGTCGCTAGGCAACCGACACAAAGACTGACATACGCATCGGTCATCTGTCACGTGATCCATGGCAACATTGACCCATGGTCGTTTGTGGTAAAAACCTGTCTGAGCTCTTGTTTACCGCCAGCCGGATGTCGCTTATGTACTTAAGTGTTCTGTCATTTAAAGGACGGTTATTTTTAACTAGACGCATTGTCCAAGCATTGCATTTTCACATTCCCACATTCCCACTCAAACACCTTGGTTTGTAGGGGAGTCAAGGTGTCAAACATTTTATAAAAGAAGCAAAGAGAGAGTTCTGACTCAGCGCTATTCAAATCACACCGTGTGTCCGAGCCTCACCAAATGTTGCAGGACACGTGAACTTTACGACACCTTTATTTGAATGTTTATTTTATTCGTTATAAGGTCTTTGTGCTGTCGCCGAGCTTTACAGCTTACTAAGCAAATTTTAACATTTACATAAAATCTGAGGGCACCTTTTGAAAGGGGCAAAGGAAACAAAGAGAGAGAATTGATATCTGGAACCACTGAAATAGTTATCTCCCCTTCACTAGAAACCTTCGTCAGCGTCATCCATTGCCCTTTGATCCGGTCCGCGAGCGCATTCAGCGCTGAAAGTCTGTCAGACAAAAGGACATCAACCAGACAGCGCGGATTCCTTGCTAGTACTCTTATGTCAGTGTATCTAGATTGCTGATTGTGACCTGGTGCTGTTACTAACTATAGTCATCAACAGGTGTGGACTAACGATTGTGACCTGGTGCTAGTACTAACTATTGTCATCAATAGATGTTGACTTATCACCTGGTGCCAGGTGTATTGTTGTGGCCACACATGAGACCAGTGTCAGGGGCACCATGGTGACGTTCAGTGCCAGAAACAATCGGAAGAGTCATTATCGACCAAAATGACTTCCCCTTGTTTTATATGTCCCCAGTGGCTTTCAAAGGGAGATTACTAGACCGCAGAAACTGTTTATCAAATTATCACGTGAGGCTCCACAAAAGTGCAGCACGTGACAATACGACAGGTTGATAAACATGAAAACGTAATGCACTGCAGCGGAATACAATCAAGTCCAGCACATTGACATTAAAATATTGAAATACGTTACACTGCAGTTTGTCGAATACAATATTAAAAAAAGTCAGCTTTACTGTGCAGTTACATTATGATAACGTGGAAAACCATACACTCCAGACCAACGCAGTCGTACTTTATCCCAAATAATGCGTTTGAGTACCTTGTTTAAATTTTAAAAAAAAACAGCAATCAGGGATAATCTTTCTTTTGAAGCGCTTTACGTGGCACTTCAAGGGAGTGAATGCACAAAGGGAAATAAGTCAGCGCCCATCACGCATGTCGTACTCGTTATTCGGACCCTTGAGCAGCCTGCTCGGGATAAAAGGAACTTCCTTCTATAGATGCACTCACGCGTCTACCCTGATTATTTCGTGGGTGGGAGTGTGGGGTGTAAGCGAAAGGATAAAGAAAAAATGGTGAGTTGGGGTTTAGTTATAGAGATTGACATTCTGAAGCGCTTACACTCAAATGTTTGTGTCCGGAAGCGAACCGTTTACTCACAATCGTGTCTCAAACACAGCTGATGGTTTAAGCAGGGCCACCCGATTGCTCCGATGAACAACAAAATATGGCGGCATCCTGATACCGCACGAACTGGCAAATATAAACCTTGACATGCCTCAGTAACTCACACACACACACCAGGAAGATGAATTGTTAAACAAAAACAAAACAGATAATGTCTTCACCCTACACCCCACACCCATCTCACCCCACACCCGCGTTAATCTCAACAATTTTCTCATCATAACCCATGTCATGATCGTTATTCTGAACTGCTTTTGTGGGACTTGGCACCGCAGAACCACCATTTCCCCCTTCTCGCTTTTTCTATCTTTATTGCTTCTAGATTTCCATTGAGCTTTTTGTCCATTTTCCCTAATGAACCCTTTGTACCTGGCGGTATTCGTGAGGGAAAAATTATCTGTCGCTCTAAATCTGTCTCTCGAACTATGTAACGGGTCCATGGGCAGCCACCTACCGTGACCGACATTGCCGAGCTACCTCCATGGCGTGATCACACTCGTCCAATCATTTTCTTTTCTTTTTTTTTTTTAATCAAGCAAACCACGGTCTACTCTCCTAAATGTATTCAAAGCTTCCGGTCTTGCAGAATTGCTGTTATGGCCGCTATCACTGCTGTTATTTATATTATTGTTTGTGGATGTTGTCATCCTGATTGCTGTTGCTGCTGAAGTAGACGAGATAATCAAATCCTTGTCATTAAGTTAGATTATCCGCTTATGGGGTTGACACATCAGGCATCATCACAAATGACAGAGAGACAGGCTGGGGAGCTCTTGATGGTAGTGTGTTGTAGTCGGCCGTCCCCATCTCGTTATTTACTCATACAACAGAAAGCATGCTGATATGTGTGTATGTATGTGAATGAGTGTAAAACTGACGAGGAGAATGAGGGAAAGACACCAAAGATTGGTTGGGGGAGGACATGGAGGAACTGAGGGGAACAGTCTGATCAATACCAATGCCCTCACAAGCCACTCGAACGCCCAAACCAAGCTGCTTTCTGGACACAAACCAAGGGAAGGCATCCTGGTCAGCAAAAACAGGGCCACAAACCAAGCAGTGATGGTGTTCCGACAATCGGGATGGTTAAAGGCAAAAGGCAAGCTGCTTAAAAAGGCAGCAATAATAATATCATTCATATTAATAACAATAATAATAATAGTACATGTAGTCACCATCATCCACGCTTATCACCTGGTAGCAGTCACCACCATCACTGCTTGTCACCTGCTAGCAATCAAGGGATAACTGAATGAAAGAAAAACTGGTTTAAGGTTGCCGGTAGCTGTGCACGAACAGGTGATAGCAAATCCAGAGGCAAAGTGGAGATAACTAGATTGGTTACCATGAGACGGAAATGCGATTTCTGTTTGAGTAGTGACGTCATCTCCGCGTTCTGTGTGAGTTTGCCCGTCCTCACCTTTTTATCTGCCCTTCTGCTCTTGAGTTGAGCACACTAGTCATTACACTAATCATGACATTGACCATTACATTAACCATTACACTGACCCTTACACTGACCATTAAAATGACCATACACTAACCATCACATTATGGAGCTGTTTTCGTTTTTTCGATCAATTTTTCATTTTATCCATTTTTATAAAAGAAACTTTTAGATAAGACTATACCTACGCAGTAGATCCTATTCTCCAGTATATTTTTTCTTTTTGTTCCTTACTCATTACTCTCTGACTAATTTCATCCATTAAAAAACAAATTACATTGTATTGTCTCGTATACCGCTTATGTGGATCGAAATGGTGTGCAGGAGAATCATTGGTCTCAATCAATCAAGTCTTTTGCGTCTTTTAAAACACTTTGGGCTATTTTTAACTTTTCAATGTCTCTTTGCTTTGTGGGTTTATTCATTTTTTTATTTTTTTTTTATTTTTTTATTTTTTATTTTGCTTGTTGCAGACGCCTAGAAGAGGAGTACATCAACTTTGCGACTAAGATCGAACGCGAGGCGTCCCTGACGGAGCTGAGCGAGGAGGCAGGCATCACGTGCCCCATCTGCTCACGGAACCAGCTTCCCCGGCCGGCGCGGAGCCCCATGCAGCCCCGAAGCCCTTTGAATGTGTGTGTGGACTGTGAGAAACCCACCTGCCAGGAATGTGGGGCTCTTCATACTTCGGCAGCCACCAGGGTAGGTAACCTTGTGCAATGATGTCTAAGACGAGGCTGTCCATGACCTGATGACTCGTCATTATTGATGATGTTCCGACAGATTGGATGGTTAATTCAAAGGGCAAACTGCTTTTAAAAATATAATAATAATAACAACAATAACAACAATAACAATAATAATAATAATAGCATTTAGGTGTCGTGTTGACCATCAGTAGACCTTTATGCTTTTAACTTGCATAGCGAATTCATAACCTGGAAAAATATTTTACAATTTACATCCTTGAAAGATGGTTTTTTGATTCCTGCCATAGTCCTATACACTGGGAAGACCAAAAGTTCCAAGAATTTCTTTTTCTATTGATGTCCAAGAAATTCCCTCTATCTCATCCTCCAGAATAAAAAGGGAGAGCATAAATACTGTAATAGTGAAGGACACATTCGTCAAAGTGGTTTTTATTCCAAAAAGCTCAGCCACTATCGGTCAATCTACAATACAAAGCAGGTTTTCGATGAACTACATTGCTTGTGGAACGAAGCATCCAATCTTTCCAACCTTCATTGCCTCAAACCTGAATAACAATTATGTTGAGAAATGTCAATAAAGTAATTATACATGTTAGGCAACAAGAAAAAAATCGTCACATCGTTTTCATTTAAAAAATCTTCGAACGTGGGGATCTCCTCGTATTTGTTGCACTGTAGCGGGGTCATGTAGCGGGGTCATGTTACCCGACCCCGGTAATGACGTGAAATGAAATTTGAACAGCATGGAACCTTCCGGCAGCAGCTCCAGCCAACGTCTGTCAAGGGTTCATTAGCAAGAGTGTCCTTTGCAATTCTCTAATGAAAACGAATCGATCATTGCTGCATTTTGACTGCAATCTGAATGACGAAAGGCGACAAGAAGCTTCTGTGCTATTGATGAAAACCTCACTTCAGATGAATGAGAGATTTGGCTTGTCTTCGCCTGTCAGTCCTTCTTGCTTTTCTCTTACCTCACTCGGCAATCCTCCTCTTCAAATAGTTTGTTCAATTAGTACATTCCTTAATTTTTCTCTTTTATCTTGTAGCTTTCTAACATTCATTCTAGTGGTTTCTTTTTGTTCCTGCATGTCTGATCCTAGTTCTGTGCAATATTTCGCCGGTTTCTTTTATTCATTTGATTGTTCGTCTTTTTTTCTCCTTCACATTTTTTCTGCTTCCTTTGCTTCTTTTTCTTCCTCATCCTCTTCTTCCATCTTGAAGTTGCAAACTAATTTTCGTTCTCCTTTGGACTCGAACTCGCAACTTGAAGGTCTGAACGTCTCTCTCACTAATGATCCATCAGGTTAACCGTCTCACCTTTTCTCCGTGAGCAGTTTGGATACAACAGACAGTAAACACTATGAAGCAGACTGTAGTTGACCTTTTCAAATGTCATTCAGCAACCGTATTTACACCATCCCGGTATTGTTTTACTTGCAGTACAGTTCATGGCAAGTGTCCTCGTGATTTCTTGCCACTTCGTGGAGACAGAACTCCTGGAGTGAACATTTTCTCTTCACATTTTTAACTTGCTTTTCTTGTTGGCTGACCTCTTTAACCACTTGAACTTAACGTCAGCAATGAATTGTATAAAGTTTTCTGCTAGTAGAAGTCTTGTATTTTGAAAATTAACAATGAAAACAAGTGTTGGCATACATGATGATGATGCTGGTCAGAAACAGAAAAACATAGAGACAGCAGACAAACAAAAGGAGCGGACTAATAAAGATACAGACAAACAGAGAAAGGCAGAGACAGATATATAATTGTCTAGAAGCTAGCAATAAGACAAAAGGTGGATTCAGGAAGTCAGACAAACAAGTCTGCAAACTGTCATGTACTAAAATGAAGCCGTCTCAAATCACTGACTTCAAGAAGATATTTCGAGCTTCCTCAGACGGCTATCAAACAAAAATAGAACGACACGAGAAATATCTTTTTTAAGACTTGTCTTTTCCAATAAAGCTTCAGAAAAGTGATGACCTTTACCCTCATGAGGACAGGATGCAGCTAAACATTTTGTTTGCTGTAAATGTTGCAGCAGCAGGAATGGGTGTGCGCTGTCTGCGAGAGACGCCGGAAGTTGATGATGAGTACGGGTATGTGGTACCACGGCTACCACCCGGATGGAGAGCTACCACTGGAGAGGAAACTAACCAACCCCGACATGGGCTCGGTGAGTGTGAGGATGCAGTGTTTCTCGTCACGGATATGTAGTTCTTACTTGTTAATTTTTTTTAAAATCATCATTTTTACATGCTAAAAATATCAGTCATAATTGAATCCCGCGACATTCGTAAAATTAAAATAATTCATTGACATCTGTTATCAAGATTTCTGTAATATTAATGCATGTGATAGATATGTTCTTTCTGAAACTCGTTTCTGAAGCTTCGAAATATTTTAATTTAAATGTCTCCCACCACCACCAAGCAATTTTTAACCGGGGTTCCTGAAAACGATTGCATTTTATGGATGGGAAGCTCTCTGCGCGGTAAGCGACAGATTGGAGTGAGTACGTGCAAAGTGTTGGGCGAGGTGTTGATGGTTAGGGGTGGGATGGGGATGGAAAGAGTGGAGGGAATGGAGATATAACTCTGGAATGTGTCTGCCTCGGTTTTATGGTCACGTGAAGGCCAGTGATTTGTTGCGATGCGCGCGCTGCCATCAATGATGTCTGGCCTGTCGCCGGGAAGTGCTCCAAACTGTTTAGAACTTTTTTCTTTGATAGAAAAATGTCAGAAGTGAGGTTGAGACTATCGACCTTCGCAGCCTCGTATTCTTGGTAGTGTCTGTGATGTTAGTGGCACAGGTGACGGCGGGAAATTTAATGAAACTTGGGAGAGAGAGAGAGAAGATATGGAGAAACAAATGAAAAACAGTCAGCAACCCAAATGTAGACAATCGACAGAGACTTTTACAGTCGAACATAGACACCGACAAGATGGACAGACACACTGACACATGTACAGGTAGATAGGCTGGAAAACTCATGTAAACGTTTAAAGACAATTGTTTAAAGGAAAAAGATACAGAGAAAAGTTTACACCCAACTACCTGCTTTTTTTTTTCTTTCGCTCTGTCCTTTCGTCTCCCAGCCGCTGGAGGGACGACCGGGTGGAGTCGCATCGGCTATGACACTTTCCAGCACTAGCAAGGATAGTCAGGATAGTCGGCGATCAGACTTCAGCAGCCTCAGTGCCGAGATCAACCTCCTCACCATGACGTCATCTCAAAACTCGGAGCTTGCTCGCCAGATGTACGAACAGTCAAAGGTCAAAGGTCGGTGTTTGTCACGTGACATTTTTTCCTGCCTTGAATTTAATTTGGAAAAACTTAATTACGCCGTCACGACACGATGTCGACAAACAAGATTTCAGGTTATTTCTCGACAGACTTTTAAGTTTTGTCGAAAAGAAGTCTGAATAAAACCAATTATTCTGAACCTTACAGGACTACGGTGTCGTAAAATTGTTTTCCAATGATTGGGTAAAGCTTGTTGCGAGATGCTACCCATCTCTTTCCGATGTCGAGGTACACACCAACGAACATCATTGCACAAAACGAGGGGAGAATCGTGACCTCGCGATACACATATAAAATATAATATGTTCCCAACTCTCGTAGGGTGAGACTTCACAAAGTAAACATATCAACACACTACTCTGAACACCTATGAATATTCATCTTTATTTGGTGAAACAGCATCTTGCAATTATGTTTACCTAATCATTGGGAAATATTGCCCCCAATAGTCCTTTAAGCCAATTCATTTTCATCCACTATAAAAAGCTTTAGTTTTATTGCACCTATTCAGTGGTAACTAGAATATTCTCTTCAAGCCATGCAATAATGGAAGTAGTTTATGATTTAAATTTTTTCAGGAAAACCTATTCAGAATTGATTCCAAAATAGCTCAGTGACCTTTAGACACACAGACAGAAGATCGAGAAGAAAAGAAAGTCTAGAAGACGAGAATAAACAAGAGACAAATAATTCACATAAAAACTCCTTCACAAATATTCACATTCTCAACCTTCATTTTACACTTTCTTTTTAACCACAATTTTTTCATCAGCTGAATGAAAACTAAGCCCGTGTATTTAAATAGAAGGTTTTCATCAGCTGAATGAAAATTGAAGCTAAGGTATTTAAATAGAATCCTGGGTTCAATTAAAGGGAGGAAAGACCACTTTGAGGCTGGCACGCGCCTGAAATTGCTAAAAGCCTCGTCCATTCTAATCTCGATTCCTGAGACAGACAGAAAAGATTAGATCATGAACTGCGATAAAAGGTTGAAATGCCTTCGAGGAAAAGAATTTCACAAAGTTAAATGACACTTGGACAGTTCCCTCAGAAAAATGCAAATGTATGTTGCTATACTTGATACGAAAATAATTTAATTCGAATATTTGGGGATTTGTTTAATGTCAGCAAGGATAAACATCAGGGCTAGAAAAAGCTTGAAACTGATTCTTACTGAAAAGCCCATAGGAAAAAGCTTTTCTATATTTGCTTATTTATGTTGATTTTTTTTTAAATTACAAATTAAGTTTAATTAAAATTGCCTTTAAAAATAAAGTAGTCAAGTTTCGATGCACAAAATCGTTTTCTATTCACGACTCCCTCCTACATTCAGACATTATTTCTCTTTTGGAAAAACTACAAGGAAGTATGAAATTTTTATATAAATGCAACTGTTGTAAATTTTAACAAGAAATCCACCCAGTGAAATCATTTTAGTTATCTTTTTTAGCTCAAGAATTAAAAATTAACAAGGTTGGCTTGAAAAAGAGCATGTTTTACAAATATCATGCATTTAGTTGTTTATGTGTCCACCTTTATAAATGAATATGTGAATTTCAAAAAAACAAAACAAAAAAGCATGCCGGCTATTGCATGTACCCAGATGTAGTATTATTGTAATAATTATAAAATAGATATGAAATATGTTCACACAACTGTCAACTATCGGAATCACACTTGTGAATTATTATGGAATTCATTATGGAACTCAAATTCATCAAGGAACAACACGTGAAAAATAATTGCTGCCTGTGAGCTGTCGGCATTTCACAATATCAAAAATAATGTTTACTGAGTGGATTACGACCGTTATATCACATGCACGTGACGTCAGAACATGCACGTGCATTGAGAATTTTAACAGACGCTCTAACAGTTATGACCCTCAGGCCGATTGCAAACAAGACCGCAAGCCTCTCCAAAATCTTTGTGTGATTAAACACATATTTTGACAAAGATTTTAAAGTTAGGAAAGCGGAAAAGTTTCCGTCCTGCCATTCGCCAAGTCAACATTTGTTGTTATGTCTTAGAACGAGGCCTAACGGTCTTTATTTCAAAAGTCCAGCCTTCTGTTAGAGAGCATTAACTTTGAGACAGAATTGGTTTTTGTGAAGATAAGCAAGTGTTCACACACACACACTTTCTCTTCTCTTTTATCTCATCCTCTGCCATTTATGTTTTCATAAACTTACAAACTTCCCTTTTGAAATTTAAAACTTTTTAAAGTAATCCTCTCTCTCAAGCAAGGCGGCATGGATTTTGAACAACTTGTCATTTTTTTCTAAACACTGATGGAATGAAGTAAAGAAAATATTGCTGTCTCACATCCTTTGTAAAATGTCAAACCCATTATAAGCACTGTCTGATTTTCACGGGGTTTTTTTCCGGAATCTGAGATTCAGAAATATTTATTCTTTCTAGGATTTCAGGATTCCATGTTTTGATATGTTGCTAGCACTACAGCTTTAAATCCACTATTTTTATGTTTTCAGAAGTAATCTGAATAAATAGAATGACACATTGTATTGAGTCGTTTGTGCGGATACATGCGGCCATCAAAATAAATTTCAGATGCTGTAGGTGGAATTATCAAGTCAACAATATTGAAGTGGGATAGTATGTTTTGACATTATTTTTAATAGATGCTTCTGAGGACATCACTGGCCTCAGAGAAGCTTTTAGAGATTAACTGTAAAATGTACTTCGTGTGCCTCAAACAACTAGTCTGTGGGTTAGGAAATGGGGACAAAATGAAATAAAAATTGGGGTATACAATCATGGATTCGATTACAACACGACTGGGCTGTTCTAGCCAAGTGATCCCCTCGGGCAACGAAATGCTGCAGAACACAAAACTGATGTTAATGGAAGCAGAATCACCCTCTCCTCCAACCACATCAGTAGGTTAATTCATCTCTAAAACTCCATCTCTACCCCACCTTCCCCCGATCTGATTTCCTGCCAAAACCTTCAAAGACAAGAGTGTTAAAAATGTTCTAGTGTCCCACACTCTGGTAGCCATGGAGATTAATACAGCTCAATGGCAGAAATGAAATATATTTCAAGTAGCTGTGAAGTAAAATGTAAACTGCTTCCAACTGACGAGTGTCAGAACATTGTTGTAGTTGTAACATAGGCGTGTGTAGAAAAGATTACTTTAAAATACTTTTATTTTCGAGGTTTGAACCTTCAAGGTAAGGCTCTTAGAAGTTTAATATTTCAGAAAATTTCAGAAAATAGTATTTCATAATACTTTATAATAATTTAGGTATTTTAACAAAAATAAAGTAAAAGAGAAATTTAAAAGGGAATAAAGGAAAGGAATAATAAATGATTGAATGAAAAATGAAATAAAAATAATTAATGCTTATTTGATAGACTAAAACTAATAAAATAATAAGATACATACTTAAAATGACTTAAAAAAGGGATATTCTGATCGCCAATAAAATTAGCAGAAACATGGGAATAGCACAAGGAAGGCCAGAAAGGGAAAAAAATTACAAAGTGATAAATGATAAATGACAGATGGATGGAGCTCAATGCTTTTTTTTCTGTTATATATTTTAAAGGAGTAGGCAGACTTCATGGTCTCGGGAAGTATAGCTCAATAATATTCATTCACTGAACTGTTCATTGTTCTAACCCACTAAACAAAATTATCCATTGCTCTAGTTCACTAAACACAGTTGTTCATTGTGTAACCCTAGTGAAACCTCATCACAAAGCAATGAGAAGTACAAATTCAATTATTTCAACACGAGGGGGACAGTAGATGATCAGCTCATGCTTCTTTTCTTTGTTTTTATCAGTTTGCATGGGTTAATAAAGAAAAGAAATCAAAGGAAAGTGTCAAAGACTTTGCCACACCTGCAGCTGACACCTGCTTGCACCTGTCTTACTTGAGAAGCTTGTCAAAACCCAAGCAGACCATTACATTCTTGCTTGCTGATTTTTTTCTTGTTGTTAGTTTAGGGTTTCAATTTTTTCCGTTAATTTGTGATATAATGCGATGCTGAACCTTTTTTATTTGCATCCAAAAATGCGTTCAGTATATTTTTGTAACCCTTCTTGCATTTATTGCTTAAGCTCATGAAGGTGTTGATAACATGTTTGCAGAAAAAAAAATAAAAAAAGTTTTGTGTTTTAATAACGATTTTCTTGTTTTCTCACGCTTTCCAGTTCCTCTCGTTCTCTCATTCTCTGGTGTGCTTGGTTTAAGACAAATAAAGCAGACATGCCATTTGGGGGTAACTGGGGATGATGAAGACTGAAATTGGTTGATTTAGCCTGTTTCTCTCTTTCTCTCTGCCTGCTGCTCCAGGGATTCTAATGTACATGATGGGCCCATGCGGTATTGTTACTTTACACTCTTTTCACTTTACTCTTGCTTGCAAAGTTTGAGTTTAGACCCTAGACTCTGTTTGTAAATTTTTTGACTCACCTTCCCGTCTTTACCACAACTGAACAATATATACTCTGGCTCCCTGAGTGCTTTTTGCAATTAGCTTTGTAGTTTTTCTTGCATGTGGCCTTTTCCTAGCGACAACTTGAGTGAAGTAGAAAACACTTGGATATCTTGTTCTTGTCTTCACGAGTGGGTGACTTTGGTGTTGTTTCGTGCTGCTTGCCAAGTTTCCTGTTCTGTGTCAAAGGTGAAGGTAAAAAAAAAGTCCTTTGGTCTACTTGATAAGCGAACTTAAATGGACAAGCATATCAAACTGTAAGTTAAATTATAGATACTCTGAATTACGTCCAATTAAAATTTCGCTGTGTAAACGATTGTTTACTTACAGTCAAAAACAACTCGTGAAGTCCCCCAATTTAGCAGAATCTTTAACGAAATAAATTACTATATTTGTAGGCGGAGCTATTGGACAAAAAAGTGTAAGCAATGCTGGAATAATGCCAGCAGTTTTGTGGAGGAAAAAAATTTGACAAAAAACAAAACAAAAATGTCGAGTGATGATGGAATACTGTAAACAATTTTGCAGACTGGTCAGTTCGACCTTGATGTATAGCTGCAATTTGAGGAAAGTGCGGGCAAATTGCAATCTCAGGACAGGAACAGCATACAAAACATAAAAATGTCTTCGTTGCCATCTACCTTTGAAAAAGCAGGATGGGTGCGAATCACTGACTTAATGTGCGAGGAGATGATCTGAACAATTTCTGCCAGTACAACCCTCCTTACTGCAAGTCAAGCAGAAGAAGTTTTCTTTAGTTTCGTCGTGGTATTCTTCTATTTTGTATAAACACCAGATCGCTGGCCTGACAATTTCTTCCACAAAAATTTCCATATTGAAGCCTACAGTAGCTACATAATAACATCATCCTCTGTTACACCAGTCTTCTCCAGTTCGTTCAACATTTCATCACTGAACTGAAGTCCAAGATGCGGGCTGTTTGACGACCCCATTTCAGCAGATGACAGCTGTCACGTGACGACTTAGTAGGTCACGGGTACTTAAATCGCCTCAGACCTGTGTTTTAGAGGGAAGTCGTTTTGTTACCTAAAATTTTGCTCCGACATGATGTAGAAGATCAGTTTTTTTCTTTTAAATGTATCTTGTTTTTTAGGGGACGGCGTGTGGAAGGCCAGGGTAACCTTCTCCTTCCGCCGTGGTTTACCTCCCTTGATAGATCAGCTAACCATACTACATGATTCTTCTTACTTTCTCCTTTTTTCCTTCATCTTAAGGCCGTTTTTCGTCGAAATAAGCTTATTTTGCTTCGCATTGTTCTGCTGTGATGTTGAGAAGACTTGGCAAAGCAGCCAATGGAGCGAATTGACTAAGTGTGGACTTTACCTTGTGTCCTGTGACTGTCAACTAGTGTGTGACCACTGTGACTTTGTCTACTTATTGTTCTTTAGTTTGTGACTGTAGTTTTGTCTCCTTACTTCCTCCGATTTGGAATTGTAGTAATTTTGTTTCTTTATTAATTCGAGACTGCTATAAGTTCGTTTCTTTTTTCTTGACTTCTTGTTGCCTCTTTTGCGACTACTGTAATTTTGTCTTGTTGCTGTCTTCTAGTTTGTCCCAATTGTAATTTTTGTCTTTTTCTAATTTGTTCCTAATTTCTTTCTCTATGGTTTTGAAGTCTGTGATCTGTAATTTTCTCTTGTTAGTTGTCTTTTTTAAAATGTATGACTGCTATAATTTTATCTTGCTATTGTCTGTGCTATTGTATCTTAGCTTCAGATAGTCACAGACTTCTCACAGTGGAAAATATAGTTAGGTGTAGAGATATGGACTGCCTGTTTACACCTCTAACCTCTAACATCATCATATCACTCAATTTTTACTAATCTTAGGAGAATTCAGGTGAAAGAGTATTAGCGATCGTGTAGATGATTTGTGACTACAGAAATTCTCTTCCTCACATTTATCATCTTTCTTCTCTTTAGTTGCTCATTTATCTTTTCCGTTATTTAACTAGTGAGGAAGTTATTTCATGTGAAGGTTTAGAGAGGAAGGCTTCGAACTGGATGGTCACATAATAATTAGCTGGTGCTTGCTTTTGCTTTCACTGCTGACTAAAATTAAGAAGGGACTTCAAGCCTCGCTCCCAATCTTGCACTGTGATAAATACTGTTTATCATTCTTTCTTTGTCTGCTTTTTTTACTTCGTTTTTCCTAAAATCATTTTGCGACGATCTGCTTTTACTTGTTCATTTTATTTATTTATTTATTTATTTTTTATTTATTTACATTTTTGACGACTTTACCAAAAACTTGTGTTATTGCTGAGTTTCTGGTGATGAAAGTGTCGATGGCTAATATTGTGACTGCTCATGTTGTTGCTGCCGATTTCTTGTTTTTGTTGCAGGGCGGCTTTGCTTATACATATTTAACACACTTTCCAAAAGAATTTCTTATAAATCTGTTGTGAAGATTATTTAAAGAATATTAAGACTTTTTTCTAAGGCTTTCCTGTAATAAGTGGTTTTCGCTTACTTGCTTTTGTTTTGTTTTTTTTTAAATCCATGTTTCTACCCAGTTTGCAAGATCAGAATGTTTTACAATCAATATTTTGCATGGAATATTTTATAGTGAGTTTATTCAGTCTGGCTAATTTTTTTTTTTTTTTCACGTTTAAATATTTTGATTAACAGTAGTACAACAATTTGTGAAAGCACATTTGCTAATCATTGTCCTACAGGTTTTACAAACAAAAGCATGCGCACAAGTAGTTTATCTCGTTCAGATTATGCTGTAGATATCTCAATAGCAGGCAAGGTATTCATGAAAATAATTAATAGTTTTATTAATTACATAGAGAATATAGAATTATTCTTACAATTTTTTAAAATTTATAAATAGTTTGCAAAATTTTGTTTTTTCTCTTCCTTTATCTTTTTCTCTTTTTAGCTTCTTTACAATTTACTAAACAAGTTTTTTCATGTCTGACCGCTGCCAAAAGTCACTCATAAGAGTCAGAACATTGGTCCCACCAATGCCATTGCTCTGTGTATTACTTTTTTGTTTACCAATATATTTATTTATGAATATCAACTGGTACTTGAAGCGCTGACAACTCTAAAAATGAGTTATTAACCGTAACAAGTTATTCATTACACAATATTTTTCTGTAAAATCGTGAAAAAGGACATAAAATGTTCCTTACTAAGCAATCTTATGCCCATCTTGTTATTTTTATCTATTTAATTTTTTTAAGCTTACATATGAAAGTGATAAATTATTTAACTTTACACATTCATATCCTTTGACAGTTCCTAACTTTCGTGGCAGCTGTGTCTGATCCAATCTGCAAGCAGAAACATTGAAACCAAAGAAATACATGAAACTTGCAAAATCCGTCCACTGTCATTCGCGTAAAATTAAAAACATTCCACGGGATTTGATACTTTTTTCCCCAGATGAGCTTAAAGCTTATTTTATGTGTGTAATCTCTGTTTTTCCCCAGCTCCCTCCTAACAACAATAAATCTTATCATGAAGATCAAAAACCGAAATTTCCCAGGATGACCACAAGAACATAGCGCCATAGGCTTCTGAATGTTTCAATAACGAGATCTTAGTGGAAAGGAAGCAGGCCGTTCCACGTGAGGATAGGTATTATACCCAGCATGTCCTTGGTCCTCGGGAAATATAATGCACAATGCAAGTTATAGAGAAAAGAAGAACAATAATAAGAAAAAAAATTGATACTGTAAAAGCATCTATTACTTTCAGTAAGAAGCCTAAGGGATTGAAAGCGCCATCAAAGTTTTGCCTGTTAACAATTCTGAATATATGTATGAAAATATCCATTTGTTTTAAAAAATGTATTTGCTAATGTAGATGTCTTATTTGATAAGTTTTTGAGTTTTAAGTAATAGATTTTAAAGCCAGCGAGAAATACGGTTAATGACTGGTTCATTTGTTGACTGATGACTGAGAAAAAATCTGCGCGATGGCTAAAAGGTTCTTCCAAGACTTTCGGTGCAAATGCATTAAAAGGATGTGTGTGTGTGTTTGTTTGTTTGTTTGTTTGTTTGTTTGTTTGTTTGTTTGTTTGTTTGTTTGTTTGTTTGTGTGTGCTAGTAAATGCAAGCACACAATCACTCTCTCTCGCACACACTCACACACGTGCATGCTGACTTCATCAGAGTACGAGGTCCACAGCTGTGGTACTTAGAAGTACCGAACAGCCCCGTCACGTGACTGATCTCAACAGCATTAGGTTTTTGTTTGTGTTCACTTATCACACAAGTCTTTTACTTGAACTAAGGTTCATAGCACAGTATTTTGTCTTTTATGATCCTTTCTTCCAGAAGAATTTTTTTTTAATTTATTATCAATCAATCTTGTTAATTTTTCTGCATAATTTGTCTTGGCTGAACTTTCCCTGTACACGAGCATTTGGTTTTGTTTTTTCAAACTACAAATATTTTAGTTTGGGGTCACTGCATGTTATCGGGGTTTTGCATTTGTCAAGCCTTCAGATCACTTCGTAACAATATGTGATAAATGGTCTTCTTACATGCGCAGTCTCAACTTCCTGTTTCAGGTCCAGGCGCGGCTTTGCCCAAAAGCGAGTCGGACGATTTTTCAGATTTGGCATCCGACCTCGACTTTGATGAAGTAGCCTCTGAACGCAGTCGCCCAGATGGCTCGAGCACGGAAGAAATCGCGCGAGATTTCTGCGTGATCTCTCACCCAACTTCCGCTGCCCTGCAGGGTGGTTCCCAGGGTTACGAACGTGGTCAGAAAGGAGACCGGAGGCAGAAGCATCGGCCTAAGTCGCTGAACCTGTCCCGCTCCCACAGCCACACATCGTCCGACGAGGATGGTGACGAGGAAGATAGCGGGGGAGCGGCAGGGGGTGAGCATTCTGGGAAGCATAGAAGTGGCAGTGGACGAGAGGAAGGGAGCAGCGATTCCGGGCCGAGCGAGGGAGCGAAGCGGAAGGACAAAAAACCTGCAGATCGGTCTTCCTGGAAGAAAGATGGCGCGGACTTCAGCAGGAGCCATCCACCAAGTGAGCCAAACCTCCATGGCAACTCCAGACATCCTCCACCCCTCGCTAATCCCCACACCAACGCCTACTCTTACGGACCTCCGAACCACCCCCCACCTGTTGCTCATCATCACTCTCACCCTCCGTATGGACATGCGCACCAGTTGTCACACGTCCCCATCCGTGATACGAACGCCATCATGCCATCAGAGTTTGTCGAAGCCAACAAAGCTGTCAACAGTCCGACCCCACCTCGCAGTCCCAGCTGGAGGGAGGGACTAGAAAGCCCACCTTTCTCGCCGCGTCGCCGGGACTCGTATCCAGGTAAAAAGTCCCGAGGATCACCAGTGTCTCCGAGAGACAAGAAAATGCACTTCACCTATAATGACCTTTCACCTTCTCCTCGCGCCTACTCCTTCGACGATGGATACGAGGGTCAGCTGAGGGCGAGTGTCGGTGGTGACACCATGAGCTTTAGCCAGCACGGTGTAAACTCCTTCTCGCAACGACTGTCCCCCAAGTCGCCAGACGAGGAAAAGGAGGCGTTTGCGAGCGCGATGGCTCATCAGCTGCACTTTGAGCTGCCTCCCACTCGCGGAGCCAAGACAGGGTCATCTACTCTCTCGTCCTTTGGCCATAGTGGGTCAGACGGTGCCTTCGCCCCGCCCCTGGTGGGACAACCGTTGTCGCTGACTGGAACCGGGTCTGCGTACGTAGGCAGTGACATGATTGGGCTTCCACACTCGGCGCCGGTGATGGACCTGGCAACCTTTGCTGCCACCGTGGCCAGCAACACGGCCACCTTGACCTCGATGACCGTGTCCCCCACAGCCATTCTCCCGCATGGAGCGACTGGGATGAGTTCTCAACACCCAGAACCCTTGTCCCCAGACTCAGTCGACAGCACTGACTCGACTTCCTCTCCTGGTTCACCGGGCTACTACGACAACGCCAACTCGACCTCCGACGATATGGAGGACATGGAGCTGGCGGACCCGACATCAAAATCCATCGACATGGGAAGCTCTAAGAGGCAAAAAGCTCGACCCCCTTCCACTGACTGGTCCCCGGTTATAGATCTGTCTCCAATTTTGGACGTTTCACCGTCAGTGGAGGAGGCGGAGCAGGAGGACATGCTGGCCAAGCAGCTGGAAGAACTGGAAAGGCAGAGGTCAAGGGAGGAGTCAGACATGGATAGAGACGATGCGGACATGGAAGACGACGAAGACGAGGACGTTCACATGGTGTCCATGTCTGCCTCCATGTCTTCCAGTCAGGACCGCAGCGAGTCCTTCAATCCTTTCGCGCTGCGATCCGACCAAAAGCTAGAGGACGACAGCTCTGATGGACTGGAGTTGACAGAGTTCACTTCTTTCAGCGCCTTGAGGCGCTACGACAAAATCGAAGACATCAGCAAGATCGGTGACAACTGCATGGATGAAGACGAGCTGATCCACGTGATCGCCACGGAGACAGCAGACGCTGCGATTGCAGCAGCCCTGGAAGAACACAAGCGACAGCTTCTGTTAAACGAGGATGAGAACGGGAACCCACCATCTCCCTCGGAAGACCTTCCATTCCCTTCATGCACAAGTCAAGCCGAGGCTACCGCCACGTGCAGCACGGGGCCGACAACCGTGACTGCCAGCATGAGTACGTCCGTCACAAGCGGTGGAGGGTTCGCGGAGGGCACACAGGAGCAGGACGCAAGAAGCCAGCGGCGGGCACTAGAAGCTCACATCAGCGACGAGATCAGCAAGATCACACAGGGCATGCAGGACATCGTCCGGCGCGGAGCGGCTGACGTCAAGCCCATCCCCCCTCCTAAACCACGCCGGCGCTTGCCAGAACCTACGCCAGAAATGACAGCTGCTGCTGCTGCTGCTGCTGTTGCTGCGACTGCTGCTTCCTCTAGTTCCTACTCGATGATCTCTCCAATCCAGTTTGCTCCTCCTCCTTCTAAATCACCTTCTATGTCTGCTCATCGCAAGCGCAAGACCAACGGACCTACGCCAAAGGTGAAGGCTGAGGCGAGAAGAGAGGAGGTGGCTTTGAAGCAAGCACCTGTAGGCTGTCGGCCATCAGAAGATGCTCGACAGAACGAACTTGCGGAAGGAGCAAATCAAACAGCTAGTGCTTTCATGTCCGCTTCCGGTACAGAGGCAGATGATGGTGGAATACCCCGCCAAGATTCGGCAGAGCGCCGCAAGGCCAAAGACATGAAGGCCAAACCGAGTCCTCTTCTGATCCAGCATATTGAGGCCGAAGAGCAGTCTGTGTCCCCTCATTATCGCGTAATGGACTCGCCCCCGACCCCGGAAAACAAGCTCATCAAGCGAGAATTCTCCGAGAGCACGTCTGTGTCCCCTTCTTCCTCCCCAGACGCCGACCATTACATGTACCCGTCTCCCGTCACTCCCCCCGACTCGGATCTGTCTCCCCCTAAGCCACACTCACCATCTTCGACGGGCACGGACCTAGACGAAGATACCCTCCGCTACAGCAGCGCTGGCGAACTCAGCGCTGCAGGAAGCGGAAGTGGGGTCAGCACCATCAGTGCGGGAGCTCAAAGTCTCTCCAGTCAAGCCAATATGGACGCAAACGTTGACTTACCATCCAGAGAGCGAGAAGAAGGGGAGCCGTGTCTGGTGAAGACCTTTGCTAACCCTATCGTTCCCATCCGCAGCAAAGCCGCTGGAGGCCCTGCCGCGGACGACAACCTGATCCCTACGAAACCACCACTTCCGGTACGGCCTAAGCCTAGCCCAAGGACTACCGAGCATACTGGACCGGAAACAGAAGAAGGGCCGAGCGTGCGCGACAAGATCCGGGCATTCGAACAGGTAACGGACTGATGTGGGGAGTGTATGTTTGTACGTCACAAGTTGTGTGTAAGCGTTGTCCTCGTCTCCGACATTTTTAACAGCCTGCTGATCTCGTTGATGGAAGAAGACCATGGCCAGGGTAGCTCTATCTTCGACTTGTTCACTACAAGAGCAGTTAATCTCTCGATTTCTCGAGAAATTTTCTTAACTCGATTTTTTTTCCCGTCTCTGATGGATTGCAACCAAAGTTAGTTTAATTCTCGAGGGTTGCTGGACGGCCATATCTTTTTTTCCCCTTTTAATTTCCCCCATTTGTCTATTTGTGAATATCTGTCATGAAAGCGTCCTTCCACTCTCCCTCGGGGGATTGTGACACCTCTGCTGTGCCATCCTCCTCCCTGCTGCATCAAGGGGAGAGAACCAGCAACGTTCTCGTGCAACCGACCTGCGCATGAGTATTACGCGCTCATAATTTTGGATAACAAGTGTTTAACACTCACAAGCGCTCTCTCGGATCGATTATCCTCAACTGATGTGCCATCTTGTCAAGAGGGTGTGAGCGCAGGAAATGTTTCAACGAGCGTTGTCGCAATCATCACAACGGGGGTGTCCCGATAGCTCGTTGGTGCAACACTCGCTTCTCGGTGAGCGAGTATCAAAGGTTCGTCTCGGGACACACGCATTTTTCTCTGGCTGTCCACATGGTTGGCTGCCGGGGTTTTCTACCAGCACTCCAGTTTCCGGCGTGGTAAGAATTCATATTCAGGTAAAACTTTCTAACCTAGGAAACCGTCCAGCCAACCATCCGTCAACGACCATTCCAAGCCCGTTTCCCGTTAAACTTCGTATGATTATGAGCGCCCCCACAGAACTTCTTGGTTCCTCTGTAAAAGAGAAATCAATGTACATCCTTTCTGAGTTTTTCCACTCTGCCACGCAACGGCCAATTTGGCAGACAAACTAACGATAGGCTTTCAGAAGGTGGGTGTGCGCTTGAACGGTTCTGGAATCGAAAGCATTTAAAAGTACACAGCTGATGCTGCTGTTAAATGGGATGCTTATGCACGCGACAGCTGAGACACAGTCTGCCAGAGGCTTTAAGCCTATACTCTAGTGACGTCAGCGTTTGGCTTGTGGCTGATCTCATTTCTTTATCCATGGTCTGGACTCTGAGCCACATGTCACGTTTGCCGAGAGAAATCGCCATACCTGTGCCTGGGTCTGGGATTTCTATGGACATGTACTCTGGTGTCTTGTAAAGGTATGGGTTGTGTGTGTGTGGGTGTGTGTGTGTTGTTGTTTCTGTAACCACGCACTCGAGCACTCAAGAGATTGCTAATCATGTTTTGTTTGACCATTTCTTTGAAATGTCAAGGATCAGAATGTTATTGTCAGATCGCTAAAAACCAGATGACGCTCACAATTTCTCGTTAGCTGAATACTGAACACAGAGCTAGTCTCTGGAGTCTCGAAATAAAATGTCTGTTGATCAAGACTGATAAGATGCGAAGGATGCTCCCGTTATTTTGTTCACTACCCGCCATTTTGCCAGTCAGCCTCACTTCGTGCATGTCTGCAAGAGGCACTCACTTATTCCTTCATTGATCTTCTTCAATTCTGTTTCAAACTAGGATATGTGGATGGTAAGTTTCTTTTCTGATTCTACCGGCTCAAGCTGAATTTGCTTCTTATGTTTGGATTAAGAACTGGATTATTGTGAGAGCTTAATTTATTTTATTCGTTCCCTACTCCAATTTCTTCCATTCCTCCATATCTTTTCTCTTTTTTTACAGCGATATTTTCTAATTTTCGAAAGTTTAAATCTGCCTGCAGTTCATGTCCACGCATGTCTTACATTTTTCTGAAGGTGCGCTTATGCAATATATAAAACATTTCGTTTCTATTGCACGTTTGTTGTAACTAGTAGTTATTTGAAAATTATGTACTTTTCATTTTGTTGAATGATAGTTTTGACATAACATGATGTTTTTCTTCCCTATATCCTGTACATATTATGGTATTTTGATATGCTTGCGTGAGGTTTAACTTACATGATCTATTCCTAAAAAAAAAAAGAAGCTGCTGCTCATCGCAATGCGAATTTGTTGGTAGATTTTTTCATTTTGATATGGCGTGTATTTCGGCATGAAAATTCCTTTGATTCCTGTGTAAGCGCTGGTATTATTACATATTAGTGAGAATAATCTAAAGTAAAACATAACTGACATTTTATCTTGATGACTACATCTGTCTTTACACTTATTTGTTAGCGCATAGAAACAGTTGTACTGTTTTAAAATAATTACTAGTGCAACAGAGTATTAAGAGCTTTATCAACTGTCAGAACTATCTTCTTCCTTTACTTAGACGCGTCACCGTCGAGGGCCTGGTTTACCAACATCTGATAAATGTTGCGGCATACATTTTGCAATATTCTCATTCACCAGTTTTCTATTCTTTTCTTTTGTTGGAAGGGATTTTCTGTGCTCACTTCGTTTTCTTCATTACACGAGCATCTGACTTCAGTCTTGGCTATTCTCTTACTCTTTCTTCCTCTCTCGGTCACAGTGTGTGAGCCAAGGATCAGGAAAGTTTATTTACCCTTGCTTGCCAGATTATTGACACCAACTATGGTTAAAAGATTGCTTTGTTTTTCCTAGCTTTGTAACTTGGGTGTACAATGTTTTGTGAATATTTTTATTTCATTATATACAATGTGTGCGTCGTAAGTAATGTCGATACCTGGAATTATTCTTCACGATTTACAGTTGCGTTCACATAAAGCGTGTAGCTGTCTATTTAATTTTCTCATTATCAAAAAATTACTCATTCTAGAAATGTCTTTATTTAAACACATGTTGGTACATTTAAAACCACAATAACGACAGCATAGTCGCACTTTTTTCCCCCTCTTTCATTCTCGTGCACGCGCGCGCACTCACGCACACACACTAAAATTACGTCATGCATCCCAACTTTTCGTCAGAATGCACACTGATATTACGTCAAGCACCCTACTGCTACGTCATACTGTAACTTTGCGTCCTCTAATTTTTACGTCATTCAACGTCATGTCTAATTACATCGCGCGTGGCCTTGCCATCGGTCTGTGTCGTGGGGTCGTCGTGCCGGACCCCACCCACAGCTGGTGTCAGCGACCCCCGTTTTGAAGAAATCGATGGCGGTTCGACCTCTCCGCGTGACATTGACTCTTGGGGGGAAATTGGCCTTGAATCACACGTGACCCCACCCCCGCTGTTTGGTCACGTGATTAGTGAGAGCCTGGCACACAGCCGCTGAACGTTACAGCACGTAGGACTTATCAAGCGATGTTTCTCTTTTTCTCCATCACACTTCTTCCATGTGTACACGTGCGACTGTATGGGTAGGTGGGTAGGAGCGATGGGTACTCGTGTTGTTATAAAACATAGGATGTATGTGAGAGAGAGAGAGAAATTATTTCAACACGTAAATACATTTTAAATACATTTCTGCATACATTGCTAGTACGAACACTAGCTGGAACTTTCCTTGTGGATTTATAAAGTTGTAAGTCCTCATCTCCAACTGGCTGTTAGCTGACCTAGTCAAATTTTTTCCATTTTATTAGTCTCATCTACACATAAACCATCTACTCATAAGTCCAATATGTGGGTTTTCGCTCTAATTTTGGTATGGTGTCAAATTTAAAACTTACAAATTAGGGAGGAGGGAGTGGCGAGGTTCTAAAAATCTCGTCTACATCACCATGCAATCGCTTCACTGTCGTGACTAACGTGTCAAATTCGATCAATGAAAAAGTTTCATAAAAGGTGGATTTACGACTCTAATATTTGTAAATAATTAAGTCTTTGATGGAATCTGTAGTTCCTCATTAACGGTGTCAATGGCCTCCGCAGGCTCCGGCAGCGGGTCGATACTGACCTAGTTTCTGCAAGCGGCAAGTGCTGACCCGAATTCTTCTAATCAAATATTGGAATCGCACCATGTTCCTCCCGCGTCTGTGCACTCACCAGAAGACCAGTGAAGTGTAAGGCAGTCTTTCCTTTCATTCGTTAAGATTCGAAACTATGCGACCAATTAAGAAGAGTGTGCGCTAGCTCTGCAGAAGATCAAAATGGCGACGGGTTAGCGAATCGTCGAAACCGACAGTTTCAGAATTGTGCAAAGATGTGTCGTGCTGTTTGGGATTAACCAGCTGAGCGCTGCTGCTGCTTGCTGCTGCTGCATACACACGCCTTGGCTTGCCTTTCTCATTCTATTGATCTCTTTGCCAGTGCCTATGTTCCTGTGTATTACACATAACCCATGAGTCATCCGTGTTCCGAGGGGCTTCTATCTCGTCCTTCTGATTGCCGTGTGTGGGCTGCTGGACTCAAGCCTGTCAGTGAGGCGAGACTGACTTTGCGTTGTCTGGCTGTGCCGCTGGAAGGCCCTGAATGATTGGACACACTCCCTTTCCCCCTACCAGCTGCTGCTTCTGCGAAACACAGTTTGGACAAGTCCTTCGCCTCGCTGTGTCGTCTGCTTCGGAAGCAGAAATGGTGGACTGGACTGGATTTCCGTTTGCTCTGAACAGTAAGAGATGTGTTTTTGGTGTGTGTAGCTATGTGGTGAAGAGCCACTTTCTCGTGCGTGTTGCTGCGTGTGGAGTCACGTGACCTCGTTGGCTGTCAGCAGTTTTGTTTTTCTTTGCCAAGTCTCAGTTCATCTGAAGCAAGGAACGGAGGGGGAAGAGGGATTGAGAGGGAGAGGGGAGAGGAAGGAGAAATTAAGAAGAGAGCTCTGGCTTCGTTTTTTCAAATGTCAGCAGGGTTGGGAAGCAAGAAATCGACTCCAGTTTTACCTCAGCCATGTTTATCCCCGATGTACACAACACCGTGGCCTAGGCTGCAGGTTGCCATCGAGACGAGGCCGTCTGGTGAAGACTGAAAATCATGATCCGTTTGGAATGATTTTTTATTTTAAACCGGCGTTCATTTCTTCCTGTCTTGTCCAGCTATATAATTGTTATTCCGATAAACCTTCAATTATTATTCTTAGAAACACGTTTTACGCATAAGCATTGGCTGATCGGTGTATTAAAAAAATTAAATGTAAATCTTTTGTTCTAATCAGGCTGAAAATATGTCAGCTTTCTCCGTTTCGACAGTAGAAAATAATATTTTACATATTAAGGCAAAGTTCATGTCATAAATGATTTTAGGTGATTCCGCTCACCTGGTATTGCATTATTTTTTAAGAGGCAATGGTGCTGCAAGATAATACTTCCTTCATAGGTATAAATATTTCGCGGAAATTGTTGAACTCTTTTATACAAGAAGTAAAAAAAAAAAAAACAAAAAAAACTCGGTATTTGTTTTCAGCGGTGGGCTTCTTGACATAAATACAGTGTTTGTGGATAGTGAGGAGCGAGTGCGCGCAGTTCACGCCCAAGGAAGCATCACCAGACACAGTGAGCTGTTTCCGGAATCAAGCCTCCACAATTTTCAGCTGCCGCGGTTTGAAATTCGTTTGCAGCAGAGAAAGGCGTATTGATCATTCGTTCAGAGAAAGGCTGATGAAAAACAAACAGGAAGGCAGGCTTCGAATTTTACATCAGTGCATGCGTGTGCGGCCCTTGCACGTGTGTGTAAAGGTGATGTGTGTTTACGTGTTCACCTCTGTGTGTTTTTATATGAGAAACTGAAGGAAATAGTTGGGATATATGGGTACGCATAGAATGGTTCTAATACTTTCACTTCTATGAAGTCTTTATTGATTACAAACCCACATCCCTGTTCTGACTGGTGTGCGCAGGACAATTAGCCGTTTGGACTTATCACGTGGGCAGAACACAGCCAATCATGCGAGCAGGAAACAGCCAGTTCTGTAGGTAGGATTCCAACGGGCAAAGAGAGAGAAAGAGAGACAATATTGATTGAAATATATCTACATATCTCTTATCCTGATCTGGATAAGAAACCATCGACATGTGGACAGTAGGTCTTTGTTGGTTTGGATAAGAAGTCAACATCTTATGGGCAGAGGCTTTAGTTTAGAGAAGAACACAAATTTCTGTGCGCACAGAGCATCGGCTTTGTATTGACTGCTTCATGGCCATTCACAATCCTTTCCTGCCAAGCTATAATGCCCACACTATCAATACTATAGCCTGATGGATAAACATGATGGTCACGTGGTAGTTGATGATTTCCCCCAAATCGTAAAAATTTTAGTTATGACATTTCTCAACGTTGCTGCTCTGTTTTCTTTTTCTTCTCGGACTCTGAATAATGGCCTCAGACTTCTTGTTTATTTTTTGTTGTTATTGTTGTTTTTGACAGCAGCGTCGATTTTCTCAGGACTTCAAAGCAGTTGAAAAGGTATCATCTCTTTCTCCACCAAGTATAAACGGACATTCTTCCGCGAGTTCTTTTCCTTTGTGCCCGTCTAGTAATTTTTAACTATCGTATTTCCACAAGTTTATTTGTCCCAAGAAAAAAAAAAGACTACAGTCGCGGAAAACATCATCCCAAAATAGCCAACACAGGTGACAGTTCAGCTTGTGGCGATATTTACTGTTGTTTGCGTCTCTGTAGTTATTTTTGCTTACTCTGTGCGATGTATAATTAGGATTTGTCAGGCGGCGTCTCTACATTCCATAAATAACTCATACCTGATCGATCTCGCGAGCGAGAACAACTGGAATTGTTATCCCAGGTAATCCCCCTCGAGATCCTGTCGGCTGATTTTTTCTCCTGCAGGTGCCGATAGTCTCACGTGGGCTGTTAGATGACCTCGTGGTCTCACCTGTGCCGAAACAAGTCTAAAAGCGGCGGCAGGTAGGGGGTAGTCTACACTACAGACAACAACAATGGCGTCCGAACCCAAAGGCGCGCGCTACCCGTTTTGATACCCGTATGAACAGCGTAATATATCCGTCAGCAAGTTTAGGAGTAAATACCTGACTACGGTTAGGTTGGGAAGGTAAGGCAATGAATTGATACAGTTCTTCAGTTCACAAACAGTCTAAACAGCAAAGTGCGGACCTTCCAACCCTCCTGTCCCCTTTTTTCTCTACATGGCTGCCGTCTGTAAGGTCACCTCTGTGACGATTTGCGACAAGCTTGTGGCTAAATTTACAGAGGCAAAATTATGAGCTGAGGTGAGAGTGGCTATTCATTAAGGTCAGAGTGTATAGACACACGGGGGCTGACGTCCGTCCACCTGATATTTTTCCGGCCATCATATTTCATCTGTGGCACAGCATTTCTGCAGGAGCGTGGCCTATCAAAGTGACATTTCTGTCGTTGGTTCTCGCGGCAATCTGGCAGTGATTTACAGGCAAATAGCGGCTTACATTGGAAGAACTTTGGTGCCAACTATTTATAGAAAACCTGGAAATTCCTGACAGCCATGTGCACAGATGCCCTAGTGAATTTCGCACCTGATACCTGAACCTCCCTGTGACGCCTGTCACCCCTTAGGTCTTTAATCAAATTACAAGAGTTATTCAAAGGGTATGGGGGATGCAGGCAGTAGCTTCAAGAATTTATTATTTTGTAATATTAAATGTAACTAATGTATGTAAGAATGGGAGTGGTTTGTGTTACTAACCTGTGTAGGAGGGGTTTCACTTCCCGATGCTGGGTGCAGTCCGAGTGGCCTCGGGCAGGGGGAGGTGAGTCTCGCGCTCCCAGGTTCGCGTGGTATGCACGCGGATGGCTATTTTTAGGGCAACTCTTAGGGCCACTGATCGATAACAAGTTATCGATCTTTCCGGTCCGTTTTTTCCCCGCCCACACCCAACATGGGATTGACTTTTCCTAAACCATAGTAACGTCACGTTAGGTGAAATCGTTCTTGTTACAGAGTACACGGGTATGTTTGTGTGTGTGTGTGTGTTGAATATGTGTGTAGGCGCGTGCGTGTGTAGGCGCGTGCGTGTGTACGAGCAGTGTTCGATCTGCAAGTAGGTGCTCATGTACTGAACAGTGGTTCCTCTAGCCTAGGTTATTAATATCATGATGTTATACTGGTATAGGTGGCGTGTATATGATATGTCATACCGGTAAAGGTGACGTGTATGTGATATGTCATACTGGTAAAGGTGGCTACCCCATATTCTTTCTTGCACTAACCCGAAGTCTTGTTAGGTGGGTGCCACATACCTATTCTCTATTTTGTCGTGCATTTCCTTAAATGGGCATCAGCAGTCTCGCCATCATTTTTTACTGGGCAATCCATGCATTTTCTTCAACTTTCAGAAAAGAACTTCTTCAATGAGTCCGCCATACTGCTTTGCCTCAATGTGCTTCCCCAGATTATTGTTTACTGGGTGTCCAGTGCTTGGTAAGTGCTTGCCACCCCTGAGACTGTGTCTGAAGACATTGATTAGTGTCAGTCGGCGCCTGCCAGACGAGGACAGCGCATTCACCAGGATAATCGCCACTGGAAATTGGATAGCGTCGACATCAATACGGAGGATATTTTAATCAAAGCTGTTCGTACCATCTGCCTTTTCCTCCCAGTCATCATTCAAACACCTCATATACACGCACGCACACAGACACACTCTGCACACTCTCACACACTCGAGTCTCCAGTCTCGACAATACCACCACCACCACCACCACCACCACCACCACCACCACCACCAACAACAACAACAACAACAACAATAACAACAACAACACATTCTCTGTAAATTGAAATTATTTGAAACGATGATCTCGAGCAAACATACGACCATGTTCTTTTGAAAATAATTTCTGGTAAAAAAAAATTGTATGGTGTACTTATGTTAAGATAAAGCATTTGTATTTATTGTTAGTGTTAGTGCATATATCTTTTCATAAAATATGTCTGCTTTAGTTACTTTACAATTGTTATCGTCCTTAAGATTTCTTTTTCAACCTCAAGAAAAAATTTACTTAAGTGAAAAAAATGTCAATGGAAATATCATACCGAAGAAATCATTTTTTTACTGTTCTCCTGCTTATTTACATTAAACATGTGGATTATTCAAAAACTTGTCACAGTATTGTATACTGTAATGCAGTTTTGATGGCTTGATATTATATCTAATCTGTATAGTTCGGCTGGTTTTAGGCACGTTTGGATGTTTCCACCTACTTTGCGATATACTACGATAATATTGCACAGAAGAAGTTTGTGTTTATTTTGTTAATTTGATTACGACCGTGGCAAAAATGTCATAGAGGCACCCGGGGGCTGCTCTCTGTAAAGGACCCGCCGGTGGGAGTGTAGAGTGGATTTCCACAATATTGTATGTGGTGAGGAATACATTAAAATAGTCTCTCGTGTATTTTTGTTTTTGAGAGACTGCTTGCATTAAAGGTTATTTCTGTAAAGGAAGCTCAAGGTAGACACGAAATATAGATAAAACGATGCTTTGATAGTCAGCCATCTTTGTCCACCCAACTTATTGCAAGTTCCACGCCCTCACTCTCACTACAGTCTCAACTGTCATCTATTTCCTCTCACTGGACGAACTTCTCATCGCATTTCTTGTGCAGGTAGTTAAACGTTAAACAATGCGAACGTTTAAATAACGTGCAAAGTCAATGTCCAAAGATTTTTGAAGGTAAACGTTTGAGCAATAAGTGATCACGTGCTGATGATGTCACCAGAAGTCAGGAAAATGAGCTTTTGAACGTCGCCAGCTGATGGCCTATCGCCGAGTGGCAAATCTTGGTCGACAATCGATGAGAGCCTGGGTACTTGTGTGCAGCCATCGATTGGTGGGCTGGCTCACGTGATATTTCTCGCTCGCTACCTTACGTGACCCTGGGAAGTCCGTCATAGGCAGTGACGTGTGCTCAATCATGCACGAGCACGTACACATTGGCAAAACACACACACACACACACACACACGCACACACTGTAAAGGGAGAGACTAGTGCAGCTCGAGGTGGATTCGTTCGTTCTGTGATCTCAGCATGACAAAAGGAAGTCAGCCAACAGTTACCCTTCCTCCTCGTTCCCCGTCTTTTCCCTATTCTTTATGTAGTCACGTGATCTCGGACATTTTATGAGCATTTCTCACTGTTGCGTCTGTTCGCGGTAGCGTATCCATATTTTGCGTCCCTTACCACCAGGGTAGCCACTTCCCTCGTTCACTTTTCCACCCACCCACCACCCCATTCACTGAGCCAAGCCCGCCCTGCAGCTCGCTCGGTCAATAATTATTCCCGAATAACTACAATCTTCGTGGAATGATGCACTGGCTGGGGCCCTCGGCTGGCCTGCAAAGTTCATAATAGCATCTTATTACTAAAAGACATGCAGACGCGGAACTAATGCCATGTGTTTGATTCCTGGCATTAATCTTCCTTTATTTATTTCGTCCAAGAAACGCTACAACCGATCTGCATGAAACACGTATCCCCGGCCAACATTATTGCTCGACAAAGTTCGACACAAAACATTGCTCTTCTTACTGACTAGTTAGTGGATTCCTGTTATGCTGGACTCAGATGTTAACTCAGTAACTGCGACTGTGGAATATCGCCTGTGGACCTTCGGTCACTCCAGATTAAAGTAACAGCAGTTAACATTTCTCGGCAAATACCCTGCGTCCACTGAGTTAAAATATATCCTTTATTTTGCCCTTAAAAAGCCTGCATGAGTACAAAAATTTTTAAAAGAGACTGAAACTATAAAACTCTAATAATAAACTGGACTGCAGCTTTATCTGGGTTAGTAGGTCAACTGTTATGGGGGAGCCGTTCTAGGGGTGTAGCTATGATGTCATGGGGCGTTGGGCTTGAGCTATGGCATCCATGGGGCTCCCCAGGGTTGTAACTATGGACGAGGGGCAAAACAAAATCAAGGGCAGCCATAACTGCCGGCCAGTGGAGCGAGTTTGGGTGACTTTTGACCTTCATGAATACGTCATTCGCTGTCTTGGACAACCTAAAGCGGAATGAGTACTGGAGGCTACATTCCCTTTGCAGCCTAAAGGACACATTGATTTACCGCAGAGAAATCGCTGTTGTCAGTGTTAAATATTATAAATTTGTAGTTAATGTTTTACTGGATTGTAGAAAAATGATTTTCACCTCGAAAACTCTGTAATCGTTCTTGAATTGAAAGATTTATTTCCCTTTGAAATGATATTCAAAAATGTGTTTTTGATTGTTTATTTTTGAATTTTTGACTGTTGTTTGTTTCAAACCGGTTTAGAAGAACCTGAAGTAAAGATGTAAACAATGACTCATTTATACCTGCAACAACAGTGCTGTGGGTTTATTGTCTGCTGCCTGTGCATGCCGCATGCGCCTGCGCTGATGAACATTTACAGAAATGCGTTTACACTTCTTGCTTTTCGCATGTGATGGTTATGGATATTGGTTATCTGTGTGTGGATGACATGGATGTCAATGCTTTGTGCGTGTGGATGACGGTTGGATGTCAGCGTTGTGTGTGTGTGTGGCATGATAACAACTCTTTACTTGTGAGAACATGGCTGTAAGTGCTCTGTGTGTGTGTGGATGACAAAGTTGACTGTTTTCTACAAATGGATGTTATGGCTTTTCTGCATGTGGATGACAAGAAATGAAAGCCTTTTTTGCATGTGGATGACAATGAATTGAGTGTCTTTTTACCATGTGGATGACAAGGAATTTAGGTTCTGTTTCACAAGCTGATGATGAAAATTTGGTTGCTTTTGGCTTGTGGAAGACACGAAAGCTTTTGCGTCTGCATGGCATGGATGTGAGTGTTTTTAGATTAGAGTGACATGGAAACATTACTTTTGTATGTGGATGATATGAATATAAGTAAGTTTGATATTTTTTCATTCGCGGTAGTGCTCAATTTCTCTATCAGTTTGTTTTGTCTAATCTCATTTTCATTGAAGAATGCTTTTTAATATCATTATCATTATGTCATTTATTTTGATTACGGGAGCAAAAGTAATTAATGGACATAGAAATGTTTTTAATAAGAGAAATCATCCTACATGCGCCTGATTTCGCGGCAACAGTCTCATTAGCTAACACTAACTGAACTGACAAGTCTTAGAAGACATAAATGACAAGGTATATGCCTTTGTTTTAAAAAATATTTCGCTTTTAAATGCAGAAGTTTTTTCCCCCCAAAAATGTAGTTTTTTAGCAGAAAATTCTCAAACTTCAAGTCTAGCTTTTCGTCAGCAACATGTAGTATGTACAACATGTAATATGCATGAATTTTCTTACCATTACTAAAATTATTGGAAATTAATCTTACTTTTCACAAAGAGTTGCTTCAAATTGGAGCTCACTGCCGTCTAACTTTAAATACTTTTGCTGAACAGCTTCAAGAACTGTATAGATAAGATTCTAAACTTTGTAGAACTATTTTGCAGTTTTGGTGGTTAAATAATATATTGTAATCTGATTAAAACTAAAACCTAGACAATATTAAAGTGACATTAAATAGTCCGCAAGGTCTAGGCAAATGCTGGTGAGTCCCTACTGCTAACACTAACACAAACCTTAGACCTTACAGCAACACTAAGTTAAATGTTTTAAGAAAATTGTTGTGAGAGAATGAATATGTGTAACTGTCTGTGCTAGTGAAGTCATCGAGATGATTATTTTGTTCCAGATCGCCAGCATTCCTAAGGAAAAGAGGATCGAGCCGAGGCGAGAGGTGAGACGAGAGTTGCCCAAAAAGGCGCCCAAACCCCCGCCCAAAGACAAGGACCCTGCCATTGTCTACACCAGCACCACGTGCACTGTGACGACCACAACGCCACCAGCGACTTCCACAGCAACTAAGGACAGTAAGAAGGTTCGGAGGAAACTGCCGCCTATCCCTGTGGGCGAGGAGCCGATTCTTGCTTCAAAGACAAAGCTGAAGCGACCCAAACCTCCTGCTCGAAAAACCGATTCGTCGCCGCGGCTGTCGCCTCCATCCGCCCCTCCCAGGACCACTTCTCCGCTGCCCAGACAGCCTCCACCACCACCACGGCAGCAGCAGCAGCAGCCACTGGTGGTGGCCCCCGAACTAGAGAAGCATCTTCAGCAGAGACAGTATGACGTCGCCCTGTCCAGGAAACCGCCTCAACAGCAACAGCAGCAACAACAACCCCAGCAGTTCACTCGCCAGACGCCACAGCTGTCTCCGACACTGCAACAGCTGCCACCGCCAATGCCAGCCCTCCACCAGCCGCTGCTGCAGAGGGGCGCGGAGGATGCGCTGAACGAAGAGGACATGGAGGTGGCGCAGATTACCACCAAGGTACAAGACAAGCGCAAAGTGCCGCTGGGCGACATCATGAAGTCCAAGAGCATCGAGAGTTCTGACCCCACCCGCTCACGTGACCGGACGCGAGCCGGGGGGCTGGAGGCACCTGGAGGCTACTCGCTGCAGAGGGCCGCGTCGGTGGGGTCTGGTGGGAGCAGCAGCAGCACCTTCGGTTCGTCATCCATGGATGAGACAGACGCCATCATCGACGCGCTTATCAATATCTATGGCATCCCAATCACTGAGGCCATGAAGTCGCTTAAGAGACGGCTGCAGGAAGAGCTCAGGAGGGTCACACGCGACAGGAAGCGGAAGCTGGAGGAGCTGGAGGAAATCCGTGCGCTTCAGATGCAGATTGGGGCGCTGAGGCTGGAGGGCGACGCTTACAAGCTGTCCCGCCACGGCGCCAGCGGCTCGGACAAGCGCGCGCCCAGCTACGTCAACATCACAGTAGAGTCCAAGAAAGCCTTGACCCCGAGGTCATCCCCTCAGGTCACCCCTCGTCGACAGCGACACAAGCGCCAGTCCTCCGACCCAATGATCTCCAAGTTTTCGCCCATCAAGGAGGACAAAGATATCGAGGCTGACTTTCAGACCAAACTGGCTGACTCATATATGGTGCGGAGTGGTGGTGGTGGCTCCATGCACTCATCCAGGTACTCAGCAGACGACAGCTCTCAATCCGGCCTTAGTGATTCCGAGAGCACGCGGTCCGAACCTGTAGGAAGCACTCGTTACAAGAAGGGACAGACGACTAATTATGCCAAAATGTACTACCCTGGCCGGTCAGGCTCCAGCGAGCGCTTGCATCCGGAACACGCCCTGTTGTCCGGCAGCGGAGCCCCGCTCTCGGGTAGCCGCTCCGAGCAATATCTGGCCACAGGGTATCGTTCAGGATCGCGAACGCCTACCTACTACTCCGACGATGAAGAAAAGAGTCGCGAGGAGAGGAAGGCTCAGGTGAGCTCTGCCTGCCCACCCCCGTGCCCACGTCTTCACTACATCTTCTACTTTGCTTGTTATAGATAGTCTGGGTTACTTTGGGAACAAATTTGTCCCGCTTGTTCTTCCGTATTGTTTTGGGCCTCTGTCTGTCCCTCAGCCTTCCCTTTTTTTCCTCATTCTTCTCACATTTAGTTTTTTTTTTTCATTTTTTCTTTTATGTCTTAAGGCTTATATTGGCGTCAAGATATTTTCTTCGTTCCGTTGATGTCTGAAGGATTATGTTGACCAAGATCTTTTCTTCTTTTTGTTGTTTGCTGTGTGAAGGCTTTATTTCACTAATGGAATTAGTGTCTTCGCTTGTACTTGGGAATTATCTTCATGCTATCACTTTTTAAAAGAACATGCACTTAGCCATGGAGCTCGAAATTACAAATTGATGAGCGAGAGCTGAAATCCACAAACGATCATTACATTCCATTACAAATCTTCTGTAATTACAAAAAAATTAAAGAAAGACGTGTTCGACATGTCCGTGTCTTTTTCCTTTCAGTAATCTGCCGGTCGGCAGGAATCCCATGAAGTTCATGTGGGTGTATTAGTAGTATAGAGTCTAGGAAGTCCGCCGTCTCCTTGTGTTTGTAGACAGTAAACCTTCCCTCTTTCAACATCCAGTTGGACATGGAGGTAGTCTTCCCCTTTTCTCATTGACACTAACCCCTCTTATCCAACGAATAGACCATTATCTCGAAGATGTCTGAGCTGGAGCAGAGGACTGTGACGGATAATGCTTTCAAGTCTGGTGAAGAGCTAATCGTTTCAAGCTCCTGCTGGGTGTTCTGATGTCCAAGTAGAAGGGGACTTTAATGGAAGGCTGCACTGAATGGCTGTGGGATCGGTGTTCTGTCTGGCTCTGGATTGTGGCCAACACTCAGAAGACGTAGTAAAGTTTTATTTCCTCACGTATCACAAAATTCTCCAGTAAATGTTGGTGACACTCTGCAAATTTGAGTAACATTTACGGTCCGAGGATGTTGTAAACTCCAAGACATGCTAGAATTTATTGCAGATGATTGTTCATCATCATCACTTGTCATCGTTGAAAACTCACGTTTCTGATATTTTCTTTTTTCAACTCATACAAATCTTGTCACGTTAGTTTGTCAACAGCTTTATAGTTTGATGAAGTCTTAATATCATCTCACATTCGACTTGTGCATGACACTCCCTCTCTCACTCTATCATCTCTGAAGTATCTCACAACTCTGATGTTACTCTCGTCTGTGCCTCTCTTTCTATTTTTACTGACGCCGCTCTTATGTCTGACGTGTCTTGCACATCTCACGCTCATTTGACGAGGGTTTTTTCTTTTAGCTGCAGTACGAAATTCAGAAGCGAAGGCAGCAGCTGGAGGAGACGGCTCGCCTGAAGAAAGAGCTGCTGAAACTGGCGCGAGCCCGCCAAGCCATCGCCCACAGCTACGACGACATCCCTCGACAGTATGGCCCTCCATCGCACGCAGATCGCGGCAGCGTGGGAAACCTGAACATGCCGCCACGTCCTGTACCACGTGGTATCATCCGACCAATCGACGACGACATCCGCATGGCGGAACTGGCTGAACGCGAGCGCGAGCGAGAATTGGAGCGGTTAGAAAGGGCATACATGGAGCGTGACGACATTGACGTCATCTATGACGTACTTCCCGCGAGGAGAGGTCATCAACCTCCTCCAGAGAGAGACCGACCTGTGGTAGGAGAGAGATCTGTAGGGGGTGGCGGGGTGGCCATGCCGTACCAGAGTCGATCAAACTATTCCTCCACGGAGTACCTGGTGCACAAACAGCAGGAGACAGCCAGGAGGCAGCGGCCTGATGAGCCACTCTATGTCAACACGGCCCCTGGGTGGATGTACGGCACAGATCTTATGGGTGTAGGGGTACCCGAGTCTCAGTCCCTGTCCCAACCTGTCCTCACCAAGCGCATCGACTCCCTTCCGTCGGTCGCACCCGGGGTACCCAGCCGAGATGGAAAGCTCTCGTCCAGTGTGACTCTCCCTGATATCTATTCCAACAGGTAAGACATTTGCTTTGCCATAGTTTGTCAAATTATCACTCGCACACTTCTCGGTCGTTCGTTTGTACTTTACATTCACAAGAATCCTCCACAAGGTTTACAGCCATCTTATGCCTGGTTGACTACCGCAGTTCCCGTGAGGATCTCTTGGGGGAGGGGCATGGGGTCATATTATTATTCAGGCTTCGGTGGTTGTTAATTAAACTGCCAAGACATCAGAACATACAAAGCTCCATGTTATTTTTGTCTTCACGAGCATTGATCGAATCTTCGCTCGTCTTTGTATGTCCTCCTGTTTGTTTGCTTGCATTAACAAAGTTGTTATTGTCTTATAAATATTTATGTGTGAGATTTTCGACGATACGCGCTCATCTTTATGGTCCGGAGACCCTCCCCACCTTTTTTTTTTCTTTTGTTTGTTTAACTTTCAGATAGTAACTGCTAGTCTCTCCAGCTACAACCCTCATCATTCCAAGATTTTAACCATTAGTCTTCCTTTCATTAATTAATTTCAATTCACAATTATTTCTAATTGCGTGTCTGTTCATACCCATTTCACATCATTACATATCACTTTCAACTTTGGGTTAGCTTCTCATGTTTGAGTTGCTCGCTTTGTGAACCTGACTTCCGGCAAAGAACTGATTACCTTTGTCCTTACTTCCCCCTACCCTGAGGAGAACGAGTGGCGGCCGGCAGTCGACTGACTCGCAGCCAATTGCTCGCAGGTCAAGCTATCTGCAAGTTAACCACATCAGGGTCGTTCTTAAGGTTAAGACCACTCCCTAGGGAGCAGTGCTAACAGGTTTATTCACCAGAGCGGCTAAGCAGTAAAGTGACTGAGTTATATTTCATGGATACATCATTCACTTTCTTCTGAATGTCAGCTGAAGGGAGAGAATTACTGGGTGAGCATTGGGACACTCGTGAATGAAGAGGAGAGTAGAGGGAGAATATTTGAGGGATGGACGAGAGCTGCAGACTTGGCGTGCATAAGTTTTTTTGTGATCGAACATGGGAAACATCTAAAACTACTAGGGATGGTGGGCATGCACATCATTCTAGCCTGTAGCTTTATTGGTGAGGCATGCACCACACGTCCACAGAATTCATATTTCTGCTAAAAATCATATTTCTTCTTGCTGCCCATCCATCCTCTTCGACACACACACACGTTCAGTTCCTCCGTACTGGGAGCCTCGCCTTTTCTGGCATCACGCCATCACGCTAGGAAGTGATTTGGCTGTGAATGTGATACAGTTGTACGGCCCCGGCGGCCAATAGACTGCTTCCTGGCTAGCTCTTCGATCTGAGAGATTACGCATTTGACTGGCCCAGTTTTCTTTCGTGTGAACATTGGGTGATGAGTTTCCTCCAGAAGGAGACTGGCAGCGGCTCGGCCACGGTTATCTGACGGATCCTGGTATTCTTTTAAATTACCAAAATCGCGACTCAGACGGTTCTCGTCGCTCAGAGGAGGCAAGGCTCTAAGCTACGGTAGCACGAACTTCGTGACCTCATCTCGGCGCATGCGTGACAGGCTGAACGGCTGGTGTCGTCTGCAGACAAGGGGACGGTTTCGACCGGAAGATGGATTTAGCAGTAGCCTGGTATGCAGACGGCAGCTTAGGTGAACTGTTAGAGATTTGTCCTTTTCCACTGTCCTGTGATGCCGCATGATCACCAGAGTTGAAAACGAACGAACTGCCTTCCTGTGTTTTTTCTTTTCTTTTATTTAAGCCGCTTGTGCGAGGAACATACTGAAATAGCTACCGACATTTTGGTTTTCGTCTCTTTATTTAACTCTTTATGCTGTTTGCTTGCTCTCCTGCTGTTTGATTTGTTCGCCATTCGTCCAGCTGTAACATTTCGCTGCCATTGCCAAGATGCTATGTTGATGTCTTTCTTCAAATATCACTGCGCAGGTGCGACCTGGACTTCCGACCCCCACATCCGGTTCATGCTAGCCTCAGCAGCAGCAGCCACACGTATGTCAACACGAGCATCTCGGACACAGACGGCAGTCCGACCAGCGTCAGTGACGTCACGCCAGCCATGCCGCTGCTGGATGATGTCAAGGACAAATCCAGGAAGATCATCCACAACATCGGCAGCGGCTCCAGACCCGTGTCCGCCGAGTTCAACATCGGAGACGTCGAAGGTTAGTCGAGTGTCTTTACCAGAGCCCGATGGGGAGTTGATGTTTGTCTACTGACACATCTATAGATTCGATGTCTGCCTACACTAGTTGATGCATCTTTGACAGACGTCACCGGTGAATCTATGTATGTCTGTCTACACTTATTGGCACATCTTTAGTAGATATCGAAGGTGATTGAATATGTTTACACTGAGCATAAAAGACGAATCTGTGTGTCTACACTTATTGACACAACTTGCAGGTAATTTGGGGGTTTGCCTACACTCATTGATCCATATGTAACAGACAAATAAAATCATCGAACACTTTGGGAATATGAAAGGTCAGTAGGTCCTGACCCAATCTCAAATAACTGCCGTGGCGTGTGGGGACTCATGTACTTTTCATGGAGTGAAAGAAGTCATTGCATAATGTGTATCTTCTCTTCATAAAGAAAAAAAAACCAACCATAAAGAAACTTTAAAAGGATGCCTGAAAGATAAATGATTTCTCTCCCACTTGTTCTTTGCGCGGGATAAATTTTAGTTTGTTCCCTCCATCTTATAAATAATTTACTTTTTCGCAAAAATTAGCAGCAATATTTTTATTGACCCTAAGTAGCAGTAAACTATTTTCCATTGAAGAACTGGATATTTAAGCATGTGTTCACACACCACACACACGCACGCACGCGCGCGCATACGTTTCACTCATCGCCTGGGTAAAAAAAAAACAAAAAAAGTTGCTGTAAATGGCTTTGCACGTGATAGCTTCCCTTGCTGAGAGCTCTTTCTTGCTGAGACCATTACTCCTGGGCATGACCCGTGGCGCGACATGTCGGAAAACGACTTGTTTCCGATTAATCTCTGCAGTCTTCAGCACCCAACCGTTACTGCTGCTGTTGTTGCTGCTGCTGCTGGTTTTGCGGTCACCAGGAAATCAAAGTGTGAGTTCAGTTCCAGTAAATGCGTCCCTGACTAAACGAAACAATCCCAAGACATCTTTAGCGGTGAGGTCAAGATCGGGGTCATGGGAGACATGGCCGCCGAGGGTGCAGACTGAGGCATGATGTGTGAAGCGAAAACTGACTCAAGTCCAAGTTCCACCAACGGAAAACTGCGAGATGTAAAGCATAGGTTGCATTATTTTGATTTATTGATGTCCAAAAATAGAAGAAAAAGTGGAAACTCTTCACTCTGTGCTCTTCTCATTCAACGATACAGACATTTTTTATTACTTCCGAGTTCAGTCGTGTCATACGTTAGGTCACGTGTGAGGCTGAGCGGGTGGAGCAGTATTGAGCCAGGCTGTTATCCCTTTAGTGAATTTGCAAACATGAAATGCAGCAGGGCATTCTGGGATGGACCTGATTTGTCAATATATTAACGATTGTGCAAGCATCGATCATTAAATATTTGACTGCTCGTGGCAAGGTCTGTAATGATCACAAAATACAGGGTCAAAAAGCAATTTATGATTGAGTTTCTGAAAAAAGTAAAAAGTGCATGATATCTGTGGTTTGTAGCACGTGCAGTGTATAGAATTGATTGTCGGGTCGTGTGAACAGTAAGGGCACGTGACACCAGACCTGCACAAGAGTGATTCAGCAATGTAACGGATCTTTATATTGAACTAAACCAAAATAATATTTATATGTCGTGTTGCGGAGCAGATGGGGGATGAGGGGGAGTAGAAGCATTCTTCCAACATTGTATTAGTGTTGTGCTCTTTGTGCTCGACCACCAGACCTGATGAACGGCATGTACCGCGTGGAGAGCGACAACAGCGTCGACGCCGACGAGCCGATCATGAAGCACATGATGGAAGGAGGAGTCACCATCCTGAAACAGATGGAACGCAAGCGCCGGGTGAGCTTCCTTTGGAAAGACTGTACGGCCTTGGGGCAGTGTTATTTTACACATGTATAGTTTTACATTTGATTTCTACAGATGTATAGTTTTACATCTCATTGTACGTATGCATATTCTTATAGTTTATTTCTCCGAATTTTTTTTTTCACATTTTAAATGCGCGTGAGGGCAAGTTGATGAACAGAATATTTCAATGACCTTAACTGGTTCACTCAGGTTTGTCTCAGAACCGTCAGGAAGCTTTGTCATTTCTGATTTCAGCCTCCACCAGTCGAACCAACGCGGTATAATTTTCCAGTCAAGCGAATTTTGGTGACCAGGGACCCCAAAGATCGTTCAGTAGCCGGTATGATCATTTAGTTCTTCACTGTGAGAAATCTTCATATTAATTTGTATTTTATATTTACCCACTACTAGCAAACACTCTTAAAACTTGAAACTTCTGTTGTTTTACGCTTTGTCTTGTTGGAATCTTTTATTTGATATGTAGCTTTTAATGTTTGTGTTGTTCTTATGTTTTAATATATCATTGTGTCCAGAACACAGTCCCACTGCTGTGGTACAACAGTCTACAAAAGTTATTATTATTATTATTATTCCATAAGACATTGTAGCGAGATACCCAGTCAGAATTAGAGGATTGCAAAATTAAATCAGGAAAATTATTAACTCACTTGTGTGTGACTGTGTGGCCCGTGTTTAGTATAGCTGCTGTTTATCCTTTAGAAATTGTATTTTTCTTGGGTGGTTCCTTCAACAGGTAATGGTATCGGCATGAAAATAGTCGGTGGAAAAGAGATTTCGGGTACCTCAGAAACGGGTGCGTTTGTAACAGCTATCTACCCGGGCCTCATCGCTGATCAGCTGCACGGGGAACTGGAAGTCGGTAAGTAAAGTCTGTGTTTAATATCATCCATACATGACACCATCATATGTACATAACACTTCCTTCTGTACATAATAACACTTCTGTATGTACATAGCACTTGTCAGTACTTAACACTATCATGCATAACATAATTGGTCGTTCGTAACATTATTTCCTGAGCCTAACACTATCATCTTAATATAATAATCACAATATGTGTGTTTGTCCGTGTGTGTGTGATGTAGGTGACCAGGTACTTGAGTGGAATGGCATCAAGCTAACTGGGAAGACTTATGAAGAGGTTCAGCAGATTATCACACAGACTAATGGCGAGATTGAACTGGTGGTCAGAGCGTGAGTACACAGTGCTCTAATATTCTAATATAATATTAATTTTGTGTAAATATTGTTCTAACACTAGAGTATAACATTAATTTCGATGCATATTGCTCTAATACTATAGTATACTATTAATTTGCTGTACATAATGTACTAATCCAAGATTATAACTTTCTACGCATTGTTCTTATATCAAAGTATGGTATACATAATTTTCTGTGCTTGGTGGTCTAATGCCATAGCATGATTATTAACTTGCTGTACATAGTGGTTTCATACTATAGTATAAACTAGAATATGATTAATTTGCTGTATTAAATATTACGAACACACGGTACAAATTCCTCTCTCACTCTCATGATTATGGATTTTTTCATTTGTTTTTTTGATCATATCAGTTAAATGTCAAAAATCGTTCTTGTGTTGATAAAATGTCGCCATTATAACAAGTCCACAAGGATATCGATAGGCCAACAGCTTTGTTTTACTTTATCGCGAACTTCATGCAAAATGCTTTTCGACCTGACCGTTTGTTTCTTTTGGGCAGACAATCCAGTTCTGTGTCCGAGGAGACGAACGTGAAACAGGTGGAGAGTTGTCACTCCTCTTATGACAACCTGCCAGCCTATGAAGAAGTTGGTGAGATGATTTATCCTGTTTGCCTCTTCGGTTAATTTCCGGGTTCTTGATATTGGTTACTGTGACAACGGTGGAAGAGGAAGTCTATGTCTGGAGCTCGCACTCGTTGCCTTGAGCGAGAGAAAAATGATAGGTGATACAGGATTTGTAGTTAACGAAGAGAAAAAAAAGAAGAAAGAAGAAAGATGAATGTTGTGAGAAGATGAAAGGTAAAGGTGCGTACCCGGAAGTATGACGTATGCCATGTGTCGATTGGTTGCAGTTAAGGACCTAAGGGCGACTTCCAGCTCTCGGCAAGGTGTTGATCCCCGTCTGCTGGCCGCCCAGCTGGAAGAGATCCAGGAGGCGGCCTCCCCTGCTGAGCAGTCACCGTCGTCGTCGCAGCAAGGCCCTCCGACACCCTCCATGTCCTCCCCATGCAGCACCCCCCGTTCAGACCCCACGTCCACATCGTCGGACAAGCAGCGCCCCTCCGGAGGCCGACACACCCCCGACCGGCGGGACCGAGATCGCATCGATCGGCGCGGGGGAAGCAGCGGGGGCAGCTCCGGGGGCACGGAGAAACACCACCGCAGGAGCACGCGTCACCATAGAGACAGCGAGAGAGAGAGGGAGCGGGACAGTGAGCGAGGAGAGAGAGACAGGAGCGAGCGAGATTTCAACGATGCGAGAGACAGAGACCGCGGCGAGCGAGAGAGGAGCTCTTCGTCGGCGAGAGACAAAGGCACGCCCACCGCGCGACATCGCGAACGGGGGGAGCGAGACAGAGACAGGCAACATCGCGACAGCGTCCCTGACAGGGAGACGACACCTACAAACAATAACAACAATAACAATAATAATAACGCCAGGCAGCAAGAGCGACCGTACGCGCTGCCCTCGGATGGGTCGGAGGAGAGCGCCCAGCCCCTGAGCAGCGCCTGCACCAGTACCGCCTCCTCCCTTGCTGCCGCCACGGCCCAGACCTCCAGCACCAGCACCAGTACCAGCACGACGGCCACCGCCATCGGCGCAGATATGCAGGGCAACGAGCGACGCCGGAATGCGGCTCCCGCCTCCCCTGAGCTCGCTCCCCGCTCCCGGACACCGTCCAAGAAAAACAAACATGCAGTCACAAAGGATAAGACCAATGTAACTTTGTCTTCTTGTTCTTCTTCGGATCCTTCCCCTTGTCCTTCCTTTGTCATTCCTCGTGTCTTTCCCCTTGTCCTTATTTTTCTTCTTCTTGTCCTGCACTCGTTCTTCCTCTCTGTTGTCTATCTTCTTGTCGTTATTCTTGTCCTTCCTCTTGCCCTTCTTGTCTTGTCTTTCTCGTCCTTCCTTTTTTTCTCTCTTTTTGTCGTCATTATTTTCCTTCCTCTTGTCCTTGTCCTTCTTCTTGTCCTTCTTCTAATTGTCGGTTTCGGGTCTTTGTGTAATTTTTTTTTCTTTATTTTAAAAAACTCACATAATCCTGTTCTAAAATAGAACACATAATCTATTTTCAAACCGTCACCCATCGAACTCGCATTTCGTTCGCTAGGTTTGCACTGAGTTGAACTGATGTCAATTCCACGTGCAGGCTGTTGTTAAGGATGTCTTTTCATTAAATTAAGGGCCAGTCTGAAAATTATTGTTGAAGGATCGCTTACCAGGTCCGTTGATTGAAGAATGCATGGTGTAGTCTTCCTTTTTTTTCAGGTGCCTGTTCCCATGAGGCCAGAAGACAAAGGATTAGGAGCCATACAGGTAAGCTTCTTATAAAGCACAGAGCTCGATTCCGCATAAATTCACTTCACAACATCGACATTTGGTTGTAGATGTATATTTGAAAAACATATTCTAGAATTTTTGATTGCAACTGAAGGTGGAACTGTGTAAATTTAACTGATTAAGATTCAAGGTATTTTGAAGTTAAGTTGCTTCAAGTTTTCATGTGTGACAACAGTTGCAGCTCAGCCACGACGACTACGACAACACCCTCAACGTTCACGTCATCCAGGCAGTCAATCTCCGGCCACGTGACATCAATGGCCTGTCGGATCCCTTTGTGAAAGTGTATCTTCTGCCAGGACGAGGGTAGGAGCAGCTAGAGTTACCTTAGACTGAGACTTTTATCTCCTCTGTCCTTATTTGCCTTGTATTTGATTGTAATTCCCATCGAAGTTTACTTTGTATGATAATATTTAACACTTTCTTCTCTTCTCTCTCATCCTTCTCAGTTTCCGCTTCCTCTTTCTCTCGGTCCTGCTTTCTTATTACGTCCCTTTGTCGTGTCCCTTGTTTAATTTTGTCCAAGCGATGATTTAACCAGCAACAGCCACACTCTCGTCCTCCTTTGGGCTCTGTTTTAACGCCTGCAGTCTATCCCATCGCAGGCCTGAGAACAAGAGGCGGACCAAGCACATCCCAAGAACACTTAATCCCGAGTGGCACCAGACGCTGGTGTTCCAGGATGTTGCTAGGGGGGAGTTGCAGAACAAAGTGTTGGAACTGACCGTCTGGGACTACGACAGGTTCAAGGCCAATGACTTTCTCGGGGAGCTTGTTCTAGAATTGTCAGGTAGGTAACCTCGCTACCACAGCATAATTCTTGTAGTTATTAGTTTGTTGTCACTGTTTCATCTGAAGTTTCATGTGCGATTCTTTTTTGTTGTTTTTTCTGATTAAAAAAATTGTTACCATTATATTGATTGTTATTTGTTTTCTTCCGAATCTTACTCTTAGTCTTAAGTAGACTCCAGATTTGAAATTAATATTTAAAAATAAACTTTTAGAAGTTACCTTTTGCTTTCCGAGGGTTAACAGAGTAGCTTTCTGTCGTCTAATTAAATACGCACATTTCTTTAGAGCGGCGCCTGCTAGGATGATGTTTGCCTCGTGCAGTAATGACAGTTGGATTCTATTTTCAGAGTTTGGTTTCCTTGACAACAAGCCCCACTGGTACCCTCTTCGCGAACACGTAATCATACAAAGTTTCGAACTCCCCAAATCCTCAGTGCCCCCACCTTTAACCTCCACAGCAGATTCCAAGATGAAGAGCAAGTCCCCGAGACATGGCAAGCGACAGGGTGCCTCTGCCACGGTACTGTTCATCCTTTGGTGCATCTTATGATTAATTGTTTTTTCTTACTGTTTTGTATTATGTCTCAGTCAACGGGATCCCTCTGTTCCCTTTTTTAAAACTTTTTTTAAGAACTCAAAATCGAAAGACTTTACACCTTGCAGGATGTTAGAACAATTAGTTGTGGGAAGAGGTGTAGGTAGACAGGTCCTAAGGATATCATACAAAGAGGAAGATTAAATACATGTTGACTGACTTCCAGAGGCTGAGCGAGACTTCCGGAAGTGGTGTCGATATTGGTCCCCGCAGGCGGTCCATGGAAACGCTGGCAAACCCAGACCAAAACAGTGAGTCCTTCCTCTTTGTCAGGCCACACAAAGGAGCCTTGTTAACTTCGCTCAAACGCAGTCTCTGTTGCTTTCATTCTGCTTCGTGCAAAGTATGACTGCCAAGTGAAAAACCAGAAATCATTTGAGACACAAGTGAAAATATTATTGTAGAGCAGTTAACTTAGACAGGTATCTTGTTTTTAATTTTTTAAAAGGGTCTCTTTCTGAAGCCCTAATGTCTGTCGATGATATGAAAGGAATAATGTGGAAAGAGATAACAAATGTCATGAAACTGGTTAACTGGCTGACAAAATTCAAACGAGAGATAGTCACCTGTTGAACTATTATTGTTTAATGCAAAAGAAGTAATGATATCACGACTGGCGTATAACATTTATCATTCAGATTTTTCACTTTCTGCACAGACACCCCTGTTGTCTTAGTGCGTCACTTCCTGTCGTCATTTATGTCTTGTTTCCGCTTCCTGCACCATAGACAGGTAGACAACTCTTTCATCTCTGATTGCACGTGGTTACGTCCCTTACGTCGTCAGCGTCGTTTTTCCTTATTCAACATTTTTTCTGTGTTTTTTAACGACATGAACTGTTTGGTTCTCCTTTCTTGTTTAGTCGCTTTCAAATATGATTTGCAGATTTGCAAGCTTCATAAAAAAAATATGGTTCGGCGTTTCTTCGCGTCATTTTTAGCACATTGTGGCGATCATGACGTGAGCCCGCATGTTTATTTTCTCGCAATCTGGCGATCATGACGAGATTTTTTTAAATACCACGTGACCACTTGAGCCCAAATAAGGCAGTCGTGAAAAGAAATTATGTCAGCATCATGTGGTTTATTATAAGCACAATAATTGCGATCATTAGGAAGACGCTAGGCGATTGAGTCAGATGACAATGTCGAGCAATAAACTTCGAAGTCGAATCTGGTTTCTGACCCAAAGATGTCCAAAGTCTCTTTGTTTTCTGGTGATACGACTGTGTCAGAGATGAAACTTGGGTTTGTCTATTGCATGTTTACAAAGCGCGTTTCTAGAACTCAATGTTGAGTGGTACCAGCGTCTCTTCTTTTAACAGAAAACTTGGTGTTGAGTGGTACCAGACTCGCGGGAAACTTGTGTCCTTGTGTTTATCCCCCTTCCTTCTTTTCCCCACTCCCAAACCTCTTTCCTAGGTCCCCTTTTTTTCAAATTCGCCGGCGGCAAAGTGCAGTGAGAAAAATTGCATAGAACTGGCATTCAGTTTTTTTTCCCCATTTATTATTATTATTTATGCTAGTACTGCTCGTGTAAACATGTACTTGCTTGACAAGAATGCAGAAACAACCATTTGCAATCCTAGTTGATTTTCCTGTGACAATCTGGCATGCATCATAGATCAGAGTACCACACAGTTTAGTTTGAGTTTTGCCTGTTCTTTTGTGATCTTCCATAACACCAAACGTGAAACTTTGTCTGTTAAACGGCAAAGGAAAAAGTGAAACTACATTTTCCCCATTCGTTTGATGTCTCTTTGGGTACGTGGTATTTTGGGTTGCGTTCAGTGAATGACGGTGTTACCTGAGTTAATCCCTGTATACGAATAATTTCTCATTAGTGCTCACCTTTGTTGACTGCCTCTGTAGCTATTGTTAGATGTTAGCAGAATACTGGTCAGACCACAACAATGATTTGAAGGTAAACTTGCGATTCCTATACAGTACAAATAAATGTACTAAAAAATACAGATGTATATAAATAATTACCTTGGATGATCAATTTTAAAAAGTTTTTTTTGCCATTTGGAAAGGAAGGGCATTGTCTGTTAAATGAAATTGTGGAGTCTACAAGTGTTGTAGGGAGGGGAGGAGGAGTAGGGTAGTATGGCGCCCAGAGTTCGGGCGTAGATCAGTTCCATGGCATTAATGATGGCGCTAGAGGTTGTGACACGTGACTTGCACTGATAAGGTCACGTGACTGGCCTATTTCAGCAGCAGTCGCCGGCCCTCGGGAGCAGCTTGGGCGGCAGACTGCCTCGGCCACGAATTCGCCGGCCCCTCGACGAAAGCCTCGAGACCCTAAGTCTCCTGTCAAGGCCAGATCTAACGGTACTGCATGCATACACGCGCGCGCACACACACATACACACAGACACACACACAGAGACAGGATTCTAATGAAAGATAATTATCTAAATTACGCAGCATGTGCAATGAACGGAGGAAGTATAATAATTGTATCATGTCGTATTGTGCTGACGTGTAGCTAAAATAAAAATTGCTTTGCTGTGGAGGATTTACATGCCTTTGTTTTGTTTTTTTTTACTTTAGACAGAAAAGGAAATAATTTAGCTGTATCATTATCTTCACTTGCTGGTAATGGTGGTGTTGGTGATGATAATGATGCATTTTTCCCTTCGTCTTCTCCTTCGTTTATGATTCTATAACCGCTCATAGATACTTATTCCTTCTTTCTATGTCCTTAGATACACGAATTTGTTCGAAAACCGTTTGCTCTCTTTTCCAGGATTGCTGTATAGATGGTGAGTGTACCTTGTCGACTGCTTACAATGGGCAACATTAGTTTATCCTTCCTGATTGACAGAGTTATAGCCCTTATCGCTCTCTTTTAGCTTCCTTTCAACGTCTTTGTCCTGTCTTTTTTTCGTCTTGTTCTTGTGTACGGTTAATTTATTTCAGTTTCGTGTGTTTATCTAGGCTAAGAACTTAAAAGTATCAGTATATTGAATTTTGGGGAAGCCGATAGCTGAGTGGTTAGAGCGCTGGCGTCCGAACTGAGAGCGCACTGGTTCAATGCCTGATTAGCGCAACAAACTTCCCCAGTCGACCCAGCTGGCGGGAATGGGTACCTGACTCCATAAATTGTTGGGGAAGGTAAGGCAGAGAGGGAGACGAGATGGGCCCGAGAAAAGGTTAGGGGATGAACTTTACCTTATATTAAATTTGTGTTTGTGTGAGAGAGAGACACAGAGAGAGAGAGATTGGAATTTCATGAGCGTATCATAAGACTAATCGCTACTTTCTCTTATTAAAAAATCTGCTTAATTAAAAAATCAAAATTGACGGGTTTGTTTGGTTTTTTCCCCTTTCTCTCTTTTTCCAGACTGAAACGCAGGCGTTGAGACCTGAGTAGTATTTTGAGAGGGAAGAAAAGGACCCCAGTGCGTCACTTCCTGTTGAACTGTTGCTTCTGGATGTACACGGTTACTGAATGTCCAGCAAATGAGGTGGAGCAAGATGCAAAGACGACTGCGCTACAGCATGTCGGTTTGTTGGGTCGGTCCCCCACAAACAACCCTATCCGACATGAACAAGAAGCACAAGAGAAAAAGTATTTTAAAAAACAGAAAGAAGGCAACGTACGAAAGTGAAAGAAAGTGAGAGAGAAGACGGGCAAACTGAAGGAGGGAGAAATGTAAGTTACGCATGTAAACAACAGGAATGGAGTACCTATAAGCAAAAAGAAGTAGAAGGTAAAAAAAAACTACAGGGCTCTGCTGAAAATACGTTGCGAATGTGTGAATAAGGGAAAGATTAGAATTTGTAAAAGAACGGCCAGTGGCCAGTCACAGAATTCTCCAACTCATCAAGTACTATATTAAAGACGTGTTACGGTTACCAGCGGCTACTGCAGAGACAGGTAAGATACACTTTGCGACAATGATGCTCAAACTAAAAGCAAGCAGGCTTTACTTTTCGACTCTCTTGACGGTTAAACGATTCATGTCACGGATGAATCGTGAAAGCTGCTATGTCGGCCGTTGTTGGGGACGACTCTTGAAAAGCGGAATTGACATGACGTGTACTCGAGCATGTGAGAAGGATGTGTCGATCCAGGGTATCTCTTCTTATAGGGTCATCAGATGGAGAATATTAAACACAGACATGCACGGAGAAAAATTAAGCCCTCTGTTGGCCGATCGTTATGTTCGTCAGAAAAAGTTCAGAGGTCACTCAAAGAAATCGAAATACCAGCCGAAGAACTTTGAAGACACTTTTGCAAACCCTTGGAAATCTCTGTGGTGATGAGCTGCTTTGTTCTTTTATTTACTTTTTTGGTACGGTAGTGGGGTGGGGATGGAGGAAGAGTGTGTTCTCTTCCTCCCTTTTCGACATGAGAGCGCCGTTTTCGGTCACAGAGATAGACATCAGGGGCAGTGCAACTGTTGCTGAGAGAATATGGTCAATATGAGAATATGAAGGGACCTGCTATGGCGTCTGTTCCCAAAGCTAACCGCCGCAAGAGCCAACCATCTTGGTCAACTGTAGTCTGTACACGGGTACGTGTAAAAATTTAAATGTGAACCATCGTTTGAAGTGATCCCACCGGCACTCTGGCATTAGGTTTTTCTTGTTCGTCCTTAGTAGTGTGCTGACTGTTGCTTCCAAACCCTCAGAATCTCTCATCACATAAGGTGGCGCCGTGTTTGTCCGGAAAAGTGGGCTGCTGGCACTCACTCAGCGCGTGACTAGTGTTCACAGTATCTGGTACAGTGGATTAATCTTTTCTCCAGATGATTAAGAATGGTGGTAGATGTCTTAGAATGACATCAGATGATAAAGTGGAGGCACTTGTCTGCTAATGACGCTGGACTATATTCATTTTCTTCACCAGATGGCGACACCATGCTGTCAACAGGAGTAACATCGCAGACGGTGTGATGCTTGTAAACTTCGTTGATAATCTAGACTGTGTCCAGAAATTCGCATGATCTTCGTAGTCCTGCTTTTGCGGTCGGCATACAAGGACAGACATTGACTGGGACTTGGTGTAAACTGAATCTGGGAACTGACAAGTGGTCCGAAGTCTGTGCAGATGACCTTATGTCACTACAATGTTCGCGATACAATTCTGAGCCACAAGCCAGAAGGATGGTGAGACAGATCATTGCAATACTTTCCAGAACTTTGTGTACGTGCTTAAGAAAGCAATTTTGTGACATTTAAAACATGCCTTTCAATTAACTCTGCACTTTCAGAGGAACGTTGATTTTCCTGTTCATGAGCTCAGATACTTTGTTACAAACGTCAGTCGGAACACATCTGTAGATATTATTTCAGGTACATCACCTTCCAGTGCAGTGTTGTGGGTGTATTCTGCGATTATTAAACCGTTGGGCCTAAGACTCGTTTCACTGATTTTGATCATGCAAAAAATATAGTGTATGTGCTGTAGACCTCTGACAGTTTTGTTTTTAAAGCACTGTTTACGAGAGAAATTCAGTCTTATTGTCTCGTGTAGCTGTTGATGAAATTCTTGTCACATTTTTTTCATAGTGCATTGAACATCGTGTCTTTATCTGTGATAACACTTGCCGTGAAAAAACATTCCTGTAACTTTAACATTACATTCCTGTAACTTCTAACATCGCATCAACGCTTCAATTTTGGGTTTTCAAACTGATCATTGACATTTTCTGTTCACTGCTGTTATTCTTGTGTTTCTGAACATGCAATCCACTGATTTTTATTTCCACGCTGTCTTATCGTCAAGGTTGATTAAGGAATTTTCCAACCTGCCACGTATGTAGTACGTGTTAATTAACCGTCTTAACATTGTGGGTTGAACGTGACCTTCCAAAATGTTGACCAGATCGTGGACGGGAACGAGGCAACCAGCATCTTGAGGTGATCGTGATATGATGATATGAGAGTTGTTCTTATCAGCTTTGTTCTTGTTAATGTGTTCTTGCAATTTCGCAGTGTTGTGACCACAAAAGAGAACGTTACAATCTTTTGTTTAAGCATTATTATTATTATCATCATCATCATCATACTACTACAATACATTTACATAACGCAATTTTATTAAACATGCAATTGCACTTTTACAATACCAAAACAGGCACTAAAACAGTCTAACAGCGTTCAAAAATAAAAACAGGTATATCATATGCCAATGTAAGGTTTATATACGTGTGTATATATACATCAAATGTTGCACTTGCGTGTCTTTCCTGCATGATCCAATCTCTTTGTCGTGTTAACTGACTTCTAGATCCTAGAGTTTGGTTGCTTGTGCAGCGTTGGTGAGAGCGTGGGTCTGTGAAATGTCGGGAAATGCCTTCACGCACACCAAAATGTTTCCTAATATCGGTCCAAGGGCGCAAACTCTCGCCAGTTTTCCATCCAGACGCAGCTTGAGTCACTTCCCTTACACTGAATGTTAGAGTGTTACTCTGGCAGACGTCGGTAGGCACCCAGTAGATATTGGCAGAGGTTAAAACAGACTGGGCAGGTCGGTAAATGTCAGCAGGCAGTGCATTCGTACACGACTTAGATATCAGAAGTTTCTCATGCCTTTTTTCCTGGCTTGCTGTAAATAGTTGCTGGAGAAAATCCGACGTTGTGCAACATCTGTAACTATTGTCATCTCCGCAGTACCGATAGATAATCCTTTAATTTGTAGTATTTATATGTGCAATTTCTTACCTAGTCATTTAGAGTACACATAAAGTTAAATATGAACTTTTTTCCGGAAATCTGGCTCCAGACCATTACGTTTTGGTTGTGCATATCATATGCGGATGAACTAGAGCTCAATTATAGCTGTAGAAATATATCTGTCTGAACATTCGTGTGCAGAAGCCCTTGAGTAAAATAAAGACTCTAATAGTTAAATTTGTCCTGTGTTTTAAAGTATTACCTTCTTGCAACCATTTAGATGTAAATGTATAGGGTCTTATTTATTTTAAAAATAAATGTTGTGCCTAAACTCCCTTTTCCACTACTCGCGACTCCCGCAAACAACCACTGAACACATTACATTGTTCATTTATAGTCATGAAACACTTTTTAAGTTATCCTTTCCTTTTCAAAAGATTTTTTTCCTCGCGATGTCGGAACCTTTTAAAAATAACACTATCTTTTGCGTCGGCATGGCATTTTGATATGGCAAGGTACAGGCTGCAACCCCAATACGGCGATTCCATGCCACATGCCTGTAGCTTACCATAAATTATTAATAATACTTAACTCTTGCAATAACAACATAACAGACACACATATATATATAAATAAGAATATATGTACATGAAAGATGCAGCAATGTGTATTATATAATATTAAATTGCACCTATTGTGATCAACTTATAAAGTGGAATTTCGTATGCAAAGGCATATGCGAAAAAATAGTGCTTGTAATTCAGTCCCTCATGCTTTTGATTTTAAATGTTGCCTAGAAACATAGCTCGTCTAAGATATAATTCACAAGTTGCAGAGTCAATGGAAATTCATGAGCATTCGTGAATCGTTAAGTCAAAGGTTTGACTTTCGCTCTAAATAACGTTAAACGTTTTGTGATTCTTCAAAAACTTATTGAAATATTACAGATGTTGAGTGTTATTTCCAGTCTAATGTGCTGATAGTCTTTCATGCCACGGCCGTTACAAGCCAGCTTCATGTTTGCGGTGACATGGAAAGACTAGTCACGTGACCGTGCATGCTGGACCCCGCGCGCAATCTTTGGGCGCCATTGGTGGTTCGCTACACCGTGCAGTGGGGTGGAATTCTTTGTCAAAAGTTCTCCCACCAGTTGACTAAAGTGATGTACCGACCACAGAGTTTGTTTTGGTTTTTTTTTTTTTTTGTTTGTTTGGGGTTTTTTTGTTTGTTTGTTTGGTTGGTTGGTTTTTTTTTATATATATATACATAGGTGGGGGAGGGGTTCGGGTAGAGCTAAGAGCTAAGAAAGTGTGGGTCCTGTCCCTCCCTCCATGTCGTCATCAGTTAAAATTTATGCTCATTATGTAGAACATAATTCAAAGTGGACTTTAAAAGACTTTCACTCCTGTTTCCAAGGTGAATAATTATCATTGAGAGCAAATCCTATAGGTCCAAACATATAAGACGTATCTGCTTTCCATTCATGAAATTGTCTGAATATGAACAAAGCAAAAGACTCAATCGAACACCTTGGTTTGTTTTTGGTTTTGTTTTTAAAGAGGGATAGAATAGTCTCAAATGCAATGCCAAATATACATGTGGGAAGCTATCATCCATTTTAAAGTATCTTCATAAATAAATGGTGGGTTTAAAAAAATGAACAAGAGTTGCAGGTCCTGTGGCGAATACACATGACATGTACACTTGCTTTCTACTCGTTGATCTTTCTTTGTAGACGTTGCGCAACTCAATTCAATGCCAAGGAACTCTGGTCCATTATCTTGTTACAAATGTTGATGGTCAAATCATTCTGGAAACTGCTCATCAGCTGATTGATATTTTCAGTCTTCTTTTTTTTTTTTTAATTTCAAATGTCATAAGTCGTAGCATGACAACTGCTACTGCCGTAGAGATGGTAAAATATTTAGCTTTACATTTTTGAAAAAAATTTGAGTGCGCTGATGAAACCGAACCGTCTACAAAGACAGCTTAATATATCAACAGAAGGAAGCAGTTTCGGTGTTTGTGTTTTTATTTTTTGGTTCATTGTAAGGTTGGCTGCTTGTAACAAGCTACCAACTTCATTAAACTCCCAAGCTTACTTGCGACAAATGTAAAAATGTTGGTCATCTTTCTTGTTGGATTTTTAGTCTTCACCCATTGTAGCAGCCTGCAACTGGTCTCTACCCAGCTTATTTGTCAGTGTATGATACTAGAAGCTGGATGTAATACAACTTGAGCAAAATGGTTTGTGTGCAGAGATGAAAGAAAACAAAAATTGTTTCTCCAGGATGGATGGTTTACAATACACTAATATATACCCAGACCAGTGTTTTGTTTCTTGTGCCAAGATGGAATGAGTAGTTATTACTGGAAGGCCAATGCCAAAAAATTGCGAGATTTTGTGAGTATTGCAGCAAAGGGTTACATCTCTTTACAATAGCACAGGCTCACATTGCCAAGTGACAGCAGCCAGAGCAAGTAGTGACATCAGTAGTGATACTTTGTCAATAATGACAATAAACACACTCCTATGAAAAGTGATCTTCACACTAAAGAACTAGACATGGCAACATACGAGGGAGAGAACATATAAACAGTACCGATGATAAAAATATATACACAGAAAACGCAGAGGAACCAAACAAGGACTAGGATGTCGCGATTTAGCAATGGTGTGTAGTGGCTGATATGGATATGGAATGACTCAGTACTTTGTGAATTCTTGTTTTGTCAACACACATGGTTCTTACACGACTGCATTCTTTCACGAAATTTTACCACCACAAACATTAACTCAAAGAAAATTGAGCTGAAGACCACACAAGCATGACAAGTGAATACTTTATTTCACTAGACTGAAACTGATGAGGAATGACCTGACAACGATAGTAACGAGGAACAGCAAATCCCTGCTGGCACTCTATTCTCTCAAGTACTGAACTAAGCAGGCGCACTGGCTATAAACATGCACTGTTATTCCACTAAGTTTCCCTTTCACAAGAATTTCCAACACTTTATGTTTCTTGATGATGTGACAGAAGCCATCAAATCAGTTTCTTGCCGATACATGCATTGACAAGGTGGACACCAACAGTTGTTTTTCAAGCAGCAAGTCTATGCAGTGATCATAAGAACACAGCAGTGGTGGTCTATTTAGTCTTCAAGTTTACACTTGCTCAAGAGTTGCTTTCATCACTGATCTAACTAAAACGTGTCATCAAAATGAAGTGTTCCTCAAGGTCTGCCATAGTAAAAACTTGTAAACGTTTTTAAGTGTTAACTTTAGCAGCAAGGAGGAAAGATTTACAGTGAACTAAGAAGACACAGAAGCTCAAAAGGACTACACTAAATCAAATCCTATACAAGCAGTTATTACCTACAAAGTAAACAAAACACACACACACAATAAACAGTTAACATTCTGGCCATCAAAGTATTTTCCAGATTAAGGGAAAACAACATAAAAAACCGTGTTAACCATTATAAAAATTTACACATGCACTCAATTAAAAGATTAACATACATTAAAGAGTTAAATTTGTGTTTATGTCTTCACTGAAGTACCAAGTATTTTATTTAAACAAAAATAAAGACAAAAAAGTTTGCAAACAGGCTACCACAAATACAATTAAAATGCTTAAACCAGTTTGTAACAATTTTTGTGAAGATAGGCTGTTTCACTGCTCCTGCAACCATCTGTTCAATTTTGTTTTGCCCAAACTCCATTTCTGATTAGATAACTGATCAGGGAAGATTGATAAATAAAGGAAATTTTTCACCATCTGTCTATGTGCACCTCAAATTACACTTAATTTTAAAATGTTTCACCTGATTACGCTTTATATAACTGAAAGTGTGTTCAACTATACTATCTACTATACATTTCATTCTTTAATAAGACACCAATATTCGTTCAAGTCGCTATTCACAATCGTAATGGGGTGGTGGGGGGGACATGGTCATCACACCCAAGAACCTATGATTTTTGACAAAGATTTTGTGATCTGAACTATTTTTAAAAAACATCTGACTGAGACTGAACTTAAAGTGCAAATTGCAGTACATACAAGAGTTTAAAAGGTAAGGAACTAGCATTCAGAGACATGGTAAGAAGCCAGCAGTGTGGACTAAGTGGATAAATGAAATTCTCTGCCAAAAAAAAAATTCTTCATACAGAAACAGCATGCAGGGCAGTACAATCAGCGTGAAGAACAAAAGGCATCAGTGCATGTCAATACATTGAAGATTAAAAACTGTAAACATACATACTTTCTGTTCAGACACCAGGTACACGCTAAAACTCTAGAAAATACATTACCTGAAGATTTTTCTTGCGTGCGTGTACGTGAGAAAGAGTGTGTGTGTGCACCGATGAACAAGATGGAGAAATATTCTTGGGAAGACTAAGATGAGATGAATGAAGGATGGAATGAGAATGGTGTTGATGAGCCAAAGAATGCTGACATAGTTGGTGCTGTAGTTCAACTGTCTGGTTTTGTGCATGCAGAGTGGAGGCTGCCCTTGTAACATCCAAGCTTGTGCCACTCAACAACTGGACACCGGATGCGTGTCTGAAATAAAAATATTTTCAGTCAACACAGTGCATTGGCAGTAGAAACAGAAGTAAATAATGACAGCCTTGCAAACACCTATCATGAAAAAAAAAAGCTGTAGAGCCAGGCCAAAAATAGGAGGTGGGAGGGGGGAGAGTAGATGGATCTTCAATGCAGCAGATCCCACATGATGCTCCTCCAGGCTTTCCGTGGCAGTTTATCAGGGTTAAAGGGGTGGTTACAATTATGTAGCAGTAACATCCTCTAACACAGGGGTGGGCAATTAATTTTCCCAAGGGGCCGCATGAGAAATTGGGATGGTTTTAGAGGGCCGGACTAATATAGTTAACTCAGTTTTATCCAATACTGCATATAAAGTATATATGCTGGCGGGCGGGCCAGCGGGCGGGCCAGCGGGCGGGCTGGTCAGAGACAGGAGGCGGGCCGGCCTTTGCCCAGGTCTGCTCTACCACAAACCCCTTTAAAGCCTTTGACGGGTAAAAACTTCCTTATTATGGAAAGAAACAAATTCCCAGTTGTGCACCACCTACCACTTTCGTAGGAAAACTATAAAACTTTTAAAAGGTAATGAATGAATTGTTACTCTTTGTGTTATCTTGCATAAATCTAATAGTTCATACTTCTTCACAGGACATGACTGTGGCTCTCTGGTTTGCATACTTGCCTTCTTTTACTCAACTTACTAAAATTTTGCATGCATGTTTTAGCACTTAAAGCTCTAAAAATGTGTGTAAACTACGGATGCTAGTTGTGTTCAAGCACACAAGTAGAAGTCACCAACACAAATTTCTACACCATACCAGGGATAAGCAATTAAAATGTGCATAGTGGTCTATTTTTATCGCTCCTGTGTTGCACGTTTGTCTATGATATCCATGTAATACCCACAAAGGTGTTTATACTTGAAACTGCTTTCTTAATTTATGTGAAATAATGACCTTGATTGCAGCTGTGCAGATATATACCGAGCTCTTGGTCAGTTCACTTTAAATTGGCTAAAATATTTTTGCAGTTAAACCATCAAATGAAGCAGAATCACACATCAAGATTGCATTTAAAAGAAAATGTGTCCTTTCATTCATGGTTACACTATTTTGCATTTTAACTTAGTTTACTTCTACTATCTTACCTCCAAATCTGGGGCCATGTCATGACTTAAGCTGCCTTCTTTGCCTGAAATGTACAGTCACATAAGTTAATGTTTGCACAAACCAAACCAAGTTATGCAATATGCATCATACATTACATAGGTTTCCAATGTGTTAGATCCCAAAAACTGTGTTAGTTGCTCTTGTGCCTTACCCCTTTCTTTGGCCGTCCTCGGCCTTTGCTAGCCTTGGCTGGAGATGGTTGATCTTTGGCTTTTTCTTCTGCTCGCTTGGCCTTTTCCTAAAAATATATGCAACGCCATAAATAATTACAGGTAGACAACTGCTTTTATATTTCCTATGCATCAGCAGCTATACAAAAACCAAATCTACAGCAACCAAAAGCTGAACGATCCTGGCCAAGGTTTACTGCAATTCAGTCGTACATTTTCATCCAAATACTATGAGCATTTGTTGGATGGGACACTTCAATCTGTAAAAAAGTAGTTGTACATAGTCTATCCATCTGTACCTTAAGCAAAATACATCTTGATTACAAACATTTCTATAAAATACCAAACCCTGGATCCAAGAAAGCAACTAGTTTTTTTGAAAGAGGGGAGGGGGTACGCACATGGGGCATATAACCTAAACCATGTTTTCTTTGGCCTTTGGTTAGAGAAACGAACTTACAAGTTTGGCGACACATGATTATTAGCGAAGATAATTACTTTTAAAAGCATTTTGATAGTGACCAGATGGAATAAATTTTAAATAAATAAAGTGTGCACGCTGCCAAGAAAGTATGGAACATGGTGAGTGGCCAATCATGTGCACGCTGATGCAAACAGAATCTCACTTCAGCACTCAGAGGAGGCCGTCCTCTTCCTCTTCCTGAAGTCACCTGAAAAGACCAGGAAAGTAGCCACATTTACCACTCACATGCTAGTCCTTTCCTCGGATTCGGTCAGACGGAACAGATCACCAACTAAATCACATCTAGTCATTTCTCTGGATGCACTCAGACCAGCAAAAGACCAGAAAGCAAACCATTGTTCCTACTTGCTAGTCTTTTCCTAGGATGCAGTGAGACTGTAAAAAGACTGACAACAGCTGGCCAGGTAGGAAAGAGGTTCCCAAACGAACACTTTAAATACAATTTTGTCTTCACAGATTTCTTAAACACTTCCTGAGAAAACTTTTAAGCAGGCTAAAATGAATGATGCATGTGATGAGACAATTAAAGAAATCCATCCTGTAACCAAAGGAACAATGTTGACTCTAAGGACATTAAAATTCTGACATCTTGAAAGGAGAGATTCAAAACAATAGAAATCTTTGTTGAAAATTACCAGTTTCATAAATGTCAAATTTTTGCAAGAAATTTGTTATCTGAAGTTGCAACTAAGACAACATTCTACTACTCTGTAAACGTAAAAGACACTTGGCAGAGACCCAAACTAAAATGGTTTAAATCAAACAACTGCACAGTGCACAGAAAGCCATGCCAGCATGAGTGAACCACATAAACTTTCAAATGGCCCAATATTTATGATTAGATACAACAGTAAAATTAGCCTTTTACTTTTAAGGCCAAGAAAATATGGTTGGTTTAGTTAAATGCCTCATATAACAAAGGCTAGCAAAGCCAAATAAAAAAAAAAGTTGCCTGCCTAAGCCATCAGAATACAAACAAGTCACATAATCCACAGCATGTGCACGCACACACACATACAAAGTACTAAATATAAATGTAGGAGGCTGTGCAGGATCTTTGAGTCTGCAGACATAATGCTGCCTACAGTTGACTTTCTACACAAAACGTTTAAGATCACCTGTATGTGAATACCAAATGAACTCTCATTGATGGAATCAGGGTGGACAAAATTGGTTGCAAGAGAAAGAGGAGAAAGAAAAAAAATTGCATTGCACCTAATAAATTAGTTTATACTTCTATAGTCCTTGCTTACAAAAAAGTACAGTTCAGGAAACCTTTAATTCAGGTTCAGGAAACCTTTAATGTTTGACATACTAATTACCTTGAATGGCTTATCAGATATCTAAGAAATACTTTATTACCTTTGGTGGTTTATCAGACTTTACTGAACCCTTGGGCCTTCCACGACCCTTTTTTGAAGGAGCAGGTTCATCCCCACTGGTCTCCTTTCCAGAGTTCTGTACACAAATGCCAATCAATCCCCAACTTAACAAAATATTCTTTCATAAAATTTGCAGCCATATTGTACCAAATTATTTAAATGTATCGACAATATTATTACATAAAACTAAGGCCTAAACTTAAAAACAAAAAATGCAAAATTGCTACCAAATAGTTGACACAAGTGCCACATGTACAAACAGGATTGAAGATAATATACAACCCAAAACTCCAAATACAGTATTAAAAAGGAGATTTTAATGTTCTTTTAAATATGGCCTGCTATTAAAAAACAACTGATATTTACAATCTAAGCCAGAAAGATTGTCATACATATGCATGCAAATATGCAGAAGACACATTGCAATAAGAATGCAAAATATTTGTGTGTAGGCATTTAAAAGATAACTGCAGTTATTCTTTAAAAACCCAAAAGAGCTAAAAAATCTTCACTGACATTATAGCAGTGGTAGCAAGTCCCTCCCATCCACCCCTTGCTCACATACACACATGCACATTTACTCACACTTTCTTTCTCCCCAGCTTCAGCAACGTCCTCTTTTTGACTTTCTCCCTTCTGTTGTTCACTGTTCTGTCCATTTTCCTTTTTGTCTTTCTGTCAGTTCACACACCCAAATATTACATACAGATGGGCATATTTGGACATCAGACGTGACACACCCAAATATTACATACAGATGGGTATATCAAACATACACACTAAAACTCAAATATGTTTGCCAGAATTCTGTACTAGTATTAAGAAGTACAAACTTTAGAGCTAAAAACAAATATAATTAGCAAATTTATTCAATTAAAATACAGCATGGAAACTTTCAGAGATAAACAAATGAAAATGACAACTGAAATATAAAAAATATTTGCAAACAAATACACTCATACCAAACATTGTTTTTTTGAGGTTCATTAAATGCTAACACTTTTGCAAAAAATGTATTGATGTGTTCAACTGTTTTCATACTGGATATAGATCGCAAGATCATGATCAACATAAGCCACTTAAATGAGTGTGGTTAAATTTCACGGCCTTTTAGCTTCAGATTTTACTTAAAGAAAGTTTGCCTTTGCTTTCGAATCATATGCACATGTGTATTTGTAATAAGCATGGATTATGGAAGGGCTGTTTGAGATAACAAAAGTCAAGGTTTTCAATTAAACAATTTATAAAATAAAAAACAAAGGAAAAGCATCAGAAAAGCAAATCAGTTTCTCTCTTCAAATTCTGAAAATGTTTGAGTTTGAGTAACAGCTTTTAATGAACCTTTCAAAGTGTACATGGATTTAAAAAGTGTAAGACTTATTAAAAAAACAAAAAAGTACAAAACATGGTTACAAAAAAAGGGAGCACATAAGACTTACAATATGAAGCACCAAATGAACCTATGAAAGGAGAGGAAGGTGTCAAATCTTGCAAAACTAAAATACTCTCTCCTTCAGAAATGAAATGCAGGTTGGACAGGGTGCTAACTGATATTTTTTTAACATAAGTGAAACAGGCAAAATCATTGCTTGAGCACTTTTTAAAAGCATAAAATAAAGCACAATCTGGAGTTTTATGAAAAAGTACCTCAACGGTGGCTTCTTCAACTTTTTCAGCTGGTCGCTTTCTTGGAGGCATCTTGTTCAAAAGGAATTAGGCACTGGAAAAGCACAAGTGTGCGAATCTGTGGAAAAAAAAAAAACCCACAAAACACTGTAGCCATTCAGTCTCTGAAATGCAATTTTTCAAAAGTACTTTGATGCTTTCATATTTAAAACAGGAAATGCTGATATAGGACAAGGTACCAGCAGCAGTCTCATTAGGGATTGTGAGAATTGTAAGTATAGGTTTATGTCTTGATATAAAATCTTGTCTTGATCTTGTTTCCATTAAGTTTACCTCCTTCATTAGATTTAATCTCTAGAAGCCTGCTGCACATGTCCAGCAAACTCCACTGGCTATCCAGTTATAAATGAAATTAATCTCTCCACTGCATTGTTAATAAAGAGTACCAATCATTTTTCTACAGAAATATAGGCTTCCTTTTCTTCACCAAAAAAAAAAAAAACAAACCACATGAGCATCAAATTTGTTGTGATGTTACTGATAGCCTTGAAACTCATGGCTGATGTAAGGGCATTAATAATGGCAATTGCCATAATGGAAACTTTAGTCATGGCATCTACAAAACTTTCAGAATCATAACCAATGTACCTCACCAAAGCTTTCTACCTACTGCCAAACGAGTCCATATTCTGTATTGAAAATATGTATCTCTGGTTAACTCACACTTTAGAAAATGTTGTATTCTGGGTTCTAAATAGTTTTATCTGTAGCAGACTAAACAAGAAAAAAACTTTTAAAATTATTCAACACACTATTCATAACTTGTTAAAAGCAAGTGCCTTTGAAAATGCTTTGGGATTTTTTTTTTACCAAGCACATTTGTCCTCACTGGACAACTATCTCAAAATCCAAGACTATTTGCTGCTCTAGCTTACTGTCAGTTGCTGACATCAAGTTAAAATAAAGTAAACCATGTCACAAAATAATTATGGAACGATTTTGTCAGATACTGATGGTCAAAGGAAGCCAATTAAGATAAAAAAAATCTTTCAATTTCATAAGAAAGTGTACATTTGACTTAGGGATACAATGAACATATCACCCTACATGCACGTGCACTAAATTTTGTTTACCTTTTGTTGTGTCCTCTATTTTGTCTGTTCAGAATTAGATGTTTTATTCATTGTTTAATCTAACCTTAGCTCAAACCCTAGATGTACCTAAAAAGTTTAAATATATGCATACAGACACTAACACTCTAGATTAAATAAAACAATAAAAAAATTAACATCAACAAGGGTATACAATTTTTTTTTATTATTTAACAAGAATTGAACCTACACTTTTGGCAATACCACTTCAGGACAGTGGCATAGCTGCCATACCTTACATTTTACCTCACAGGCAGATCAAAAGGAAGACAAGCAAAAGAAGTTCAGCATGCTTGTTATGCTGTGCTCCTTGTATCTGATTGTATGTTGGTTTTTTTCCCCATAAAAATTTGTTAACTTGGTATGTGCAAGTGTCAAACATATAATAAATTTATTCATCAAGCTCTTCAAAGTATGATGGTTAAACAGCAACCAAAAACCCAGAACAATATTAATTCAAATTATTTACAGTAAGACATGCACAAATGACAATTCGGTCATGAAATGACCCGGTTTCATATTGCAGACCACTGAATTTATATTGCACTTGAATTGAGCATATAATGTCAGGATACTGTTGGAAGTATTTTTTTTTAAATCCTTCACTTAAATCCACTGCACGTGAGTTTGATACCGTCCACAAAATATAGGCTTAAATGAATCATTAGGTGGTCAATTAAAGTCTGTATAACGTTGGATTAACTGCACATTCTTCTTTCAAACTTTTGCTAATTTTTTTGTTAGCCATACCAGCCATTTCCCGTAAAATGTAAATCAATTTAACCGCGTACATTTACGAGGATATTTTTTTAATTTAAAAAGTACAAAGCAAATTATTTTACTTTAGTGTGCATTGCTTTTGACTTAGCATCAAATGCACAGCAAGTCTCTTCTCCTTTTTTATTCTTCGTTCACTTATATTTAAAACATACCATCGTTCATGCTCGACAGCAATTTGGCGGCATTTTTCCCCCCTTCATCAAAAAGTGCTTCAAAAAACTATTTCTTTTGAATCAGTGTATTAAATAAATAAGTCTAATTAAAGAACAAGAAAATAATAAAATGTGAAAATGATATTTATACTGACTAAACTATGCTTCAAGCTTATATTATTAATAAACAAACCGAATTTCGGTGCTCTGTAGAAAACCGCCAACAAAGAACCCACGCTAGGAGTACGGCGCGCGCACACGCTGTTCTGCTTCCGGTGGAGAACGCTTCACAAAGCGCTTAACTCCCTTGATGAGTTATCCACGATATTTAAAGAGAATGTGCCCAAAAATTCCTTCCCCATCTAACAAATCCTGGTCTAATTTTTTTTTAAATCCCAGCAACATTGTTTTCGTTGTTTATGATTTTAGAACAATTCATTTTGTCGTTATATTCATTACCATCTAATCCTCCTAATCATTGGCTGTCCGGGGTTCAGCTCTTGTCTCGGACACGTGTTTTATTCTCTGCGTGTGGCATCTGCTGGCTGGCTGCCTTGCCGAGATATAGTTGCTGGTTCGGAGTAAAACACCAGTTCCCCCCTGCCCCCGTCTGATGGAGGTGGAGTGTAACATCTGATGATATTAAAACTATCGCTAGTGACTTAATTCGCAGCGTTCTCACCCTCTCTCTCTCTCTTTTGTCATTGTCTATGGTGTGCCATTCTCTGGATGACATAAGATTTTCTTACAATGTCCTCTGGCAATTTTTATTTCTCGGGTTTTTTTTCTTTAATCTCAGTCTGCATGACAGTCTGTGCAAGTAATGATACTCCCATAACAGTTTAAGTTATTTCACTGTGTTTAGGTGTGTTTTTTTCCAGGGCCCATGCAGTTATTTTGTATAGTACTCCTTTATTGTTATTCGGTTATAAAAGAGAAATATGCTCTTTTTAAGTGTCCTTTTATTGATCTTTAATCTACTATTATTACTGCTTTTGAAGTCACGTGTCAGTTTTTTTTTTTTTAAAATGGATCCTCATTTTGTGGTTCAAGGCAGGCAGTCGAGGCATCATCCTAGGGTGGTGGTGGTTGTTTGTTTGTTTGTTTAGTAGGAAAGTGCTTCTACCGTGCGGCGATTTCTCACTATGGAAGGGGGAGAGGGTGAGGAAGCCGAAGTACCCGGAGAAAACCCCGACTCCCAGCCCTGCGAACTGTCGTATACAGAGAGTGTCTCGAGCCGAGATGACCCCTGAGCCGCTCACTGCGAGTGTTTTAACTAGTACATTACCGGGTGATATAGTCGTCAAGGGCCGTGGTGATCGTGATGTCGAGGGCCTGGTTGAAGGTATATGTAAAATGACCACGCAGGAAGCTTGGAGTGGAGCTAAAACGTTTTTATTACTCCACAGAGCTTTCACTTTATTGTGTGTTCTCGTTTACATGCTGTTCCGACAGCACATCTGGCCTTGTACTTTTCTTATTTTAGAAGCTTTTTGAAAAAGGAAATGGACGATGCTAAATATTTTTTTGTTGTCTAGCAATCAAGACAAGGATAGATTTTGCTAAATTGATCATTACTGGCCTTGATCAAACGATTTTCCTTTTGTTCGCTGGGTCTCGGAATGTGGAACTGCCGTTATCTCTACAGGAGATCTCTCAGGAAGGGGGAAAACAGCAATGACGCGGGTCTGAATGAATCCGTTAGTTTAAGGTCATGATGTACCTTTATATATATAGCGCGTTCGATTTTAGTGTCACCAAGCCGGACACAGTGAATAGATTGTTCTGGGAAAAATAAATTCGCAGCCAGGCTTGGTGGCACCTCTTTCGTCGGTTGCTATAGGTGAAAGGGAGAAAAAAAAAAGAGGGTGCAGTGGGCAGTAGAAAGTCGGAGTGACATCTGTCCATCACGTACCTGTAGCTGTTTAGTCGCAAACAGTAGATTCTTGAGGTTGGTGGAATTAAGTGTTGGTCCCATCATTGGGAGCTGCCTAGCTCTAGATAGTTGTGAGGGTTAGGTAGTAGCTGAGCGGTGATGGAAGAGACATGTGATGAAAGGGACGTGTCTGTCCATTTCGCGCACCCATTCCCCGAGGTTCACGACAGTGGTGCTTCACTGGCTAACCAGAGACAGGTATTAAAGGTCTAGAGCAAATGATTTGGTGAAGCTCAGTGCAGGATACTATTTATCCAGACCTGATGCCGCAGTTATGAAGGAGGGAAAGTCTTTGTGCTGGGGCAACGTCTAGAACTGAAAGGAAAAATGTCTCGTTTCCGAAGTTATAAAGCGGTATCCAGACCCCCGCATGTGTTGTTTCACACCTGAAGCCGTAGTTATAAAGTAGTGGCAAAGGTGTTGAGGGTAAAGAAATATGAAGCAGTGTTTGCAAGGTCTTGATGTCGATTTATAACGTCTGAAACAAGATTTTTCTCTGATTCCCATATTGCCCTGGGGTAACGACTTACTTTCGCTTCATAACTATGGCCATTGGGTGTTTGTTATTGCCACTGCAAACATTCAGTGAATGTTGTTGGTGCGACCCCACTGCTTGGTAAACGCGCGCTTGTACAAGAACAGCCATGTATGCACGTGTATATATAAACATATACACACCCATTTATATGTAAGCATACATACATGTAGAAATCAATACCCAGCGAATTTTAGAACAGAACACGCATAACAGCATCTGGCTTCGTTTTATTCGACCATAAATAAGTTATAATGGAATGTTCACCCCAAATGTTTTCTTTCGTTTTCAAAATAAAGGGGTTTTTTTATACACAATTGATAAACTAACAACTGTCTTAATATATCGTATAGTAGGTCCCTTAACCAAACCCAGGAGCTAATCATAATAATCTCTTATGAAGGCCCTTCAGACAATATAAAAAAATTACTTTATAAGATTCAAACAATAAGTTCAGTGCTCACTGATATGAGAATGTGCATTTCTTTTCTGGTTAATCTCGAAATGTGTACACTGGTTATTTGATTACCTGTCGCCTGCAACAATATCAAAAAGTTCACCACCAGGTCAAACACTCAAGTTCAAGTTTGGCTGCACGTGCACATGCATAACTCACTTGATAATTACATCACACCTCCAAAACAAAACAGATTCATGGCTTGAGACCTTTAAAATACACACTGATTACTAAAAATCCAGATCCATAAAATAGAGTAAAATTTAAACAAAACGTGGAGGTGCGAGATAGTCCATTATGAACAAATTTAACTGCAGTTCCAACGTAGATCAATTACCCGATAATTTTGTATTTTAGGTCCGACATCTGGTATCTTCAGAATGTAATCCATCGTTTTATAATTTCCAAATGGGATCCAGTTTAGATCGACAGCCTCATGTTTGCTCATACTCTTACAATATACACCTATTGACACTTCTTTCATACTGGCTAACAGGAAAATGTGTTTTTTTTTCTGAAAATGTATAGATTGTTCAGATTTCATCAATTCTACACAGTTTGGAAAAATATAATGCTTGTGCATGTGCACTTCTGGAATTTCAGAAAAATAGAAAAATATTCATTTATAAATTAAATATGGAACATCAAGTTACACATTTGTGCATTATCTCCCTTTTCATGGACTCTCCACGGTCTCTTGCACTGTACACACAATCTTACATCGCCTTTTCGTCCATCTGTTTCTACGTCTAGTAACTTCACACATTTAATTTGTTTTGGGGAAGTAGGTAAGGGTCCCTCATATTCACTCCCATCATCATCATTATCATCAATGAATTTAAGCAGCTCGATACCTGAGTCAGGCTCATATCGCGCTTCACAAAAAAACAAACAGCTAACACTTTTACAAAACTGAAAATTTACAGACAGATAAGTGTTATTGCCATCACATACATTGATACGCATGCCTCCCTCCTCAAACACACACACACACCAAAATCGTGTTTCTTGGATTGTCGTTTCTACACACAAGGATAGACCCTTGCACATTCACACATTTATTTTCCTCATAACACTTGAACATTGAGACCAGCGGTTCTCGCCACTAAAAATTAAAAAAAGGTCAGTCGGCGAGCGACTTATTTCTAACTCATTTAAAACTTTTTGTAGGATTGTTTAACAAAATAATTTTTTTTAAAAAACCTCTTGAATGTAAAAAATGTACATCTATAATCCCGCTACCTTGCTAGAGTTCACGTGGCATGCAACAACTGTCAACAAATCGCTTCTTAGACAGCTTAGCTTCGTGGACAGCACTGTATAAATAGTACACGGATCATACAAAAGTATCGAGCACATGGTGTATGAGAAGTGCTGGGCGGAAATGATATGAGTTTGACACCGTGAGTGAGAATGCACAAATGTAATGACAAACACAAGAATAGCACAGGGCAACACAGTAAGTTGGACACTTTTCGGGATACTGAATGTCAGACTTCGGGCGTTTAAAACGTAGAAATATAAGTCTAAAAGAAAAACTAGGCAAATGGCAGCGAACAGTGAAAAGATCTATATAGAAAAGGGTTTATGAAAGTACTGGCGAGGAAAGAAATGCTGTAAAATGTAAAATAAGAATAACGTTCTAAAAATGCATGTAAAATATTGCGAGTAAAAACAGCAGTCCAGGGGGCCTTTCCTAAAATAGAAATAAGTGCATATTTAACATTAATAGGTTATCTTCAGTCAGTGTTGCTGTTGCTGTTGAGCCCGCAGCAAGTCTTTTTTTCTAGTATTTATTTAAAGTAAAACATTGTTTCAACAGGTCCTGTTTGTTCTGTCTGCTCATCACACAGCCTATGCTCGGGCCTACCTTCTGCTGAAACCAAAATACCAGAAATATTCGTTGCCTTACGGCAACTAAAGTTCCGATTTGAGGAAGGGGGAAAAAGATTCAATTGCTGGGCTACAGTCGTATAGGATAGACACGATGGAGAAACACTCATGCACTTGCTGGCACTGGGCGACTTGCAGAACTGTAAGCTCCAAACTGACTGCTGTTTGTGACTGGCCCAATGGAATATTTAAAAATTAATAAATGTTGTTATTGTAAGTATATATATATAATCTTCCCTGCATGTCGAGCAATAGGTCGAACCAAGATTGTTTAAGACAATATCAAGGTCGAATGTCTTGCTATAATCGTCTTGCTCCCGTAGAAATCGATACCAAAATTCAGTCTTTTGCAACAAGCAATGCGCGCAGAGCTCGGTCACATTAAAAAAATTACACAAGAGCGTATAAAATGTATTCTAAATCGGTTTCTAACACACTACAGACTCCTCTTACCAATAATGGATCATTTGTTTCCACAGACGGGGGTTGCCATGGAGGCGACTACCATATAGCTGTTCTATCAATATGATTTAAAGTTACTGTTATTGCTTGCAGAGTAGGAGACACTGCATACGATGTGCAAAACATTTCTAATCAGAGTCGCAGATCTTTTCATGCGTCTGTCAACAACAGACATATCTATTATGTTATAAATATAAAAAAAATATAAAACATCTCCCCGTTCTCCATTTTCAAAATTCACAACTCTTTAAGGTGTAGTATCACAGTTATAGTGGATGGATAGCCCCCTTCGATATCGGTTAGTTGACCAGCTCTGCCACACCAAGAAGCAATGCTCGAATAATAGTTTTCGAGGGAAGTTAAACTGGACGGCAAGCAAACTGACCAGTGAACGAACATGAAATGACACGTGCACGATAGACTGTCATAAATATCATCTTCTGCGGCACGACGCCATGTTCAGTGACGTCAACGTAGGTTTTACCGTCACGTGACTGTCATCTGCTGTTGGCGGGAGCGTAGACGCCGAAGAAGAGGCCGAAGGCGAGCGCGTACGTACACAGCCCGGCGATGACACCGCAGATGGCGAAGATAAGGGCTTTCCTCCCATGTCTTCGGGCTTCTTCGATGTCCCCGACCTGCCAAGCGTTATTCGACTTGGCTGTAACAAAACAACATTCAGACCTTCCCTTCAGGAGCATGAAACTCGTGACATGGAATATTTCTCACTGCATTTAATAAACACATTTCATGGTTATTTTTATTATCACACTAGTAGCAAGTAATTATTTAGTTCTGTTTTCAATCAAGCCATCAACTCACATGCTATAGACGTTCTTCTTATCCAAAGCTTCAATACCCTATTCGATTGTACATATATTCTTCTCAAACTTTCTTATTAAACGAGTGATGCTGATAGATGGACTACTGTAGCAACCGTATAAACAATGTTGTGGTCAGGTGACACAACACAACGTGTGCCTTTTTGAACGAAAGTTGTGTGGCTGTCAGCACGTTGCAGACGGTGGATCCACACGTACTTAACGAGCGACTGTGATAGTTAGCATGTTAAGTCTTTTAAAGAAAAAAAATATTTAGAAGGCTCTAGAAGGGGTAGTGGGCATGTATAAATACCCGACGCCGACCAGCTCTTCACTATGAAGAAACGGCAGCCGTCTAGACGAGCAGGGAGTAGTGCTGTGCCTTCTCAACAAGGTTCGGTAACAAATTTCTGTCATTTTGCATTCGTGGAAATTGTTTTGAAATAATTGTAGCTCAAACCAAAAAGGAGTTGTTATTTTTTTTTAAAAAAAAAGACACCCGTTAATCTATCTTAACATTATTAAACAGTTACATCATTTCTTTGGGTTGTTGAAGACGACAGCAATAGTGTCCATAATGTTATGAGTAAAGCCTCGTGTTCTAACATCTCAGTTTTCTGTCCTCAAGCTCTGGCTGTTTATTTCAGTAAAAACTAAAATCTCTTATGCCTTTGGGATTTATAATTGCAATAAATGACTTTTTTAAAACATCTGTCAGTAGCGTGTACTACAGTTAAGCAGGATTTATAGAACTTAGCTAACCTGGCGAGAGCCACTGTTACTTAGCCTGTATGGGAGAGTGAGGTTAATTTTGAAAGTGGGTCAGCAGGTGTGGTTTTTGTTTCCTTTGTGTGTGTGTTAGACAGGGCCTTCAGGAGACAGGTGTAGTTTGTCTTCAAGTTGGAAAAAAGGAAGGGACCTGTCTGGATGAGTGCGAAAGTCAACGTGGTGCGCACGACACCATTCTTGATGCAGAGAATGTTTTCTTCGTGTTCATGAAATGGCCTGTTAGAGAAATACAAGCTCCATCCGTTTTTAATGCTGAATAGAAATTATTTTATGATTGAAAGCGGATTGACAAATGGTTAAAAGCACATGCGCACTCCTACATATGCAGGCATGCACGCAGGTTCGCTCACGATGAACTTACAGCCATAGTGCCAGCCCAGCAGGCCGAAGACAAAGTTACAGAGGAAGATGACGGCACAGGAGGTGTTGACCCAATCTTTGGGTTTCTCTTTCGGGTCTGGTTGCTGGGCAACGATTGGTAGTCCACCTTGAGTGAAGATGACCTGTCGGGGGAAAACAAATGAGCGTAAAGACCAGACCAACAGCACAAATGAAACATTTTTAAACCATCTGCTGAAGTTTGACTGTTTTGAACGCAGGATTGTCACCCAAATAATCCATAGCAATTTGAGTTGATTGTTTGCGTGTGTGAGAGAATGAGAGAGAGAAAACCTGGTCGATTAATGAGCTTCAATTATCTGTAATTACAGCTCGATGAAACCTTTCCCAAAGTATAAAACACACTTGTGGCACTAATGTGACCGTTTTGACCAGCCATATAAGGAGGGGATGAAGAGACTGAAAACGTTAATTGAAAGACATCATTCATAAGCACTTATGGGATACAAGATGATGGCTGTCTGGCTGGTTGGTTTGGCAGGAAAGTGCTTCCACGTAGAGTTCATTTCGCATTATGGAAGAAGAAGAATGATGGAATGGGAGGAACTGGAAGCACATTTAGAGAACCTCCCCACCCCGCCGCCGCGCTGCCCTGCGAACAAGCTCCTTTCTTATCCTTGTTAACCCGGCATAATGTTGAATAAGTGTCCACGACGGGCAAATGTATGACCAGACAAAAGTAGCCAAACATTGCATGTTGTCTAGGGAAAAAAAAGTCACTTACTTTAGCCGTTTCGGCGTCGAATTCTGCTTGACCTTGTTGGCCTTGACCTTTCGCAGGCTGTGAGGTCACCGGTCCGTTTTTGCGTTTCTCGACGTCCACGTACACCGAAGTGTGGTCGATGGTGGCAACTTCCGACATGCTGCCGGCTGCCTAGCGACCAGACAATGAAAAGCAGATCAAGAAATTTGCAGTGACGAGACGGCGCCATCGCATAACATTAGGAAGACAATAACGTGCATGCGCGCGCGCACACACACACACCGATGAATCAGCATTCAACATTTCAATATGAACTCGTGGTAAAGTCATTTCATTTCACATGCTAGTACAACGACTATTTTCTTCTTTTTCACACTATCGGAATTACTTGCTTTTTTTATTTTCTCTCACGTTCTATTACATGCCGTGCACATACGCACACACAAAGACAAAGGTTAGTAGCTCCCTCAACAAGCTATAACCTACTCAACATATAGACAACCATTCGGGTCAACAATGAAGCTGGCCGTTACACCACCATGAATCATGCCTTGCTCATCAAGCTAAAGTAACTCCATCACAAATTAAAAATGAGTTTTTTTCCCTCACGTATTGACATTATTTTTCTCTGCTTTTGTATTGCTTCCTTTCATGTCATCACCGGTGTCATTGCCGCATCTCCCAACTTTTAATTCAGATTGGTTTTCTTTTCAGAATTTATTATCGACTTTGCGGATGCTCCATCCACCAACTAACAATCGCGTGGATATCGTGATCATCCGTTGTGTCACGCGCACAGACGTGGATAATATTACTACAACACAGACAGCAAAACGCATGCACACCCGTACAAATATCCGTTGGTGGCATGGGCGTATTCTTTAGTCGAAGTCAACCTCCACAAAACACTGCTTTTCATTTACTCTACATGTATATGCTGGCCCCACCTTTCATAAATAAGTGGCTTAACATTTCTGTCCGTCTACATTATGTTGTTATACATCAGCAGCAACCGACAGGTGGGTGGGGGTGTTATTAGTGCACCACCGTGAATGTTTATGACTGCGACAGTCACAACCGTGGAAGACGTCGCAGCTGTTTCTGTCGGCAAAGACGCATCCTCCAAGGTGACAGCTGACCAGGTCGACCCACATTTTTGTCAGAAACCGTTCGTGCTATGCAGATGTTTGCCTTGTGAGTCAGCCATCGACTTACAGTGGCACCTGTTCGAGATACCTGTCCAGTGTGGCCTACTTAAAAACCGAAATCCTGTGCAAACAGGAACAGTGTTTGGTTACCGTTATCTCGTAACTTTGCACTTAGTACTCATATTACTTCTTCGACTTCGCTTTTTTTTTTTTTTTTTTTTAAATCCCTGTAATGGTTTTCATCAAAGGAATTTGTTATGAGCGAAGTCGGAATCTTCAGCCATACTGTGAGTGTTCCCGATTGCGAAGATCATGACTCATAAACATGAAAACAATCCCATTTGCGTCTCTCAACAATTCGCTCCTTCTTGCGTGTGTGCTGCGTACGTATGCTTTGTGTACTGAAAGCAATGATATTTCAATCTATGATAAGAATATACGAGTGAGAATGTGTGCATGAAGGCAATAGTGCGCGTGTGTGAGAATAGGAGTTATCTGTGTGTGCGTGCGCGCGTTTGTGGGAATGAGAGTAAGTCTTCCCGTCTCGTCCTTTGGCAGTGGTGTGTGTGGGTGTGTGTGGGTGGGTGTGGTGGACGAGACACCCTAAGCCCCTGGCTCTGTTGACCTGTCGGCACAAACACTGATGCGGAGAAGGCACTAGCCAACTTGCTCCGCCCTTCTGATAAGGACAGCTATTGTTTACCAGACACTGTGGCTGTCACTGGAATGAAAGTCTAGTTTTTACAGTCATAAGTCTACTTTATACTGTCATAACCTGGCTCTGTCTTTGTTGCTCGCTCTTTCTTTACTGTAACTTTCATCTCTATTTCTATTTTTGTATATACATGTAGTGTCATTTTGTTATTGTCAAGTTTTGGTGTTGTACTCACCTGAACAATAAAAAAAAACTATCTTTTTTATTGTTTTTAACTGAAATACACATAAACTGTCCCTGCGGAACATGAAACACTGAGTACTAGGCAAAAACAAGCTTTATTTACAATTTATAAATAATTTTTAAAAATCCATCCTGCGAGGCACACTTCGAGAGGCAGCTCAATAAGAAAGCACAGCACGTTCACAGCCGCCAAACAGACTCACACATTCATGGTTTAGACAGCTTCATTCGTTTGCACACTGTAACATTTAAAAGTCGCACGACCGAAACAACAAAGGACACCCTTGGTCCTGCACGCAGGTACACAGAACCAGAGGCCCGATAGGAGTTGGAAAAAATCGGGCCACCGAAGAAGAAGTAATGAAGGAAGAAGTAAACAGAGAAAGTTATGGGAGGAAAAATCAAGGTCTATCGTTTATCAGCTCGTTCCATGCACGACCCCGCTCAAGACAGGCCTAAGTGGCGAACCTTGTTAATCCCATTGTTCTCCCTGACGACCAGCACCGGTGAACCTGCATAATTGTTCATAAGCCGAAGTAAAAAAAAATTAATTAATTGCCAGTTCGCAAAGAGCAAAGGAGGATCCTGACATTTGGCGAAGAGGTTGAAAAAAGTTCATCAGTGATGTCTAAACAATCCATCCGTGGGTAACGAGCTAGGTGAGAGTTCCTAATGACGTCAAGCACATCAAACGGGTGTTAACTGTTTGTCGTCTGACTGACTTGCTTTTTTTAAGCTTAACGCGATGGCCTTCTACTAGCAACAAAAAAATAATGAGAAATATTTGTCCTTTACAAAGAACTCTCCTTCCTCAACTGTAATCACGTGCGCGTCGACTCGCACTGTGCATGGCGGGTGAATGAGGGGATGCTTTAGGTCCTGGCACGTGCAACAGCGAGGAGGACAATCAACTCAGGGCAGCAGACACGCTCGAGTGAATTCTTTTAAAGGCAGCGCGAGTGAACGAATTTGTTCGGGTGCAGTTGTACTCGCTTTATTGATCCTGCCGCCTAGAACTCCCACCCCCATAAAACATGGCTCACTCGGTTTGAGCTTTGAGCATGTTGTCTATGCTTACAGTTGGCTCCGTGTTTACATCCGCACCCGGTTCACGGATATAGGTGTGTCTATGAAACCCACCTGTGCCCACACAGTAATCGTTTGGAACAGGAAGTCACGTCTCATTTAGAGCTAAACCTAGGAGCGACGTAAAAGAAATTGTTTACATGAAGCGAGTAAAGTTTACGGCTCTTGGCAGTGAATAATAATTCCCTTCCTCAGTTACAAGATTACAACCTTACTTTAGTGTTACCATATCATTGTAATGGGATAATTGCATGCGTGCTTTACAATTACAATACCTAAGAATACGGTGATCCGTTACATATTAGCTCTCGTTAGCAGGCCATGTGACCCTCGCCATCACAAGCGCACAGGTCATTCACTCTACACCTCGCGGCTCTTGCCAAGCCTATGTTGACTTTAGTGATCTAGGCTTTTACAACAGGTGACAGCGCACCAAACTCTGTCATTCAATTTCCATTAAGACTAATATTATGTTTGTACTCGTGAATAAACACACTTACCGTCCTTAGTGTGACAAATATGCTTTATCTTCACTCGGCATTGTTTTAATATTGGTCAATAGTTTGAAATACTCAGGACTGCCAAGCCCAGCAAAGTATAAATGTAGCTTTTCGTTTTCAAAAATAAAACTGGTTTATTTAACTAACCCAATTAAACCACATTTATATCTAAAACACGGTAGTATACTATGACTACACGTAGACTTGGTGGCTGGGGTCGACCTGTGCACGCTTTCCGTTTAGTGTGTCGCTCCTTCCAAATATTTTCAGCAGTCGCCAATCGTGTCATGACATCAAACTGTCATTGAACAAGCATGTATGGCGAGTGGGTAGAGAAAAGTCACTTACCTCTTACAACGAACGGCGTGTATATCAGCTGTCGAGTAAAAAATGACTGGCGGTGTGAGGACACCCTTACAGGTAGCACAAAGTGTTAAAAACAAGCGACACCTTCGCACACGGAAACACCTTTGCGGTGTCGCTTAGTCACAGCGGCAGGTGGGCTTTTCCACTCAACTACGTCACGAATCCCCGGACTGAGCATGCGCAGTTGGCGCAGGTAGGCGTGACCAGCTATTTTTAAACAGAATCGGTCAGTTAGGTTTTACCTGTGGCTTGTCGAAAAACAACGCGACTTTCTCCGACCTTTCAGGGTAGTGTCGGGTGCCAAGGTGACAAAGTAACTTTTATGTGTTGTCCGAATGGAGAAGTCTTCTGTTTTTTTTTCTAAAAATGCTTCTCAACAAGTGTCTAGGTGTGACAATGCACGCTGTCAGCTTGCCAAGTGACAAAACAATCTAAGCACGGCAGCACTTTAGGAGAGAACGGGTAACTTCAGTTGGTGTTGTCGGGTGAAGTCAAATGAATGCGGAAGATGGAAATTTTCAGTAACTTATATGAAACAGACGCACGCACACAGACACGCTGAACAGTGGGAAACCCTGCCCTACTCAAGTAACCTTTTATTTGATGCAAGCTGGAGGGCTATAAATATTTGCTGTGTACGGCCATTTATCTTTCATGGACTGGTGAGTGCAGATTTAAAATAGTTTTGTGTGGTACAAGAGTGAGATTTGTCTGCTCTTCACCTACTGATGTGGGGATGTGTGGTGATGAAATGTGGAGATACCTGTCTTTCTTTACTATGCACAAAATAATTTTTAAAAAAATAAAACTCGACCAATCCATACATATTATAACCAAGCACCCAAAGCGATGCCGAGAAGAAGCTGTAAGTGTTTTATAACTCTGCACACAGTGTGATCAAACAGTTTGCGTTTGTTCTAGGCATCAACTCTATGAGAACATGTGCTGAAACATATTTCACAACCTTCTTCATTGTCAAACACATATCCTACAATCCATACATTAGTCTAATAATTCTCCAGAAAAGACAAAAAACACTATTGACTGTACTACTCCTGTGTAGTGAACATTGGAATCTGTACCACAGTGCACAAGAAAGGCATCAAGATGGGTAAAAAGTATACCAATTGTCCAAAACAATCGATATCTCTCTTAAACAGAGACTTTAGAGTTAGCAACATATGTTGCTAACATTTTATTGGACTACTGCAATTTTCAATGGTGATTTATGCCAGAACTCAAATACAAAGATCTAGATTTATCTGAGACAGTAGGAAACAAGCATAGAATCACTTGTTTGGTATTCAGAGCAATAAAAACCACACAAACTCTCAGCCTCTCAATTAGCAATGTGGCTGACCATGGACTTTATGTGGCAAGATTTAAGCTCTTCCTGATATATGACGCCTAAAATTACGCTATTTGAGATAATATGAACTCTCTTCTGGGTTTCAAAGAATAAATGTGACAAAATGGCTGTTCATTTTCAAAAATCATACTCCAGCCAAAAGTGTCAATTACATTTTCTTAATTCTTAAATTCAGGAACTGTGATTATCCCAACTAAATGCTACATGTAGGGTGATTAACTTTCAGAAGAATATCCTACTCTCATATAGCCAACATAGTAGGAGAGTAAACAATGATTAATTATATGCCAAATACATAAAAATGTGTAGCAACTAATGGTTAATACAGCTACTCATTGACATGCAGGTACAGTACATGTCTTTCATGATGGGAAGTATGGGAAAACAAAGCAGCACTAGCACCTTGGCATGGTCTCCACCATCATGTACACAGCAAATCAGACAATTCAGTCTATTTTCTACAGCTTTTATGGAAGACAACAGTCTGAAACCAAGTCCCTGGCAACAACAGAACTGAAAACATCACATCAATAATTTACAGCTATAAACGGTGCAAATGTAAGCTACTACTAACACAGACACTGTTGTATGACATAATCACACAATAAACAATGTTTTCTTGAGATTATAAAAGATCTGCAGAATGTATATGGTACAGGTAACATTCCCAAAGAATTGGAAAATGCCTACTGCATGATTTGAATCTGTACACAGCATGCACACACAAGGCACACACCTTGTACACACTATTACAATAGCTGTCCATAAGAACTAATAATAAAGTATGAAATTATAACAAGATGTATAGTTTTTAACATTCAAAAGCAGATGTCACATTGCAATACATGTGTGCTATTATAACATTCTAATTGATGCTGACAAAATTAGATGATTATAAAAACTGAAAAATAAACATTTGAAATCAGAAAAACGTCTTCATCCATGAGAACGTGCTCATACACATAAATTCTAAGGCAAAACAAAAGCAATTGTTTTACTTAATATTTTCATATACTCTTTTTAACATCTGTGTTTTTAAGCCAGGTCAGATGTCTGAAGAGACATCTAAATCTGAAATGCAGATAGGGAAGACAATGAGCCAAATTTTACTTGTATTCAAGAAGCTACTATTGATGCCATACCAATAGCTGCAATTGTTGATTCAACTGAAAGGCAAGCCCAATAGTAGCTGCAAGGGACAGACAATATTTAGTTCACTGATCATGTCTAGTGCATAGCATGCAGAAAGTTGTCCACAACCCTCTTTTTCTGTTCTCTGTGATAAATCAGGTAACCACTTGTAATGCACAACTGCTGGGTGTGCAACATGTTTTCAAGGTGCAAAATAGCCTCAACCCAGAGACTTTCTGTTCTACAGTAGAGCACATTCACCATCAGGCTACAGTGCTTCCTGAAACACTCTTCCTGCTCTTTTCACACTAAACATTTAGTTCAAACTATGATTTGAAAGCCTTTACTGGCCATCAAGGAGAAAACAGCTAATTTTCTTTAAAATGCATAGTCAGTTTTGAGATGTGACAGAACTGCAGCAAGTCATGCTAAAACTAAAATGACAAAACAAATCCCATACCTTCAATCTTTCCATACTGTTGGTTCTGGCTAGTGGGACCCAACTGGCTTATATATAAGCAGATTCCAAAGGTTAATAGACAAGGGATGAAAAAGAGAAAAAAAAACCAGTTCATAAGCTACTTCACAGTACACAATGTAGTAATTGTGCTGTAGAAAATTGGCAGACAGACAGCACTGATGAAAGCCACATGATATAATACTTTCAACCCTTCACAAATAAATAGCATAGCATTTACAAGGTGAAATAATCTGTTGTTTTCAGGAACTTTTTTCTGTTAAGAGGGCAAAGGTCAGTGAGCTTCAGAGATCTGCCTATGTGGCTAACAGTTCAGCTGCAGGCAATATTTCTTAAAAGCTTTAGTCATTTAGAGACTGAGCATTTTACAGCTCTTACTACAATTGGACATGTTAAGATCTGGTCAATAATTTGAGTTCATTAAACAACTCTGCAGCTGCAGCAAGGATGGAAAGCAAACATGATTAGAATATCCCTCAAAGTTAAAATCTGGGAGAAAGTGTTAATAGACAGAGAATGATGGAGTCAGTTAACACTGAAAGAAATAAAATTCAAGAAATATACAGAATAACAGTAACAGAAAAATATGGCAATGTGCAATACTTTCTACAGAAATATCACATGCATGACTGCACACTTAACAGAAAAAAATAATCAAATCAACAATTTTAACAAGCAAAAGTAATAAAACAAGAAAATAATTAAGATGACAATTTCTAAAAAATGCAAAACTTGCCATGACCATGCAAAAATAATATAGGAATATGCACGAGAAAAATTATCAGATCCAGTGAATTGCAAAAGTATAGATGCACCCCTAATCAACTTTACAATGCTTTGAGAATTATTAAAAAAATGGTTTACTCAGATTAATAAGACAATACCATTAATAATATTTTTGGTTAGAAACACAATATCAGATTGAATTCAGTCCATACCAGTACATAGCCACCACCTGATAGCTGCACTGAAAAATATTCTCCTTAAGAAAATATCATGCCAACTGTACTGACAGCATGAGGGAATACTCAAATTAAACTTTTACAGAAGACCACTTTAGCCCTTGTGTTCGAGGAAAGCACCATCATAGCTTCAGCAAGCTGCATCCACTTTGCAATGGGATCTTTGCTCATTGCATCACATTTATTATTTTTCATGTTCTTCCATAATTTTTTAACTAGTTTTAGTGGTCTTCTTATAGTCAATCCATCTTTTGTTCCATTTTCTGAAATATAATTTCTCTACTGGAAAGAATACACATGTAAAATCATAGATATTGATGATAAAAAATCATAATTTTCTTACAACACAGTCAAATTCTTAATTGAAAAATGTTATTAGCAACTTTTTCCCACTAACTTTCAACTCATAATCCATTAGTATGATTATTTATGCATGCTGGTCAACACATGGGGATGTAGTCATGTATGATTTATTATGGAATAACTGGTGAAAAACAGGTTGGAACTAAGCTTTTGCATGCCCCTAATAACAGAATGCATAAGACATATGCTGAAAAAACACAGAGTATGGAAAACAGCAAAGCAGAAACCCACATGTGACATACAAGATAAGCCTTTATACAAGTATGGTAGAACAGTGAACCTGTAACAGATTTATTTAATAGCTTATCTTGAAGTCAGTGGTTGACAAGTAAGTAAAAACCATGAAGAAATAATGGCATAAACACACAAGTATAGCACTATAGCAATTTGGAAACTCAAAACACAGCGGTCAGTGTCTCCAACTGAATGTTGGTTCCCTGTACATTGAGGAAATAAAGACCTGAAATAGTTTTTGGCTGCAACAGTCAAGAATATGAACTTTTTGCACATTAAGATAAAATATTTTTTGTTTTCCCATTAAAAGATATTTTAGATAGACATGTTATCAGATATCAGTCATGTTCATGGATATGTTATCCTTCATTGAAATGGTTTGCTCCATCATCCTTTCCAAATAAGATGAAAAATTCATTTGATATAGTCCAGTACATTGTGACATAAAGTAAGCACATTTGAGCACATGTAACTATTCTTGCTGAGTCAGACACATACATACATTTGCATTCAAGCATGTGTACAAAGGACACAAAGATAACGAGTTGCTAGCCAATGAAGATGCAGAACTAGACCAACTGCAGTCTAGGGGGATTGTCTGTCTTAGCTTCATCTAGCTTAAAATACTTACCTACTACAAATTGCTAGTCAGAAAAGATGCAGGACTGAACTATTTACAATCTCCTTAAAGAGAGTTGTCACCTTTAGGTTTAGCTAGCTATAAATACCTAGTAGAAGAAATGCAAATCCACAGTCCTGTGTTATGGCAGTAATTTTTCATTCAAATACATTTTTCTGCCAAAAATCCTCAAAAAAAAGCAATACCAACTAACTGAACATCAGGGTTTGGCAGTGAGTAGTGCTTCTGTAGAATGTTTAGCAGTTCAATATTACATGCACAGATAAAGCCAAGGATGTCACTAATAATAACGTTGTGGTTATGGCATTACAATTTTATATTTTAATATGTTCTAATAAGTTTTTTCCAGGCAAAGCATTGTCATAAATAGAAAAAAGTGCATGATTATTTCTGATTATATTAGAATGATCTTGGCAAAAATCTAAGTTTTCTTCCAGAAAGAGTTAAATAATAATAAAAAAACAGAGAAAAAATGTACCCTTAAGGTAGTTCCAAATGTACTATATCACTATGTTTTATCTAAGTCTAGGTTCTGATTTTTTTCATGCTTTAATGTCAGAAGCATTATCAGAATTGTGTCTTGCATGTTCTTTCGGTCAGAAGTAACATCCGACTTGCTCTACAGGTTCACTGCAGCATGCTTTGTTTCACTATATCTAGCTCCGCCCTGTGTCTCACTTCATCAAAAGTGTAGTCCTTCAGAAGCTTGCCATTCTCAAACACTGTCACAAGGATATCCTACAACAAAGGATTACACAGAAACACAAATAAACAATGCCACTGAGATATACAAAAGGTTAAGTTTTAAAAAAGCATTACTTTAAAAAAAACCTCAAACAACCAAACAAGCTGTGGAAAAAGTAAGGTATCCAGCTGCAGAAAATAAAGTATTATGACAGAAACTAGCAAAGTCTTCGTGAGAAAATAACTCAGCTAAACTGACTATTCTACTAACTGCATGTTAGGATTTAAAAAAAAAATATTTTAGAGAGCATGGGGTCAGTGTGTCAAATAAGATACTGAAATAAAATACTAACGCCTAAGCTGTAGAGTAAAAATCACTTAAAAACAAACCAGCTGTTACTGCTGGTATGCAAATAAACAAAATCCACTAAAAAAATCCTTAATTTTGTGACAGATGTGTCAGCTCAGATATGAAAACAATGCATAATGATATCTGTGCATCAAATCAATATTATTTTATTTTTCTAAGGCATCTATACAAATTATAGGTATACATTCTAAGATGAAATGAAAGTCAAATTGACTGTGGTGGTTATGTTAAAAGGGGATGGAAAAGTGTAGTTGGCAGAAAGAAGCTTGGAGAAAACAAGTCACAAGTCGTAGCACTAACAGAAATCATCATCTCAACCAACAACCCAGTTGAGGATATAGCTTCTAAGGCAAAAAGTTTTCGCTGTTTAATGGTGATTATACAGGTAGCTGCAGGCAGCCATAAGTGGTCATCATAATAAATTTATCGACAGATAACAAGCAAATTGTCGTGTGATAGGTTATCAGGTTACAATCTTACTAACGAGTTTGCATGGTTACCTTTTTTGGGTCTCCTTTTCCTTCCTCCATAGTCACATATCTACCGTCATGAATTTCTAATGACAACTGACCCCTCTTACTCTTCTTGCCAGGGTCTGTAATTGGATCTTTGAATACACTAATCTATCAAACCAAAAAAATAAAAAATCAAGATTAATAATACATCATGATTATAATAGTGATGGTGGCAGCAACATGCAGTTTTAAAAAGTAAGTTTATTACTCTCTACCGTTAACTTAAACGTAAACAAAAAGGGAAGAAATTTGTAAATTCTGTTTACTTTGATTTTTGTATGTCAGTGTAGCAACTCATGTGTGTGAGACTGTCTGTTGCACCTTCTCCAATGCAGTAAGGAGAGAAGTCTTCAGAGGCAAAGTAAGAACTTAACTTCGGACTTCTTTTTTTTTTTTTTTTTTTTTTGCTTAAAGAGACTGCAAAATCTCGTATTAATATTCAAAATGTCCCAGCAATAGACAATTATGCATTATTTCCCCTGAACTCTCAAACTAAATAAATATATAAAAAAAGAGCCATTTCAAAGGCCAACAACTCTTCATTTACCTCCTTTCCATTAACAACTGCAAAGCTGCACTTGAATGCACACTTTTGGGTGTCTCTATCCAATCTCTGAAGCAAAGCTCCACCACTGCCAAATACCAGGTTGTCAGAACTCCATTTGTTGTTCTTCATGTTCTCAAGAATTGCCTCCAAAGTCTCATAGCTAATGCCATCACCCTGAATTACCCGCAGATATGGAGGCAGCATTTTATAGCCCTTGGTGTTTGTAGTGGATCCAAACTTTGCACCTAGAATTTCAAGTACCTGCACATGGGAAAAATCCAGCTCCAACAGAAATGTCACATGTTCCAAATGTTTATCACCAGGAAGTCGCTTTTTGTTACCTACTCCATAAAATCGAATTCAGTTATAGACTCACATTCATCTAAAATTCTAAATGGTCAAATGGCTGTATAACTGAGATTCTGAAAGCAATGGGATGGCATTAATCAAAGGAAAGGTCAACAGTTCCTGCACATCAGCTGCCTAAATTAGCTCACAAAGCATCATTTCTGTATTTTAACAAACTTTTTTCTGTGAAAATTTTATTTGTTATTTTTAATTGATTTTCTTGCAATTTAAATTTCTTGTGGTGTGGTGACAGAACTCATACCCAAAAGACTCTTTTCATATCACTTATTTAATCACAAGGAACACTAACATACAGAAATTACATAAAGACTATTTCCTACACCTGCTTAAATCTTCTGGCAAGTAGTTTACCATTGGTCTACTTTTAGTAAACATGCCTGAGTACTGTATCTCTAGCACCGTAAATTGTACTGAATATCTAATCTAGAAAGCATAAGCCAAATGGACTGAGAAGAATTCTAAAGGAATGTGTTTAAACTTTTTCAAATTATCAAAACTGTGATGACTGGGTCAAATTTGCTTGCATAGGACCAACTTCACAGTGCCTACTTACGATTGCACTATCTCCATATATCTACTGTATAGAAGACTGCTGTTCCTGTTCAGCAACACTACAGTGTCATTTGAAAACTTGGTCTTTAAACAGATTTTTTTCCATTTCTGGTCTTTCAGTTTGTGTTGCCATAATGGCGAACCTGCCTACTCCCCCAACTTCCCAAATGTCTCATACAAACCAATCCCAGTCAAAGTGCCTATTTTTATGACTGGAAAAAAGCTTGATAAATTTACTAAACTCTTCCTGCTGGAAATGTTTAGGAAAAAAGTCATTCACTGAGATCATTTATTTCTAACAAAAAATAAATTGTTGCCATAAAGAATAATGAAAGGGGTCTTTTCATTTTCAATAAAATGTGTTCACAATCTCTCTTCCCTTACCCTCATGGCAATATTAAAACTTTCTCAGCTTGTTCTCCCAGCCTACCTTCACAACAACTTCTGGTGGGTCACCAGAATCGGGTCTAACCACAAGTGTGCCACCATTCTTGCCCCGTTCTTCCACCAAGTCCTTCAGTTCTTTACCCCAGACAGTACTGCAGGCGTTCCATATGTCATAGCTGTCGCTGACCACAGCCACCAGACCTGTAGGGAACTTCGTCAACATGTTTCGGAAGGCATGTACTTCTCCCTTCTGACCCCAGGTAGTAATTGTGCTGTAGAAAATTGGCAGACAGACAGCACTGATGAAAGCTACATGATATAAAGCTCCAAATCACTGCGGCCGTACAGAAGCATCATGGAAAGTTAGTCCTGTGAGAGGTATATAAGGGCAGAGCTGAGATGTGATAGAAAGAACAGATGTGTGGCAGATAGGATAAGTTGAAAAGAGAGAGCCTCTAATGACGCGAAAAGCCCTGACCATTGTACAAGCCTGTGGATTACAGGGTCGCACACTTGCTGGCTGTTCCTGCCTTTGTTTGAGAGTGTTTGAAGTTTGTTGCAATCACACTACAACCCCACCACTTGGCTAAACAAAAGAATACAAAGAGGAAGACAGAGATCAACAGTTGTGTACCTGTGTTCTGCAGCTGGGATGGAGAAGCCTGCCATGGGACAGCTGTAGAAAGCCTTTGCTGTACTGATGCCAGCTATTGTGTCAGTTCCCATAAAATTTACAAGATGTGCTGCACCACCTATTCCTGCTGACTGCAAACAAATTTATGATTCAAGTAATGTTAAATTATGAAACTTACACCTACACAAAGTTTTGAGGTCACACAATGCTGGAACAGTTTTAAGGTTAGTGTTTGGTCTGTTTTATAGGTAGATGGCATTAAGATAAGTGAAGCAATCCAACATCAATTGTTGCATGCATATACTCTCTAATAAAAAAACACTGACTTATTTTTTTGAAGGGTATATAATATAGTTTCGCTAACAAATATTACAATCACACCCAACGACAACAAAAAACACGCTTCAGAAAATTAACCTCTACTGATGTTGAGCCTCTAAAGCCAAAGTCATGGAGCTTAAAAGGTAGTCCAAGTAAATTGTCTGCAGTCTCATCCAAATAACGGGCAATGATCTCTTTCTGATATCGAGAGTTGGTGGCTACTGTTAATGGGTACCACACCTGTACCAACAACGTCTGCAAATAAAATGAAAAACAAAAATGTAGAAAAATTAAAGGTATATTCTTTTTATAGCACAATTATTTTAAATTAAGATATTTGAACTTTGTCATGACAACAGCTGGTAAGCAGCCTTGAATAAGGAAGGGTTAGAGAACTAGAAGACTTGCATGCAGGAACAAAAACAAAGTTAAACTGTTAGCTCATCTAACAAGCTACTGACTTCTGTGTCTGTATATGTATCCGTAGCTCGTGTTGATATGCTTGGTGGATGTACTCCAAGGTGATTGCTTTCCTTTCTAGATCTGTTTGAGAGCATCTCATTTAGAAGATACCAGGGATGTTGCTTCTAGTCACTGGAAAGTGATCTCTCTCACATGGTGACAGGATGCTGTAGCTTGAGATGGTTTTATTGGTGTGTTGGTCAAGTTTTAGTCCTGCTTTTCTAGTCTGCAATCTACTCTAAGGAAGCTGCTCCTCTTTGACCTTCATTTAATGGGCTCTGACATTCTCTTGTGCATTGAGTGATCAGTCAGTCTTTGAAGTCAACTTTGAAGCTTGGATAAGGATCTTGTGCCTATCATCCAGGCTTTGCACACCAGTTACTGTGTCTATGGCACTGACTGGAGTTGAATTGATGGTGTTGGATTTGGAGTTGTAGCGCTTAACTATCTGCACAAGGAGAATGCTGGCGTCTCATCTAGCCTGCTGAGCAGTTATAGCTGACTTTCAATTTGTCAATCCTCTGCTTCCTCTTTTTTATGACCGCTGGTAGCTTGAGTTGAGCACCTTGAGGCAAGTGGCCTAGCACTCTTTCGCCCCGGAGAGCAATGATTGTACTAAGTTTTGCAGCTTTAGCACCCCCAGCACATCTGACAGCATATTTTTAAACTAGAGGGGACATTCCCCTATAATGGTCGAACATTCAGATTTGATGAGCTCCATCTACCTAAACAGTTGACCACAGCTGGTCCCTTAATTATCCATCTTCACAGCCAAATTTTTCTCCTGTCTGTTCAGCTACAGAGGACATATTTAGGCGATCTTTTTTTTTTTCCCTGGTGAGCCTGTTGTAAGACACTTGGTGTATTTTGTAGAGATAGCAACACTACATAGTATCCCACCTGTCCTGTTAGAACACTGCCTGTTGGTCCACATCTGTTTATTCATCTGGTCAAGCCCAGCATATTTCAAAACTAACCTCCAATATCTGAAGGTTGGCCTATTATCCACCACTTGGGTAAAGTTCTGTAATAGTGGTAGCCTCATCCCAGTCTTTAGTCTGAGACTGTTAATGAACTTTTATGTCTCCTCATCCCTCTGGACTACAGCAGGCTGTCTTTCAAGTATTATCCACCAAGGTCTCAGAATCGCTCTTAACTGGTCAAAACCAAACACTCTTTATCAACCTTTGACAAGCAATCATTTACAGCTTTTGGTATGGAATTCCCACCCTGTGCAGATATAGCAAGCTCAGTCACTTACAACTTTCAAAACTCACATTACAACTCATGTTTTCAAGAAATAAGTTGCTGCTCAACTCCTATTTTATATCTAACAATAGTCATTTACTGTTTGTTGATTTTTCCTTCTTAATCACTTGTAGTTTCTTCATAGTTAATGCCTATCTGGAATGATTAGTTTGAATGTTAATGCTAAGAACGATCACTTCACTTGTATCAAGCACTTACATAGAATAAACTGTTATTATCAATATATAAATATCAATTATTGCCATTCATGTAATAACTGTCATGCTGTGACATTTAGTTCCTAACGTTAACACAACAGCATCAGAAAGATGAAGTAAATCATCAGTGTCCATCCCCCACCACGACCACCTTAATTCTTCTTGTCTTACCTCAAAGTAATTTGTGAGCCAGTAGCACTTAGGATCTGTATTTTCCACAGTAAAAAGGACATTTTTTGTTGGTATAACACTGCCCTCTGGTACAGCCTTGATACGCAAGGGCAGATAACCCTTATGTTGCTGGGAAAATACAAAGAAAGAATCTAATCACGTAAAGAAAACTTGCAAACATGTAAAGTTCATAAACGACCTGGCATTGGGAGTCCTCAAAAGTGAAAGTTAAGGATGGGTCTCATTTTCATTACACCAGACACAGAAGGTGGTATTTCATCATTAATTGTTATCAAATATCAGGGATATTTTACATGCATAAAAACATGACATTATGAATAAAGGTCACTAAAATATTAAAAATGTACATTGCTAGGTATTTCAGCTATTAATCTAGAAGACATTTCATGTTTTTACTTAGGGACTAAACCCCATACAATTTTAACAGAGGGTCTAAACCCTTCAAACACTTGCCCACTGCACCCTCCAAAAACAGAAAAAAGAGAACTATGGAGACAAATAGTACATTGTGGTCCTAAAACTGCTTAAAAAGCAACTATTTTGGGACAAGAACTTAAGAGTTAGCTTAACATGAACATTATGTATCTAGTTCTTTAAAAAAAGAGTAACAAAAGCAGGATCTCATCATATGATACTGTGCAGTTTTAAATTTGATGCCAAATACAGATATGGCCTAATTGTAATGTTCATACCGTAAGGATGTAGTTCCAGCCATCTTCATTAAAGACATCCCTACCAAAGTGTTCCTCATATAAGGCTTTTGCTTCCTCTATTTTTTCCTTTGTTACCACGGCACCTATAAGAAACCGCTTGAGAATATACTGAAGACCAAAAAACACAGTTGTAGGAAACTTGCCACCTCGACACTCAAAATATGAGCAGACCACTGTTGTGTTAGGTGGATATTGTTGATGGTGAGTAACCTGTAACAATATGTTCAGAGTCAAATGTACATACCACTATCAGTCATTCAGCCATTCAAAAATGTTAACAATACAAAAATTATAAATGATGTAAGGATTCCATAAAAATAGGTAGTTTTCAATTGATCTCAGCCACTTCTAGGGTCTGTAAAATTTTAAGCCATATTTGTTATTGAACTGAATGACTAACCATTGTTTTTAACAAACATCCTACTGCAACGTTTTTGTGTAAATATCTTGATTTAAGTTAAATAATCAATTTAATGTTATTCTGTAATAAATTACTTTCTGCAGATATATAAGTTATAAAGCTCTTGGTAATATAATTTTTTCTTTGCAAAGTTTAGCATGGGTATTCTTCTCATACATACACATATTTCATAAGCATAAAAAAGCACCTCAATTGGCATTTTAATGCTCTTGACCATCCCTTCAACTGTTAGATATATATTATAAGTCATGTGGGTTGAGCCAATAGTTTTGCTATCATGACCATCCCATGTTATAAACTATATACAGTGTCCTGTATACCTGACTGATAAAATGTATGAAAGGTTGGAAACTAGAACAAAAAATTTCACTTATAACAAATACACTTTAAAGACAAGAACTTTATGAAAAATCCCACAAATAACAATCTATCTTTAAAAGCGTCACAATAAGTTAGACCATAAAATGTCATTGTCGAAAATAGACAAGCACTTCTCAGAAAGTTTGTTTCGTACTTCTTTCAATTAACTTTCGTTTTCGCAAGAATGAATTCCCAGCTTAAGATTAATTCTCATAAACGCACAAAGTTACTTTCTCTTTGTAACATGGACAGTTGCGAGAAATGATTATATCGCACACCCCTAACACAAGCTAATTATCTTTTTTTTTTAATAATCATCCTAATTTAGTCCCAAAAAATGAATTTAGGTCAAACAGATCGATCGGGAGACCTAAATCAACGACCATAATGCCGTCTTGGTCAAAGATTAGTAAAGATTAAAAGAAGTGACAGCTATCTAAAGCTAATCGGGACGGACATCATATTCACTGACAGCGAGAGTAACACTTGCTGGTGATTATGGTAAGTAAAACTAAAGCTACCCGGCAACTTTGTCATTTTTATGTCAATCACAAATCGTAATGATTTTATCGTTGCCGAGCATTTCATGCGAAGATAAAATCACTGTGTGTAACATGACACGGATTTGCGTCACTTTACGCACCCTACCTTGTAAGAATCGGTTAACAAGAGGATGTTCTCCGAGCCACCTGCAGGGTACGCCGCCATCTTGTAACTGGTACACTATTTCTGTGACGTCATAGCAACCCGCGCGTCGCCAGAAACATCGTTAACCCTTTATCTTCGTGGTTTGTGTTCATGTATAATTATTATCTTATTGCTGGTTTCGCTTTGCTTCAGCAATATCCTGGTGTTGTGTTTCGTTTCATGCACTACTATGTACAACTATTGTTTTTGACTGCGTGGAGAAATTGTAAAACTATAGTTTAGATCATCTCTCAAAGAAAGCCTGCATTGGGTATATATTTTCTGGGCGCTAACTTAATAAGGGCAAAATCCTAGATATTTCAGCAATAAGTAAGAGGAACGCAGTAGCTTCGAGGTTCCAAGTAGTAGTGAAAAAAAAACAAAACACGAACTGTATTTCTGGACTGCTAGCAGACGATTTTTTCCAGTTAACTGTTAAAACGAGGCATGAGACTTCGAAGCTTCCGGTTTAGTCACCTTCATTGTTAAGGCTCGCCGGATCACTTCGCAAGAGGCTAAGCTTTGGTCTTGGCAGACAGACAGCAATCCACATATAAACGTCCGTGGGAAAAAAAAAACAAAACAAAAACGGATCTGAAAAGGGTACATGGAGGGTGGTTCCCACCTGAGCAAGCAAAACAAAACTTGGTTTGCAAATTTAAAGAAGTGGACTGGCTGTCCACTATGAGACCTCAGGCGGAACGTGCCTCTACAAGACCGGCCCCGATGGCATGTCTTCACCGTGATTACGTCTCATCGATCTCCCCCTCCCCCTCCAAACCCCACAACCTCCATTCCACACCTTAATGTAGTACAACTGTACAAGCGGGTCAGCCCCAAGGGCAAGATGAGGCAGTGAAAACTATCGACATCCTTTCATTGCGTTTTATCATAAATTCTGAAAACATTAAATGCGAAGTTGATAACTTTTTTTAAGTGAATATATATCTCCTTCCATTCTCGAGATTCAGCCTGCAAACCTCATGCACAAAATTGTGACGTCATGTGCACGTTTGTACGCAGGTAGTTTAATATAAGGCTCAGCTCTCCCATAAATTACTAGCTTGAGGATGACACATTCATGGTTAGGGTTAACGAACGCATCTCTATACACTCCTGTCGTCGGTAAAACTTTTTCTCTGCATAGTGACATTTGTAGGCATGTATTTCATCCACATTTGGGAACTGACATCTTGCATTGTGGTTTTCTGAGCACGGGAAAAAAAAAAATGTGTTCCATAGTGTGATACGAGCATACTCAGTAGATTCCCATTTTCGTGCTGCGAGAAAGGATGAAAGCAAAGAAGAAACAAATCTTAAGGAAGGGAGCCCTGGCGACTTTCACCAAATCCTGTCTAACATGCTCTGCGTGTTTACGTTTCTTGATGCTTGCATTTTTAATTTTTTCATAACTTTATTAAATCTGGACAATCCACAATGGAAAGATGTTATCATTTATTTATAGGCCCACTAAAAATGCTAAAGTAAAATTTTATGGAAATTCTCGTGTTACGCTTTTCTACTCAACACGGCAATCTTTTTAACTGATGGTTTTGAAATGTGGTCTCTGTGACACGTTTCTAATTTTTACATTTATAGTGTTATGACATTTAAATGCGTTCTTCTTGTTTTTTTGTGTTTGTTTTTTTTTTTTTTGTTTTTTTTTTTTTGTTTTTGTTTTTTTTTACGGTTGCAGACTTAAATTTTTACTCTATGTTTGTCTTCTCTAAATGGCGCCATTGCAGTCTGGAGTGCTTTATTAACGATCTCGCATAATGGCCCTGTAGCTGGTATGGGTTAACATCTCACTTACTCGTTCACTAATGTACACAGTGGAATATCTTTTTACAAAGTGTCATTTAGAAGGGCGTCAGTAATTATCGGGCAAATGATGCCAGCAATCGATCCCAGAGACCAACAGTGTGCTGTTCTTCAATTTCACAAAGCAATCAAAGCAGTCTTTTGCCAACATGAAACAAAGTGTGCTTCCAGTCGGGCAGGCTATAACACTTTAAAATGTAAATAAGAAAACATTCCATTAGAGAGAGACTGATAGACTGGAAGTATTGAAATAATATGAAATGTACAGGCGGCTATTTGTCCATTGCTGAGGACGAGTGTATGTGCAAAGAGTATGACCGACTCCCCGCCTTGTGTTCATAATGAGAGCTAAAATGTTTATTCGTTCTACGTCAGCCATGTCTTGATGTGTCGAAATCCTTTTGTCTTCACATGTGGACTACGTGTGGAATCTGTGTGTGATGAAGAAAGGAGGTTAAAAGGAGTACTGTTGGTTATTGCACTATATTTTATATTTCTTGATTGATTTGGGGCGATCTGGTAGTGAAGGGGTTCAGCGCTTGTCACAGCATAGTGTAAGGGTTGGGTGTTCTGGGTTCAGGTCTCATCTGACGCACGCTATTTCTTTTTTGCACGAGGCACATGCTTGCAGAGCCGTGTGTTGTGCTCAGAAATCCGCCTCTATAATGCGTATGCGTCATTTAAATATAATTAAACGGGCGTTGTTTTTTATGCTGATGTAGGATGAGAGGAATTTAATAATGAGAGCCATACCGGAATTTAAGCTCCCACTCCACCCCCACCCCCCAAAAAAAAACAGTTAAAATCCACGAATAAAGCTGTTCAGATCAGCATGACATTGGCAATAATATTTATCTGTAACATTTGCACCACAAAAGCTCTAGTTATTATGTAGTTCAAAGGTCATTTTCTATTCAACCTCATGTTACAACGCAGCGAAATATTGTCCTCTGGATTACCGAGTTTAGTGTGGAATCATGTCTTCGTATGTTTTTCTCTGTAATGTTCAATCAATATTACATTAAAACAGATGACTGAGTTGTCTTTATTGGCGTTGCTTAGCAGCATCGGGACATTTTTTTAGCGAAACACAATGTACAACTAAAACAGCTGGATTAAGTATGATGGGCAGAGGTAGGTAATCGTGATTATGATGACAATTTTGTTGATTTCATCAGTTCTTTAAAGCAGGTAAAAAAGTATGGGAGTCTTCAACGACAGATAAAGCAGTTTAGCCTTATTTGAATTATTTAAATAATGTGTTAACTGTTAAGGCGCGCGGTTTACTAGAAGATTCACAGCTAAGTATAGAATGTTTCAAAGGAATTGTAAAGCTTTTGGCGGCTTGTATTACACTTTTCCTTAATAAACTTATATACTTTTACGTAACCTATGTGTACTCATACACTTACACGTAAAATGAACAGTGCAAATAATTTAATATTATTAATTATACACTCTAATCTGTCCTCTTAAAAATTGTCTGTTCGTCGATTAATTTAGGACCTTTCTTGCACGAAAAGCCATATTTCTCTGGATCTAATGTATGAATACACGACAAGTAGTACCACGTATGCAAGTATTCTTCCACGTTGTACTTTTTTCTGTGTGAAACATGTTGATAACACAGATTTTGATGGTTCTCTCATCCACTGTCGTCTTAGCTGTTATCTCGATAGTCGTACAAGGACCTAGTGCCTTCGTAACGCTGCATTGTTCCGTCGTGTCGAACGACATCGTTCGGGGGCATGCCCTCTGACTTCCGCTGTTCGCGGTACCACGCTCCCTCCCGCACCTTGATGGACGTCTGCAAGTCTGTGGTTGGCACCTGCAGTGCTGAACGGATGCTGAAAGCGTTGGTGTCTAGATGGGCGCGCGTGCTCGCTTCGGGACCTCCACGAATCTGTTCATTGACCCTGAAAAAAATAAATAAATAAATAAAATAACAAAATTTTTAATTGGAATATTTGTCTGATAACATTAAATGGAAGGGAATGGTAATAAAACTCAGAAACGATTGTAGTCAAAAGCGATAGCCAAAAAGAAATACGAACGAGGAGTTTCCTATTTCCTTTCTAAAACACACCTAAACAGGGCTTAATTAGTATGTGAGACAGAAAGAGAGAGTTTTCTAATAATAAGAGATAAATATGTTGAAACCTGAAAACACAGTACTTAAAAACTTTTTCTAATAAGACAATAAAAGTTGTGTTTTTTGGGACGTGGTTTGCTGTTTTAATGTATTGTATTTGGGTGTAACCTGACAGATATGTTGACTGGCTATGACATACGACAGAGATGCAAATTAACGTAGCAACATCATGTATCTCGAGAGGGTAGTGCAAGTCCTTGTACACAATATCGCGCGAGAGTTAAGTGTCATTCAGGCACACTCAGAAACCACTCTACATGGCATCATTAGCTTGCCTGACTGTTCATTTACAAAGATAACACTGAACCCCTTCCTGCAATAGAACAAACAGCATTTTTGTTGTATTACTCATAACAGTAGCAGACAGTGGTGGCAGTGTAATAGTAGAAATATCATCAGAAAGAGTAGTGGTAGAGACATCAGAACGTAGTTGTCATCGACCTTGATCATTTCTGATGAGAAAACTTGTATCTGCCTATAGATGCAGACATGCAGTAACCAACCAAAAAACAACGCTGTGATCGAATAAGAATATAATTGCCTTAGATTTGAATGTTGTTATTGTGCATATTTGTTGTAATGTTTACTAGCAACAGACGAAGAACACGAAGAAGTAGTCAATTCTAACATAAATATGAAATTAAGGTGAGATGTCATGTGTGTTCAACTTCAAATAAAAATACTTATTATGTCATAGAATTCAGCTGACCTGGGGGGAACAAGAAAGGAAAGTAGAGATACAAATAGATCGTCTGCGACCACTTGTCAACCGAATGGATGCGATTTTACAGTTCGTACTCATAAACTCTTGTCTGCTACAAAGAACCTTTTACAGTCCAGCACATAACTTTTATTATGCTTGCTTTTCAACAGCAGCTCACACATTTCCTCATCGTAGTTTCTGCTTGTCACGAAGAGGGCGGACTGCACCAACTAAAAGGAAGTCCCTCACGTGATGATAACGTCAACTTGTCCAGTCGACTTAAAGACCTTTGTGTACTGCAACGCATGTGTCCGCTTCGAACGCATAATAACTAGGCACATTGAACCCCTCATGTCCATGACACGCATGTGCTGTGGTAGACAGGACTAAAACTATCTGCTTGACCTGACTGAAATAAATACTCCCTCACCCACACACCATATATACATATACACACACCATGAAACTATTTCTAGTTATCATTTGTCAATGCGAAAGCTTACACACTTGGTGGACGATGTTCGACATACCTAGATAAAATTGGCTCTCAGTGAGAACCAAAAGAAACTATATATATATAAGTACACGAAGACTACGTAGCTAGATAAAATTGGCTCTCAGTCCGAACCAAAAGAAAACTATAGATAAGTACACGAAGACCTACGTAGCTAGATAAAATTGGCTCTCAGTGTGAACCAAAAGAAAATTATATATGAGTACACGAAGACCCCCCTAACTCCATGTTAAGTCCAGCCTCACCTGGGAGGAAACTGCGTATTATTAGTCAGTCAGATAACGTGCCAGTGGAATACACGGTTGAGTAATACAGGCATTTGGGGATCTATCGATAGGCACGCTTTGTCAACAGCGAGCTTGTTAAAATAATTGCTTTTTTTCAATAAAACCAACCGATGTGATCACTGAAGTAGGGGAGACTAATCAATGGGCACAACACTTCCTGTTACCCGCCTTGCTTGGTAACGGCATGACTAAATCACATTTTCCGCAAAAAAGATTTGCCGTAAGAAATAATGTTGTCGTAGAAGGTTATCTTCAAGGCGTGAGAATTATGCAACATTCTACAAATAGGCTTGTAAAGAAAGTTTTTTTTTTTTTATTAGCTCTCCCCCTGTTCTAAGAAGAAAGTTTGTAATTCTTGGTTGTTGTTTTTTTTTTTATTTTTTATTTTACTTGGTAACGAAGTATACCTGGTAAGTCTGGGAACTGTTAAGGCTCGTTGAATTCCAACCGTGTTAGCGTCCCCAGTGTAAGAACGAGCCTGAGGCTTGTGAGATGCACAGTACACGTGCAGGTCATCCATATTAGCGTCACTGTGGTGGAAGTTCTTCAGGTTCAGGGTCGTTTGGCACACGGCGCACGTGAAGCATGTCTTGTGGTACAGCACGTCCTTGACCGGGCCGACCTTCTCCATCGCGTACACCTGAGAGAACAGAACAAAGACAGATTAGGTGCAGGTGTCCTACCTAATGTGAAACAGCAGTCCACCCCACTCACTCGCGGTCTAGATCGATCCATAATGAGTGATGCCGACAAGAACAAAATAAAGAGCTTCGTTAACTGCCAGCGATAAATTAGCTGGTGCCTTGAAATTAAAGTTGCATGCTGCGACAGTGTCAACTAACGGGGTAAGGCCTCGAGGGTTGCCTCCTTTTCGACTACGCACCCTATAACGCATTTGGTGAATTTGATTGAACGGATTTTCATCGATACCATTGAACAAGAGAAAAGATGGACATCTTCAGAGGCTCAACAAGAGGAAACCGAACAAGAAGACAAATAAGAGAAAGAATAAAAGTTTCTGTTTTAAGGACAGTGACAAGGACAAAAGAACAAAACAGTTACAAGGAAATGATAAAGGTCAACAAGTTATTGTTATTCAATTCAGGGGCCGTAGTCATGAGGCTGACGTAACTTGAACTCAGGGTTCACTAAGTACCTACAGCGATGAATGGTCCTTTACTAAAAACACGCCTCCCTAGGAGATTAAACAAAGGTTAAAGGTCTAATATGTCTCAGTCTTATGAAGGTCAACGGTTATAGCTTCAGAGGATTTGCTACTGCCGAGGGCATTGAGTGCGAGTCAAAGCAATCCCAAGGGTATGGATGTTTCTCTAATTCCTAACTTTAGCATCTATGGCTGCTCTCTGGGGTCGAAAGGGTAAACATAAAAGGTTGAAGGATGTTGTCCAGAGGACAAGCCTACTCTGACTCACCTTCTTGCCACATCTGAGACACAGCTCCTTGTTGACGGGTAGCTGCAGGCAGGGCTCAACGCTGCTGTGCTGCATCTGAACGTCAAGCTGACCGAAAAGTTGTAGATCGGGTTCTCGAACAGTCAATTGCGGGTAGGAGGGCTCGCTACAGGGGGAGGTAGGTGACGATCCGGAAGTGCTGGAGGGTAGTGACGAACCCACCCCCGAGGTGGCCTGATCATCGGGCTGCTCTGTCATCGAGTACCGCAAGTTCGTGTTTTTGGCCAGGGTGTGAAAGTCCGGGCATAGTATATCTGTGTGTACGTACGTGGGTTCTTGAGGACGAGGATTAAGATCGACTGTAGAACTGCCGAGAAGCGATGCTGTGGAATTGCTAAGTAGAGACTCTGTGGAACCGCTGAGAAGTGATGTAGAACTGCTGAGCATAGGCGCTGTAGAACTGAGAAGAGGTGATGTGGAGCTGCTGAGAAGAGGTGATGTGGGGCTGCTGAAAAGAGAAGCTGTTGAGTTGCTAAGGACGTCTCCAGGAGTGCTCACCTGGAGGGAATTGTGCACTAGTGGCGTCACCCCTGTCAGCAAGGGAGACAAGCCAGACATTGAAGAGAGAGAAAGAGAGGGGTTCCATTGAGACGCTAAGGAAGGTGAGAAGACAGATGACAACGGAGTTTGCAAGGGAGGTAGTGGCGCCGGCAAAGGAGGTAACGGCGTCTGCAAGGGAGATAATGTCGTCTGCAAGGGAGGTAAAGGCGTCTGCAGAGCAGTTAATGGAGTCTGCAGAGTAGACAGCGGAGTCTGTAAGGTAGGCAGCAAAACCTGGCTTCCTGCTGTTAAGGGATTCAGATGTTGGCCCCAGAATGGCGAGACCGGCACTTGGTGATGAGGTGCAACTAAAGGCTGCGGCTGCGGCATCGTGAATGCTGCAGAATATGAAGCGGCAAGCAAGGCTGCAGGTGGAGGGGCTGGTACTGCATACGGATTTGCCGGAAGGGCCAGATCGCTGCTCTGGCTTAGAGTTGCCAACGGGTAGTCGGTACGAGCCTTCTGTCGGGTGTCAAGAACGGCGGGTGCCACAGCTGAAAGCGCTTGCGACGCGTCATCCGCACCCTTAGCTCCTCGCGGCGCTTCCGAAGGTCTCAGAGTTGGCGCCCAGGCGGCTCTGCCTGATGGCATGGAGGATGTGCGACTCACGTGGGAATGATGATAGCGTTGGGACGTGGACGATGATGACGATGATGGTAACGATGTTGGCGTGTTGTGGACCGGTACCAGAGGAACGTGGTTCCGCGAGGTGTCATTGTTGAAGCTGAGGACTGCCAACTCTGACGAGAGGAGCTGCTGATGCTGGGGCCTGTTTCCTACCCACACTGATGTCACTCCCGGGTCTCCAGGATGCCTTACCTCCACTCGAGTAGCGCGCCCTTGGTCGAAGTGACCCGATATTGACTGGGAAGTCTGTTTCATCATCGCAACCTGGGACAAAAAAAGCATTCTCTTTTCAGCAAATGTTTTTTACCCAAGCCCTAACATCCTTCTCTAAAGCCTTTTTTACGCTATGTTAGTCTGGCACTGTTATGAGTGATCACGTGACCGAGTGATTCTACCTAACTGATCGCCATCAGCCTGTGGTAGTTGCAAGCACCACATCTTCGCCTGCTCTTTTGAAGTACGGGGTACCTCAGTGCTCTGTTCTTTGAATTCTTTTATTTACTGTATATATCTGGTACACTTGGAAACAACATCCACCACGTGGACCCGCAGTATCACATGTCTGCTGCTGATTTATAGCTGCTAGCATCTGGCCTTGCTTTTCAGATCCAGTGCACCACCGCTCGACTCAGTATTATCTCTTGAATCTTACATCAATTCAATCTGTAAGTCCATCTCCCTTGAGCTTTACAGGCTCAGTCACATCGACACTTCCTGTCAATTTTTGCCACCAAAAAGCTCATGTCTACCTTTGTTGTCCTGGTTGGATTACTTCTCGATCTCCCTAACCGCCTACTGGACAAACGTTAACGGTTTCAGAACAATACCGTTCGTCTTGTCTTCCGCCAGCTTCACTAGCTGTCACTCCTAGCTCGGCACACTGTTGTCTTCCCGGCCTTGCCCTCGCATACCTGGCTGCTGTTGACGCCATACCACCTGAGTCGGTCTCCTCGGTCTGATTGTGCACCCTCCTCTCTGTGTCACTCACCAGACAAGAGAAATTCGCCAGACGCTCCTTTTCCTTCTCAGGCAGGAATGCTCTGCCTCTCTCTCTTTAAACTGTGTCCATGTTTGAAGTCTTCAAACTCGTCCTCAAAACCCATCTCTTTAAGAAATATCTTGCACATTCAAGCGTTCTATTCAAGTCACTACTTAGTTCATTTTCGCCCATGCACTTAGTTCGTTTTTGCCATCATATCATCCTATGCTGACGCTTATGTTTGTAGTGTAGTTAAGTTTGCATCCACATTGGTAATGCACTTTACCACCACCACCACCATCATCATCGTCGTCGTCGTCGTCGTCATCGTCATTCAAGTCAAAGGACTTAAGTGCTTTCGCGCGCACAGAGAGAGAGAAACGAGGAAAAGGTGAATGTGACAGGGAGAGATCGTCTAACCTTACAAAAGAGTAGCTAGTCTATTTATTGTGCGTGTCCATGCATGCATGTCGCTGGGGGATTAAACATATAAAACCAACCTTTAGACTAAACGTAACTGCGCACTACCTGCTGGCCGCCTGCTGGCTGGCTATTCACACACAGATCATGCAAGTGTTCCACTAAGCATGTACAGTTAGTTGTCTAAAGCAGTCGTGGCTATTGTCAGCAGCTTGATAACACAATAGCTTCATTCAAACGACAGCACGAGTTACAGTAGCAGTGGCTCACTTCGCACGCAACACTTGCTTCTCACAGATTCTCACGGGATTCGCGGTAACGAAAATAAATGATATTTTGTTACGGAAGATCTCTTGGACACCCAGAACACCAAAAACAACCAGAACTCCTTAAAGGAAAACTAGGATCTGTGAAGTCGGTAACTAACATCTCAGATCATCTAGTCAGTCTTTTACTCTCAACTACATTTCTTTATTCGCTCAGAGAACCTCGAGAACAACGAAGATTGTATATTTGCATTCTATTGTGTGTGTGTGTGAAGGCGGGGAGGGGAGCTCAAACTTAGAGGCGAAACGGTTCGATCCCCGTGTAGCACAGCAAACATCCCCCAGTCTACCAACTGGCATGAACGGGTACCCTCACATAAAGCTGACCCCGAGAGTGAGGTCTCTAACACCTCTCTGAAAATGTCAGGAGACCACCTTTACCTCTTTTTAAACTTGTATGTCTATTTTGTGTCAGTTTGTCTATCTCTCTGTGTTTTATGCCTATCTTGTGTGTTTGGATGTCTATTTGTGTATGGACCATCTAGTTGTGTGTTTTTATGTCTAATTGTGTGTGTTTGTACAGGTAGTCCTCGGGTTACGACGGTCTCGAGTTACGTCGTTTCGTGGTTACGACGCTCATTCCGACTTACGAGGTCAGTGCATCATAGAAAAGGAAGGCCATCACCATGGAGGTGAAAGTGGATATCATAAGGCAATCTGAGAAGGGGGAAACAGCAACAGAAATTGGCAGGTCATTAGGACTTAGTCGTTCGACTGTCGCTACGATTATCAAGATAAAGATCGCATCTTTGAACATGTGAAAGGATCTGCTCCTATGAAAGCGACAGTGATAACAAAGCGTACTGTACTGCACAATATTTTACTGTACTTACGTTTATTGATAATTATGTAGGTTGCTGTGTTAGGATAGGTGTTTGGATAGGCTAAGTGTTTGCAGTACTGTACTGTTATTATGGTACAGTACTGTATGAAAGTATGATCCGACTTACGTCGAAATTCGGTTTACGACGCCGCGTTAAGAACGGATCCCCGTCGTAAGTCGAGGACTACCTGTATATCTATTTGTATGCGTATGTATGTCTATTTGTTTTGTGTATTTACTTGTATTTCTATGTCTATTTGCGTGTACGCGTGGGTAATCAAGGCTAATCGAGAACAGAAAAGAGCATTCACCAAATAACCAGAACCCTTTCCTACCCCTCCGTCGCATCGCTCATCTTCGCACGGGCTGTAGGTGTGTTTACACCTGAGTCAGGATGAATAGGAGGTGAGCGGCGCAGTCTACATAGTACAGTCCTCCTGTTTACTGTTTGCTCGCCACTAGCATTTCGTACAGACACGTCTCCATGGTAGTAGTCCGAATCGTGGTTCACCATCACCATCAGTATTCCGTCTGCTCTTTGAGCTAGACTTAACATGGGCTTATGGTCCCCTGCATGATCCGTGAGAGAATGAGAAGAACTTGTATTCCTCACCCTCGAGCTGCAAGCTAAGACCCACACCTCCATTAACATTGCTATTTTCTTTATGATGACAGGAAGAATTAAAAAGCGCACGAATTTCAGTTGTGACAGTAGCGCTCATGCAAAAATCTTTTTCTTACCTTTCATCCCCTGCTTCCCCACCTGTCTCCCCCGTCTGCTGTCTGGCGCGCAGTGTGCTAGTATGTACACTGCACAGAGGTACATACCTTTGTGGTACACTTTGCTCACCACTGGTCCGTGTGCAACGGTTGATGGCAGGCCAGGGCGAGTAGGTTCTTACCACCTTTCCACCCCCTCCTTGGCTCGCGGGGGAGAGAGGGACCACATGCTATAGAAGAGGGCGCGGTATATCCCTCGGTAAATATTTTGTCCGAAGTAAATAGTTTCGAGATTTCTCTGAAAAAGACTACAATTATTTTTATACCGGCTTCTTTTTTCACTTTGTCTGTACTTGTGCCACGAATGAAATAACTTATTACCTTGTTTCATGAAGCAGTAAGTTCATTAAGCTAGCAATATTTGTAATAAATATATATATATAAATAGAAGTATGAGTGAAGTGAAAGTCAATGAAGCCGGTGGGTAGTTTAACTCCCGTCATTCTTGCTTGAGCTAACCTGAGGAATGCGTTAAAAGCATGCATTGGTTGTATAAAAAAAAGTTGAACTGAACACTTAAATATTCGTGTAGATAGCTGCCATCTAAACTTGTTTCTTTTGTTATACGAACTAAATGTGCATTCACCTACATAGGAAGCTTTTTTTTCACGGGCAGATGGCATTTTAAGACAGCGCTACCATCTGCCCTTACTTTATGAGTTTCAGAATAACTGAGTGTATGTGTGTGTCTAAACATACATGTGTTTGCGTGTATAATGTACTTGGTAAGAGTGAGAGAGAGAGAGGAAATATTTACAAAAGTTTACCAAGGGGTCCTGGTTAATTGCGTTTATATATTTTGAGTTGATGATATATATATCTCCAGTGGCTTATAAAGACAGAGAGAGGTGTGAATGTATTGGCTGGTATGAAGTACTTAGCCATAGGAGTGTGTGTATGTGTGCGTGCGAGTGCATCGCATGTGCATGTCTACTCTTGCAAACACTTATTATAGCCTACTCGTGGAATAGGCAATGAAGCCGATATTAAGAAGGGAACAGGTGGGTTGTCGGGAACCATCACAAATTCAGGTTCATCTGTGGGTCATCAGTACCAGGTAAGCCCAGGTCCGAACCACAGAGCCATATATGTTAATGCGACAAAAAAAAAAAAAAAAAAAAAAAAAAAAAAGGCGGAGTCAACAGGCAGTTTATGAGGTTTCAGGTGAGAACAGTTTGTTAGTTAACTGCACCACAGCTACAGTCTTCACCAGAAGTCAGTCTGTCACATCCCCAATGGCGCATGCGCAACAAGGTCGCCAGAAAATAAAAGGAATGCAAATGACCTTAGCTTGGAATGCATGCATGGAGTGGAATGCATCAGTCGGGGTGTGGTGTGCGAAATTTCGGTGGAGTTTTTCGAATCAGGACTCTATCTCCATGACATGCTGTAGCAACGAAAATAAATGTAAAGATATTCCAAAATTGTTTCTCGTTTTATTTTCACCCACCCACCCAACATTTTGGTGCGTAGGTATGATTTACGTATTTATTTGGGGTGTTTTGGGGTGTAGATGGGAATAAATTGGGGTAATGTTTGTCCTGTTTGTGTTGTTGCGGTCAAATATCTGAAGAAAGTAGGTGTGGGTGTTTTTAGCAACTTGATAGCAGAACAGCTACATTAAAACGACTCAAGATATCACACTAGTAATGGATTGCTTAACACGTAATATCTGTAAATCCTTCGTAGGCTTTTGATTAAATCCTTGGAAATTTCTCCTAGTCGCTTGATACTTATAGAATCTCCAGAAAGTGAAATAACTATCATACGAAGTCTCTAAAAACTAACGGGATTGCTGTCACAAACAGTTTATTTTTATTTTGCTACTATTTTGTGATCTTGTTCAGAAAAATGCGTCTGCCTTTGGCTGAGATATTGCGCTTTATAAATTCCCACTTTTATTTTTTTCTCAGTTCCAAACAGCGGGATTCTTCTGTGATGCTTCATTAACTCCGTCCCTAAGGCCCTCTTTCAAGACGGGTTCCCTTGATGGTCCCGTTGAGCTTTGAAAAGCTATAAAAAGTCACATGGAGCAAGATCAGATGATTAGGGAGGTTGTTCCAGTACGGCGAGGATCTTCTCGGCCAGGAACTGTCAGATACCCAGGGATTGTAAGCAGGTAATAACGACACCGACAACGGCATCGGCATCAAAATATATTAATACCGCTTTCTTTTATCTTTTGACTAAGAGCAGCAAGGTTACATACAGAATCAAATCCTTCCCTACTGCTGTGGCAGGATTCCAACGTCTTAAAATATGTTTTTTTAAATATACAATTCTGAAAACAAGCATTATGTTAAATGTTCAATGTGTTAACACTGATAGTCCTGTGATTCTCTTTTGAATGTCGTGGGATCTGCATGCTTTGACAACTGATTATGTAATTAGGTCTTTCAGTGAGATAATTAAGGTGTATATGTACTCGCACAAAACCATTCACACACATATATATTACATATACGCATGTATGCACGCGGAAAGTCTATTTGTACTCTTCCCCCGACACATGCGCGCGCGTGGGGTATGCCCCTCAAAGCGAACATTTGACCTTTTCCGTCTTCAGTCATTTCAAGCTGTCAAGTTCCTAGGACAGACTAATCTCCTTCTTAGTAAACAGGATGCAACGAGGAATGTGCTTGACGGGGGGAAAAGGAAACCGACCCTGGTGTCAATGGAAGCCGTTGAAGCAAAGTGTGGATTGGCGTCCTGCAAATCTCAGCTCTTGTAAGGTCTTTTTCCCCTCACAAGAGGAACAATGCCGACTGGTTCACAAAAACGGGCTTGACAATATCGAGGACTTTACCAGAGAAGTCTTGAGGCACTTCACATGGTTCAATCATCAGCGCGGGAAAATGGGGGGCAAATCAATCAAGTCGATGATCGTCCAGTGATCTTTTTCTAAATGAAAACCCAAGCTGCAAAAGCGAACAGGCAGCGAAGGGAGTGGTGGTCAAACAAACGCACCGCTAGTTGTAAGCGATCGTCACAAGGTGTCTTTACAACACTTATCACGTGATTTCTTCTTTAACTGCCATCTCTCTCACACCCTCGCCATCTCTCTCTCTCACACCCTCCTTCTCGCTCTCTCGCACGCGCACGTTCAGCTTACAGAAATGAGAAAGAGAGAGAGAGTGAAGTGATCAATATTATTAAGAAAAATGATTTACAAAAATTAATATTTTTCTCTAGTTATCTTAATGTTTTCTCAGCCTCGATGCATGCACACTAATGACAAAACTTAGAGCTGTGATTTCCTTGAGGGGTTTAGCATAGGGTAACCTGAAATCTACTTTCTTCAGCCCCCTCCTCCTCCCGAAAAATCTCTACCTGCACAATCGGAGTTAAGGTAAGAGTATTTTCTGACAGGCTACGAAGAGCAGAGCTTGTCAGGAAGTTGAGCGCAATTAAAAACCTAACAGAACATTGCCACAAAAAAACAAAACAAAGAAAAGTACTTACTTTGAGACTTATTTAGATTGACTTCCTTTGTGTACTGGCAATAATTAGTTGTCTTTTGACGAGCGGATAGCGAAGTTTAGAGAAGCGGCGTTCAAGGGCGGAGACGGAGACTATAAGCAAGTTCGAAACCCGTTTGACGCAACGTGCTTTCCGTTGACTCAGTCACTGGATGGGTACCAGAGTCTTTAAAGGGTTGTGGAAAGAAAGCGAAGATAGGAACCACCCTCACAAAAATGTTAGCCCCGAAAACTTACACCTCACTCCCCAATGACCGAAAGGTTAGGGACCTACCTCGACGTTTTCAAACTTTTTGAATAAATAGAAGAAGAAATGTTTAATTTCATGACCGTTTAGTGACTGAGAAACTGCAGTGAATTAAAAAAGTAATGTGAACGAGAAGATATACAAAAGTAATCATCGACTAACAATCCTCCAATAAAAAGAAAGAAGGATTAAACAACGCGTTGCCTACCTGTCTGGCGGCTTCCCTCCTTGCTGTGTGGTAAGATCAAAAGGAGGAAGGCTGTGTGTCCCTATTCACTTTTGAAAAAGGTCAAACAACGAACCTGCGCTAACTATAGCAGAGATTCTCGAGTAGTGTAATTCGCTATATGCAAACCTTTACCTGGTCTAGTTTTCTTTTAAGTTCGACGAATGACACTCAATATGTAGACCTGTTTATACCTGGGGTTTACAAAGAGAGGCGACTAATAAGCTGAAGGCATGGCCCCATTCTGTTTGTCAACAACACTATCAACAATACGCACGTGCGCGCACACCCATCCACCAACACACAAACAAGCAAAAAAGCACACATACAGTTTGCCTTCCTCCGTGATGGCAACCATTTTATGACATGAATGTTCGTAGACCAGTGTTGGAGTGGACTGTGCACAGAACCTGCTGTTAAGGAAACCCAAATAGTTGTTACACAGAAAAGCTTTTACTGTCGCGCTGTCACCCGCCATGTCACGACAAATCTCTTCTTCTTCTTCTTTCTTCTTCTTTCTTCTTCACTCACACCTGTCATTCTACCTCCTCCCTCCCAACACTTTTGCTTTCTTTAATGTACTTCTAGAGTGGTAGGGAAGAGAAGCCTTAATTATTTCTGACTGCTGAGATTTTACTTTTGACAAAGGAGGGTTAGTATTTTTGAGAAGATGTTTTCTCCATTTTTCACTTTGCTTCACCTGGTGTCTCCTCCATACTGTTAAACCAACGTCAACTATCAACCAGTAAACTAGTGCTAAATAGCTTGACCACAGAGTCAATTAAGTAGGAGATGGCATAAACCAGTGTTAATTAAAGTATCTACCACAGAATTGGACAAAATCATATTTGTACCACGTCAACCAGTGGCCGCCGTCAACCATAGTGTCAACCAGAGTCAACCAGTGTCAGCTTTGTACTACAACGTCTAAAAGCATCAGATTTCTACTCCAGCATCAGTCTGTGTCAAAAGTCAAACAGCCAGTAAATGTCATCCAGTTTTAGATGTCAACCGATGTCAAAAGTTAGCCGCTCAGCCGGTGTCCTCTGTCCATTATTAGCCATCATCTGTACCGTTCCATGGGTCAGCCGTTCCACGAGCACTGTCTACTGACCAGCTGTATATCTTTCTAAAGACTGAATATTATGGTTTATAGTGGAGGATGACGAGCAGCTGTAGTTTCTTTCTTTCACCAGGTGACAGGTCCACACGTGGATTTAAAATGCAAACAGCGCCACGCGGCTTCAAGGATGACATATTGTCAGAGGCTTTTTGGGTGTGCGCGCTCCATCACGAATGGGTATGTGGTGTGGGCATGTGTTTAGGTGTTTATGTGTCACCTGTCTCCGAGAAGGGGGAATGGGGGAACAGCTGTTACGCATGCGGTAGGTGGGCTGCAATGACAGTAATATACGGGAGGGGTATTTAACCGACAATAGCAATGGCGGCTGTAAAGTGGCTGGTGAAGCGACAACATTAGGGAATAAAAACTACGCTATGCAAGAGTGTGGGTGATATATATATATAGACAGAAAATTTGATTGTACGGGTGTGTTTGTGTTGCTCTCTATCTCACACGCACTCAGAGTCTGTCACCAATGCAGTGAGGATTGGTTGTCTTCGGTTCAACTCTCGTCTTGGACACACTCGATTTCTTTCTCTGCATGTGACATCTGTTTACAGGGCTAGCTGCCTTGGCTAGCCTTAGTTTCTGGATCACCAATTTTGCCCCTCCCCCTCTCCTTCTATAACTAATTAACGGACTAAGTTGTCTGCATGTGTTCACATGCATTCTTACAGACAAGAGTCCCACTTCGCTAAGATCGAGGAGATGAGAAGATTTTATTTCCGGAAATTGTCAACATTTGGTAATAATTACGACCTCCATCTTGTAACTTTTAGGAGGGTTTCTGTCAATTTTTGCGAGCCAGAACACCTCGCGATCGCGAGATAGCCTAGATTAGAACATTACAGCGTGGAGGACGTGTGTACACTGCTTGGGATGGGGAGAGCAGTTCGTGCCAGAATAGGGCCGGTCTGCTTCAGCACGTTTCTGTGTAAACTTCAACACTGCTTGGGCAGCTTGTCAGCAGTATGACGAAATAAATGCATTTTTTTCCAGTTCACTTCCATATTCTCAATTGCCCGACAACCTTTGTTTACAAATGACAGTAATATGTGAATTATATGTCCTCATGCACTCTCTCGGGCAGAGATTCCTAGAAATGAAGGTAAGAAAGGTGAACTGTGATAGTCCATGTAAAAATGTAAAAGAAAATTGATCGACTATATGTAATGGTGCTGCAGGAACCTCTCACTATCCAGGCTCTATTACCACCCTAAGGTGTGACACCCAGGATCTTTTCTATGTCTTTTCGAAGAGTCTCTACACTGCAGCGAGGTTTGTGATATAAGATGACGGGGATTGTGTTGGGACAAAAGGGGGCATTGTGGGAGTGATGGGAAAGGGGTGGGGTTTTAGAGTCTGGGCGATAAAAACCACCAACAAAAGAAACCGTAAACCAACTCTTGCAACGCATGGCTGCTTCTGGACAGATATCTTTACAAAGTTCGTTCATATATATTCATGAGCACAAAGATAGCCTGGGTTTTTCATTCAGCTGTTAACTAACATCTCACCCAGATAAGTTTTTCGTTCACTCTGTGGGTATTTATAAATGTCTTTTGAGTCTCGATCTGTCTCTAATTCTGCCTCACTTTTGAGTCTGTCTCTTCAACGTCTCCTTCCAGTCCTTTCTTCTATTCTTGCCCTACTGCCTTCTTCCTTCAATCTTTCTCA
>SRHC01000370.1:236228-311406 GCA_004794325.1 Pomacea maculata | reverse complement strand
CCCCCCCCCCCCCCGTTTTTAGTGAATATAGCTATAGTTTTGTTTGTTTTCGTGCAACTATATAGATGTTTTTAAAAAATGTTAAGATAATTGTATAGGTTTGAAAAACCCTTAGGAGTTTTTAGCTCGAGTGGATATGATTTGAACTATTCTTACTGCTCTTTTATATTCTACAGCGCCTGGTTACACGGGGAAAAAAATTATTTATTGTATGACCGACAGGGAAAAATCGTCTGCACACAAAGGGAGGCAATTCTCATCAGGTGTGAAAAGACCGGAAGCAGTTTGTCATCACCAACGACCGTGATGGAGACCTTGCTGCTTCTGATCGGAATAGGTGTCTTGCTGTTGTGCATCATCCTCACTCTTTTCATTTTACTCGTTTACTCTGGGTTATTCGAGAAAGTTGAAGTTGGTGCTGGCAAACCACCGATCGGCGAGGCCGTAATCGCATACAAATTTGCGCGTGGGCCCTACAAAGAGGCAGGGCCACTATTCACAGAGGTTTGCAAGATCGCCCCCAAAAACAAATGTCTGGGTATTTATTATGATGATCCCAAAACGGTAAGAACATTTCCAGTTAAAGCGCTTTACAAAAGAAAATTGTTTCCAGAAGATTTATCATGTTCTAAGCTATTGTATTAGTCTTTATTCATTTATTTACTTTTTTTTTTAATGGCCGAAAAAACGATCAGTTAAACACCGTTGGTCTCAGTGAAGGCTCAGCTGATTTGAAATAGTAAAGGTGATCATAAATCCATCATTAACTATACTTTTTAATTTGTGTACTTAATATACCGTAACAGAAAAAACAATTTTGAACACGAAAATTCATAATAATTTGGTCATAGTGCATATGAATGTAGAGGAGGAACAAGTATTGAATGTAAAAAATTCACTTCTAATTAAAAAAACCTTTAGAAAAGTATTCAGAAGAAACATATTCGATATATATTTCACTACAGTTTGTTCTGAAAAGATGTTTATTCTGGTTATTACTTTGGGACTACAGATTTGTTTCCTTTTGTGTTAAAAACAGGTTGAGGCAAGCTGCCTTCGTTACATTGTAGCTTCAGTACTGTCTGAAGGAGGAGGAGAAGTAGATGAAGAGCTGAAAAAGAAGTTTGAAGAGGAAGGTTTTAAAGTCATCAGCCTGCCGGAAGTGGACAATGCTGTGCGCACTACATTTCCCCATGTCAGCACTTTGTCCATCTTTATTGCAATCTCCAAAGTTTATCCACAGCTTGCTGAATATATCAAGGTACAAAAGAACATTATGTAACATACATTCATATAGTAATATACAATGAAAGTTATTTTTACATGCTTTTTTTTTTTACTAAGTGGACAATATTAGTCCAGTAAAGGTATTAACTCATTTGTCCTGCGTCCATCATGCTGCTCAGCTATCACTCCACTTATCACTTTCAGATCACCATCTACTCCATAGTGCTGTGGAGTTTTAATATCAAAGACTGAATAATGCAAAATAAGTTTAAAGTAAATAATAAAACTTGTGCTCTTCTGTGTAGAGGCAGAACAACTCAATTAGTAATTGAACATCAAACAGTCTAGTTTTCTCCTTGTTCTTGATGTAGTGGTGACTTCATGCTTTCTCGGTCCTGATATCTACCTCTGAAAACATATGACTGCGCATATGGATCAAGATAAAGACTATTTTTTTAATCAAGAGAAACAAGAAACCACCTATCAAAGTTTCTTCTTTGTTTGCTTAAGTAGATCTTTTATACCTTTCAGGAACACAAGCTGTGTGCTCATCCCTTTCTTGAAATCTACCAGGACAACACAATTTACTTCATGGCCCCTTTGTCCAAACATGAAGACTTCTATGTCCCAGAATCACTCAAGTGCCTGGAGGAAGACAAACAAGATGATGTTGAGAACATTACTAGCTGCAACCTGCCCATGTCAGCAAGTGAAGGGACAGAGCCAAGTCTTCTAAGCCACGCCATGAAGGCTGGTGTGCTTGCAAACATGGATGAGGAAAAAGGAGACGAGATATCTGGAATGGGCGATTCAGGTATTGCCACATCCTTTGTCTCCTCAGAAGCCAGTGGTGCTGCTTCGAGGGATGAAAATGGATCTGATGAGGGATCAACTTCCTCTTTTGAAGAAGTTAGAATGGAGAATGGAGAAAATGTTGATGAGTCACAAAAGAAGTCAGCTTAAACTGATGGGGTGGGGGGATGTGTTTTCTTTTTCTGGCAAGCATTGAAAACCCACATTTGCTAAAAACCCAAAACTGCAGTCAACTGAAGGAAGTCCCATCAAAATCTCCTGCTCACATTTTTATATTTTCCCCTCCAATTCCCACCCAACATTTGTGAATTGCAGCATCTACTTAACTGCCTTACACGATCAAGTTCCTAACTTTTATGTGGAGGTCGCCACCTAGCTACTTTAAGAATCCTTTTTGTTTTTTAATAGAAGACTTTAAGAAATTGATATACCTGCACCAGCTAAGTACAGATATATTAGCCAGTCTTATATGATCTTACATTTCTACTGTCTGTAATTATGCCAAGAATACCAATAAAGCTTAATATTGTGCATTACCTGTCATAAGCATCACACCTGCTTTTTGGATTTAACGAGAGAGCCTGGAAAAAAAATGTTACTAACCAGAGTGACTAGTTAATTTTGCAAAGATTTGAACTTTTTCACTTAAGTACTAAGAAGACACAAGTGGCATTAAATGAATGAAACTGAAAACTGAGCACATGCAAAATGTTGCCCTGAATAAAGAAATGCATGCATATATGTATTCTTTTAGTGCTGACACATTTAATCTATTCTTATGATTGTGTCATGAATCAGAGTGTTGCTTATGGTGATATAAATATAATGGTAACATCTTAGCATTAAGGGAGCATGACACTTGTATGTCATTGTTTAATTGTAGACATTCCACAACATAGTGAAAGTCATTCCGTGTAAGAAGCTACAGCTACCATAAAACTTCTTTTAAACCAAAGAGCAAATGTTCAATTACCCGTCAGTCTGTATTAAATACTTGACACTGTGTGGTTATGGATGTTTGAATTATTTTATAACCAGATGTAAATATTTAGTGCTATGTTCATGTATTATCAATATTGAAACAGATCAAAAGAAATGGAATGTTACTGTATAACATTTTCTAGGCAATAGAACATATATCAAAGTAATTGGAGATTTTAATATTTAAGGTGCATTAGTATGCATGTCAAGTCTTACTGAAACATCAGGTTATTATTATAAAGAGCTTTTTGCTGGTTGTGACTAAACAATTGTTCTTGTCTTGTTGCTGCTTGTGAAGTGCAATTTTCACTTCTTTGCACAATCTACTAGATGGCTACTTACTGAATGTATGGCAGAAGACACGTACCATGGCATATCTGTACCTTGCATTAACTTCCAAAGATTTTTAAGATTAATACATGTCAATATAAAGTGAATCTGGTCTTGCATAAATATTTCTTGTTTGGAAAAGTGATCACATTATTCATAAGGGCTTGGTGCAGCTGTTGCTACTGTTTTGTTGCAAGGTTTTTAATTGAATTCCATGACCTGTTGTAACAAATGTTTTTAAGGCATCATGCATAGATTCAAGTTTTAACTCCATTAAAGAGATTCTTTTTAATTGCACATTATGCAAAAAGTCATTTTGAGTATTAGAAAAACATTTGGTCCAGACTAGATTACAAGTTCCCTTTTAATAATATTCCTGGGTGTAATGTGAGACATTGCTTTCTTGGCTTAAGTCTTCAGATGTTTGACTGAGCTGTGATTTATTCATGTGACCAAGTGAAAATGGTATTGACAAATTGCTTTTCTATTGCATATTCTGCTATTGCCAGTAAGAGTTCATGGCATATCAAAATAAAGCAAGTTTTATGCAGGTGATTGTAAGCATATGTAGTGTAAATATGGTGATCAATAATCAAGCCTAATCACAAGAAGCAGAGTTAAGGAAAAATATCTGATCTAAATCTATTTTTCTTTGAAATATAGAAGTCAGAATGGTTTACTACATGATGCACACACTGTCACATAAGAAGTCAGGTATACAGAGCAAGATACTTAAGATTTGTGGAAATGGTTATTCAACAAAGGGCACCCTCATTTAATAATTATCATGGTGATTGATAAACATAGATCTTCCCCTGTAGTTGTATAATAAATCATGTTCTGCTTCACATATAATGTTATATGGACTTTTTATCTCCCTTTGCTTGAATACTTGTAACTCACTTGATAAAGGGGAAAAAGCAGCTGTGATAAAGCCATGGGTAATTAACCACAATGATACAGGAAGAATTTGACAAAAAGACACTGCATGACAAAATTAGGGAAGGGACACAGTTTCCTTTGCTTGACATCGGTTTTTTTTTCTCACCTTTTCCCTATTTTCTTGAAAAGAGATCACCAAAAAATTTAGTTTTGTAGAATTGTTGATGTAACCAGTAATGTGAAAAATAATGTTACTTAGTGTTGTTGTAGATCCATTTTTTTGGTAACTCATGTTGCCTAGTATGCTTGGCTGTGGAGCAGGTTGCTGGTTCAAGAGCTGCTTAGGCCTGTGGCTGGAAAACTCCCCAGCCCACCCAGTAGCTGCTCTACAGAAATGGATATCTGATTTATCAGGGCAGGGAAAGATAGGAGAGGGTAGGGTTCTGCCATTTACCTGCTATGCCCTGGGCACATTGGACCATTTTCATTACCCTCAAATCCTCTAGGGTGTGGGACCCTTTTCCTTGGCCACATCAGGACTATTTCTTCCAGTGTTTTCAAACACTTTTTTGTTAAATTAAGAAATATATCTTTCGATTTGCCTGAGATTGCAATTTGCTTATAACATATATTGTATGTTGCTTTCTTATTATCAGACTTATGATCGCCAGTTGGACCTATTACCAGGTGACAATGTTCTGTTTAAGTACCCATATTTTGCAAACAGAGGGGGTTGTATACTCATGTTTTTCGGAACTGAGTCATTGATAGGTTGTCCAGCTTGTTAATGGTCATAGTTAAAGTGGCAACCTGTCCTGATTCAATCATTATCTTATTTCGTGCTTTAGTGGGTTGTTTTTTTTTCAAGCTAGTCAGTACATTATGTCCCATGTCTCTCTACTGTTTTTCTTCTTATGTCAGGTCATGCATTTTCCATTTTGTCCCTTATATCTATGCTTGTAAGAATTATAATACAATGAAGGGCTATTAATCTGCGAATTCACTTAAGACTCGGAAAATACTTGAATCCCAATTTTTTTACACTATGGATTGTATGGACCTGGACATGGCCTCTCAAACACTCTAGACAGGTGTTGATTATGACGCTATTTTGAAAATGGCAACTTGCAGGTCAACACGTGAGAAAGGATCGTGATAAAAAAACATTGATTTTTCTATTATTTATTGTAATTTATGATTTATCAAAAAATATTTCAGCCACGGGTGAGCAGTTTGGACCCCAATCCCCGCGGCTTAATGGCCCTACACTGTAATTACATATAATGTAATATCATTTTCATAACAGCGTAGAAAGGAATAGAGTGATACACTGATGAACCATTCTTTTTCCAGCAGAATAAATTTGTATATATCTTTTCTCAGAAGTAAAATCTGAGAAAATAATAGTCTTTCAGTAACATTGTGTCTACATTGATTATACACTTGCATGCCAGTGAAAACCAAGTATCCTTTGTCCAGAAATGTTTGTCGCATTTGCCAGTGTTGAGTATCATGTATCTATAAAAGCTTTAATCTCAAGAACTTTACTCGGCAAATTTTGATGGTTAGGTGTGGGAATATGTTACCTGATATTTCTGATATTAGCTGCTGCTGTAGCATTGACATACTGCTAATCTTCAAACACTGTATATCAAATTTTTAAGCCAGCTACCACCTCTGGCAAATACTTTGCAGCCAAGTTAATGTGCTAGATGGAGCTCTCAGAATATCAACAGGTCACTCAGTCTATGCAATGTGTTTTATTCTCTCTGCTTCGTGATCATGCAGATCCTAGCAATCTAGGAATGATTTGACCTATGACAAGAACTATTTTCAAATATAAATTTATCTCTTTTATCACAGATTAATTATGACTTTGTAGATCTGAACTACAAGTTGCAAATCCTAAACATCGTAATCTGTGAAAAGATGCTTCACTATTGCATTTGACATTTTTGACTGTTGTGATCAGTTTGATTTGGTGCTCTTGCATGAAAGCAGTAGAAATTGATCTAATGTGATATCATTTACTGCGTATCATAGTAGTGTTTTGACAATTTACCAGACTAAAACAGTATATGAAGGCGTTTGGTTTGGGATTCATGAAGGATGACAAACAGTTGAAATCTTGAAAGTATTATGTCAGTGCATTTGCACTGATTCCCTCTGATGACTTGTGAACTCAGTTTTTCAAAGGCATTCTGCAGGCAACCTCATGAGCAGCACAAAAAAAAGACTTTTACCTATTAGATCCGTTCTATGGCTGACATTGTGCTATAGATAGAAGCTTGTGCAGCATGGATTACAGTTTTTCAATTGAATTTTGTGCAAGCTGGCAGCAGCTTCTGGAAACAGCTTTCCTCCCGCATGGCATTCTATAGATGACACATTTGCATGTTATGTTGCATGCGTCCACATCTTGTTTTTTTTTTTGTTAAGTGCCATGAGCTTGCCCATAGGGCCGAAATATGGCACTATGAAAGTTATTATGAATAGGCATAAGAACATCCTTCAGCTCATACAAGTTTGAACTTTGAGAGCCCTAAAACTTTCCATAATAAATGGCAGATTACTATCTAAAAAAAGTGGGAGGTTTCTCTTATTTATAAAGGCTTTTTTGCCCTTTAGCTATTTGTCAAAAAGTTCTCAGGTGAAAGCTGATGCTTGCTAGTTTTGAAAATTCTTTTAGCTACCAGGCAGGCTGATGCTTGCTAGCTTTGAACATTGCTGGCTGTTCTGATGCAAAGACAAAATTTTGGAATAAAGTGTGGTATAAATCACAGCCTCACCAAGAATGCCTACTTGTTTGTAAGCGTGCTTGAGCAGTTAAAGATGGAAACAGAACATGGCCACATTTCTGAAATAAGTGTTTAAAAATATTCACACTTAAAAAAAAAAATTGCTTTTAGCAACTTGCTTTCTTATTGTCTCCCATCACATTAAGCAAACCAGTGACAAACTGACACCAATTCAGAGTTTTTCAGAAGATCTTTATTTTGCCTAGATCTTCAGTAACTCTTTTAAATTACAGTTTTCCACAATTCTACTTTTTCAAATGAATATAAGGCTTCCACACAGTCTCATTCACTTATAAGACTATTAACAGCATTGAATGAAATAAAATCTCAAAATATTTTACCAAATTTTTACTGTAATACAAGCAGGCTCACTAAGAATCCCATTTACGCAGTTGAAAATCAGGTGTCAAATGTCTATGATGCAAATTAGTGTCCATGCCACTCTGGCGTCTTTGAAAGTTCTTATTAAATGAAGTAGCTGTCTTTTTCTCGAAAGTCAGTCTCCCGATGGTCCTTAGGTGTTTGTAAGTTCCATTCTATTCAGCCTTTTCTGAAAAGGGCATTCTGGAATCAAGATCAAGATTATATTTTATTAATGAATATATCACCTATCAAAGGAGATAGCATTTGCCATAGCCCACATAAACACAGTTTACCACCTCTTTGGATATAGGAACTATAAAAAATTCAATTACAAATTTCTCCAATACATCTCACTTGACAACTTACTTGTCGTGCTCTCTCAACACAGGTGGAAAAGGCTCTCACTTCAGCCGCGCAGTTTAAGATTTGATTTCGGTTGCTAAGATAACACTCATATACCCGTGACTGGAGATTTTGGCACACTGGAGAACTAGTGTGTTTCCTGAATGACATTATTTGAAGAGGAAAAGTGATAAGCTTAGTTAAAATGAGATTGTTTAAATATGAAGAAAGCTGTCCTTAGAGCTGAAGCATCTTTATGTTTTAGAGTACTTTTCACATTACATTTTTCACATTACAGTGCATTTTTCACATTAAAGTTAAAATGTAATCAAATATTTAATGGAAGAATAGCATTTCTGTGTTGAAATTATAATTTAGAAATACATTTTTACGATAAATTTACTATTACATTTTTTTTGGCAGTCATGAAATATGCAGATTTTGAAGACAGCTCTTAAGTATGATGTCATAATCCAGTTAAAGAAATATACTCACAAAAATTTCTTCTCCACTTCAACTACAGCCTTTGCAAACTGTTCGTTTGTAATTCTCTGCAGTTCTGCGTTCTGGGGGTAAAAACAACATTGGGAGGTTACAATAAACACAAATACATTTAGCTTTCCACATTCTCCGACTTCCTAAAACTAGGTTTTCAGCTCTTGCTTACATACATCTATGCAGACCTTTCTACCTCCATAGTTCCTTAACAGCAATATTCACCATTCAAGTGTCTATTTTCAGAAGTATCTGATTTTTAGCAACACAAATTGTGACATTTCTTCAACCACTTTTGTTACTATGAATATTTTTCAGTCAGTCAGAATTGACAAATATTTGTATAATACCTAATGAATAAATAAACTCAACTCTTGAAGGTGGAATATTCATTCATAAACAAGTTTGACAATAGTCTCAACTGACATGGCATTTAATCAAGGGTGGGAGTAAAAATATTCCTGGTCTGAAGTATATTATGAAGCTCAGAAATGAATGTGAGAGGACCTCCCTCACATTACATATGCTGTCCAGTTTACAAAAATATTCATAAAGATGATGACAAAGTTTGGGGACATCCTTCTTTTACATTGTAGAGACTTGTGACAGGTTATCTTTTATATGTCAACGATGGTTGGTTGTGTTTTACGCCATGCCAGCTACGCCAACGAATCTGTGGTTACTATCATGGTTCAAATAATTAAACTATGTTACAAGAATCCTGCCTCATGTTCACACTTCTCAGTTCCTCCAGCATTATAAATGGCTGTACGGAATAATAATACAAAATTTATGATGGACTACTAAATTTTCTTTTGTAATAAAATTGATCCTTGAGGTGCACATAGGTAGAAATTTCCAACCAGACATATGCCAAAAATTAGACTGTTTCCTTTCTCCTGATGGGTTCTCAGTAATTGTGATACTCTAAAAACCTTTAGAATTCACTTGCGTGAACTAAACGCATCCAGATAAAGACTTATCAGAAATGGAGTCTAGTTTCTAGCTTTGTTTTACAAATAAAGCTCTTTGCAAAAAAAAAAAAAAAGAAAAAAAGAAAAGAAATTTGCCTAAAAATATGAATGTTGGATATGCATGGGTTAGAAGTACCAAAATTTTAAAGCTTTGAAAAAGATAGCACAAAGGTGTGAGGGAAGGGTTGGAGGGGGGAATAATTCACAAGGATTCCGAGCACAGTGTATTTTGGGAAGAAGTTGTGCTCCAAATTAAAATCTAAAAAATCTGATTTCAAATAATACACATTTTATAAAGGTGAACTGAAAATCATATTTTTCATAATTTCTTAGTAATGCAGGATACTTTCAGGAACATACCAATACATACAATTAAAAACATTGATAAACCATAGTTTGTGTGTTTAAACACTGCTTTATTCAAATATTTTGTTCTTGAAAAAGTAGTGGATATCTTTTGGTGGGATTTTCCTCTTTCCAGCAAATTGACAGGAGCGTGGGAGTTGCAAGTTTCATGCTCAGCTGTATTTCTGTTGAGCAAGAAACAGAAAACAGTGTATCAATCTAAAAAATATGATAATGCTTTAAACACAAACAACACCACTTTATGACAGTGTAATGAATGAACCTAAATGAAGCCATATACTTGCTGACATTTTCAGCTGATAAGCCACTCGACATAAAACTGACTCCTGGGCAGTCTTTTTACTCTAATTTTGAGGTTTGCTTTCACTAGAAGATGACGAGATAAAGACTTTTCCACCACTCCTATTCTCACTGTTGCATCTGATGAGCAAAACACCTCCCACTTCTCCCCCTCTAAAAAATAACTTTAAAAAATCAAACAAACCCCAAAACAGCATTTAAATAATCATATGAAAACCAATGCCTGCAATGAAAATAAAAAATTATGGAATAAACTAAAGATCATAAAATACAAAAAGCATAGTATGTTGTAAAATTTTACATTTCATTTTAAATTGTAATAGCAATAATTGCTTTTCAACCAATTCCTGCTCTTTGTAATAACAGAGTTTTAGATTTCTGTCATTATAATGGTTTTGAGTTTGCTTATTAAATGCACACAGAAGAAAATTAAAGACTAACCTTGTAGGTTTAATGTCATCACTGTAGTTGGCATAATCCCTTAACTGTCTCTTTCCAACGGGACTGTAGTTTATCTTATTGTTGCATGTTATGCAAAAATAATACCCTGCAGTTTCTTTTTTTCCCACAAACTGCATATCCATCTCGTTAATTTGTGTCATTTCCTGAATCTCTTTCTTTCATCAGTGGTGTTTGTTTCTGTTCTCTCTGTTGATTTAGACCATGCAAACAAAAGCAAGTCCAAAAACGCCATCTTGAATTGTGAACAGCCAAAGAAAGTGACCACAGGTAACACGTAGCATGGCTAAGTGGTCACAGCTAACACGTAAGCACGGCTGATGTGTACATTTGAAATGGTCGACCAATCAAAACATCTTTCCAGTTTGGTTGCCACAATACAGACAAGTCAAAGTACGGATTTAAAATCCTAAAAAATGAAAAACCTCATCATTGCTTAAACTTTTCAACAACTAGTGTCCTACACATACCCTTTCTTCCAGTTCCTTCCAAGACTGACGATAGAAATCATCTTCCTTGTCAAGTTGCTGAAAACAAAAAAGATTTCATATGCACAAGTGTGTGCAATCTTGCACCTCAAATCAAAAAGTACACTAAACATTCAAAGCTCAAATTGCGAAATCAAATCTTATAAATAAAATTTGGCACACAAATGGAATGAATCACAAGCATTTTGATAAAGTAGCCAGGTTATGAAGGAGTAAAATGTACATACCGTACATGCTGGTGATGTCTGTGTTGTAATAGTACATTTTGAGGGCAGCTCAGAAGAAGAGCTCTCTTTGGTATCTGGAACTATAACAGTTTAATGCTGTTAACAGAGAACTTAATTCAAAAATGGAAAATCTGTGTTTGAAGGAGAATTTTAATTCAATAATTTCAACACTGAAAAAAAGCGAAAACATACAGTTTTCAATGTTGACAGACAGGAGCTGCCAGCATTCTAAAACTAAGGTAAACTAGAAATGCTATATCTCATCAATGTAATGGCCATTTTAATCTTTATCTCGATGAAATTTTTACATTTCATTTCCATGGTTTAGAAAATGCACCTAAAGGTTTCTTATAGTCAGGAAAGTGTTGATCTTTAATTGACTCATAAAATAATCCTATTATGTGCTTGAACACACCATAAACAAAAAAAGTCAAAAGGCCTAAGACAAGAAAAAAAGTCAATCTTATTCCTGAGCTGATGCCAAAGCTGCTTCTCTTGGATCATTCCCCCACCCACTCTCTCCAAAAAAAAATGTTTGTGGAACCTTTACAACAAGTGCCAAAACTCCATTACTCTTAGTCTTACTGCAGTTAAGTTAAACTTCTGTGACCCGATCACATGCTCTTTGGGCAAGCCTCATTCTTGACTTAAACTTTCAGATCTTTATGAACTGCATTTAAGCAACAACAATGAAACAGTTATTAGAAACAGTTACCTTGTCCCCGTATTCTTTTCACAACAGACTCTGAAATCTGAGGAAGACAGAACTGCATATTAGTAAAGATCAATGCTCTAAAAATTTCAATAACAATGGTTCTATTCGTTTTTTAAAAGTATCTTTTCATAGTTTCGCAGTTCTAATAATTAAAGATTTTTCAAAGATTTTTTAAAACCGTATTACACTTCCATGAATTGCTATCAGTAATAGCAATCAGACGATGACAATTAAATTAAACTACTAAAGAAACATGATGTTAGTATTGGGAGATATGTAAAACCCTGGTTTACAAATAACAACACACAATAAACTTCACATGAACGATTCGGTTTCACTGCGTTTTTCTTTATCAACGTCCAAGGTGCAAGCATGAATCAAAAAGTGACATTTGTGTCATCTGAAAATGATTTTACATACAACATACATTCACAATCTGAGTTAAAAAGGGGAAATTCGCTGTGATGATACTACTTTTTTTTTTGTAAGTCAGCGGTTGACCTGTAATAGTATGCCTGTCCTTGAACAGAGGAACAGAGGCCTGTGCAAAATTACATCTATAACTTGAACTAATAATATCAAAAAAAGAAGTATTTAATCCAACATAGAAGTAGAAAGACCCTTGCACCTTCACGACGCCAGTTGTTTCGCCGTCTTCGACCACAACACGGCGAGAACTTTGAGATGTCCCCATCTTTGCATTCGGAAGTTGGCAGTAGGACAGCACTGCAGAAAACAAGGTTACCATTAGGTCACCGTTTCTTATTTTATTTTGCTCATTATTTTAAGCAGAATTAGTGCACAAAATATCAAGTAAAAAGATATTCAGATTAAGACAATTCGCTTTAATGTTTTTTTTTATTGTTATGTCGTTTTACTCTTGAACGCGACTTCCGTTTGCTGCCAAAAGAAATGATTTAATGTTCGTCACTATGTGTGCAGTTTGCCGATCCGTCTTTCCTTTTTGGAATGTTTATTCAGTCTGAGTCTTTGTATAAGTTCTAGAGTTAGGAGCTGTTTGGTGATCAATGTGAATGTGTACTTCTGTGGCACCTGCGAAAATACAGCAGACGACAATCATACCTACATGTCTAACACCAACCAGAGACAGTAAAGTGTCTCAGCACCAATAGTGTCAGTGGTGTGGACATGGGCATAGTGCGCTTAACTAATGCTCTATCGTAGGTTCCTATTTTAAAATCTGTATCGAAGTTTTCGTTAAAAAATTAATCAGCTTACGTATATTTGTTACACTACGGGGGAACAATAGCACGTGTCTCCACACTTAGGAGCTGCTGCATTTACACAGTGACCACCTACGCCCACCATGCACGCCAATAACAACTAATTTACCTTCAAATGTAGCAACACATACAGGGCCAGGGAAGTAAAGTTAAACCGAGAATTTTTGATTTTACATTTTCAACCTGATTAACAAATGTTTTTCAAGATGCCATTCTAAAACTCTAGTCAAAGAAAACTACAAAACTTACTGTAACGTTAGTATCTTACAGCAAAGTTAGGATTAGAAAGACTAAATAATATATTGGTTATGCATATTAAATTTTCAGAAATTGAAGCAGCCCGATTTGTGATATTTTCAACAAAATGGCTACCACTACAGAAATTATTGAAGGGTTTTTGTGCCCTATGTGTATGAAAGACTTTGGAACGGTCACACTACTGCAGCATCACTTTGAAGATGCTCACACCTCTGAAGACAAGGCAGTTTTCCAGCAGCTCAAGGGTATGTATGCCGGTTGCTGATTAGCAGGAAAACAGGAAGTCAATGTTAAAAATTCTTACATGATTTTTTAAACAATAATCCGCTGATTGTACCTTTGATTTGTTTTGCATTTTGGCAAATTCCATGGAAGATAGAATTATGCAGTTATTTATTTGTTGTAAAGGATTTTTTGACAAGGCCAAGAAAAAGATTATGGGTGACAAAGATACCAACCCATTCATAGAGCAGAATTCTTCCAGTGGTGGGGATGTCACTAATTATAGTCAAGGATTGTCAGGCTATGATTCATCGTGGTGGGAGCCTCAGGATTTTGGTAAGTGTGTACTACTGTAGATAATTTTTTTTAAATTCATAAACTCAGTCTCGATTTAGTATATTCTTGGTATCATTATCTCATTAACTATCAGCTTAGCACCTGACAAAAATGTTGATACACTAGAAACTCCCTATTAAGACTCATTAAAATCTACCAAAATAGGGTTGTAACTTGGGTGATAGTTGGGAGATCAACCAGTCTGCTTCTGTTTGAACAATGTTTGGTTCTGTTAATAATATTTGACGTTAGCATTTAACCCTGTCATCAGAGATCTACTAATTGTTTTTGCTTGAATGGATTTGACTTTCGGTGTTTAGACAATATGGCAGCTATGACTGAACCGATATGGTTTGAGTTAAAATGACAGGTGACCTATAGAACAAGTAGTCTTTTTCAAAGTGTGTTCATTTTACATCATTTCTGCAGAAAATCATGTAATTAAAGAAGCGGCTGGCCAGAAGCAGTCTAGTTAAAAATGTACTTAATTTTTTTTTCAACATGAAACTTTTTCAAAAAACAAATAAAAAAGAAGTCCTGATAGAACACAAACTGTTGGTTGTAAGTTGGTTGTAGAGGTAGTCATAGTAGAGATGATATTTATATAACAAAATATGTCTGTGAAAAATTTTAGGGTTGTAATTAAGAAGGAGGTTGTAATTGGGAAGATTTCTGTAAAGAGGTTTTACTGTATCGGCTTGATAAAATATCAAGAAATTTAGCCAGGGTCTTATTGCACAATGCATTTCAAATTTTAGGCTCTAAATCTATTTATATATTTAGTTTTATAGCCCTTTGTTTAAAAAAAATTAGCAGTGAAGTCACACGGGCATGCCGACGAAATCCGAGGCAACTGATGAAAACCGAGACAAATTTTTAATGGGAAAAACATCAAAAACCAAAACTGATGATAACAGAAGTCAATGAAAACTGAGGTTTTGCTGTATTCTTTAACCCATGGCCGAGCATTTTTGTGCATTTTTATTAGCCAGTGTTTTTAGTGTTATTTCTTTATTATTGTTAGTGTACCAGAGTATGACCTGTTTTGGTTGTGATGCTGCACAATGAAAGTGCTCTCATTATTATTAATTTTTTTGTTTGTCTGCATCTGTGAAGCACATCTAAATGGCATAGGATCTATTTTTGAAAAATATTTGTTTCTTTAGAACAGTTTTAAGTTTTAGAAACATGTTGTGCAACTAGCCCCAGACCTTTTAAGTTAACTCAAAAAGTGTCCAGACTTTGTCAATCCAAGCATTCTGTATTTGTCACATGAGCAGAATTAAAAAAGTGTCTGAAGTGCAGCATAGGTGTAGAAGAAATGTTGACTTGCTAACATGAACTTCCACACACTGAACCTGATACATGCTTTTCTTATGTGCTCTTCACTAGGGGCTAGTCAAAGCCATTTAGATTTTTTCAAGTCCATACGTGGGGCTCGTGTTGACCACTTTGTAGTGGAGACCAATAAATTGCTTATTCGCTTGGACAAGTTGTTGAATCCTGATGCACCCACAGAACCCAAAAGAAGAAAAGGTAATAACAAAGAGCTACTCATTTCAGAAGATTAAACAGAAGGTGAACAAAAAAAATGTCCAAAATAATTTAATTGTTTTTTAAAAAGCCATTTTTACTAGTTACTTTATGAGGAGAGGTGCAGAATATAATGGTTTGTAATATTTTATAATGTCTGCTGTAACGTAAACACATTTCCTGTATATTCCTATATGCACTCATACCCACATACCTGTTAAGCCTGATTAAGACTTGTTGAAGAGTTGTGGGTTGATGATGATGTTGCTTATGGTAGTTTTTAATTTATTTAGGAAAGTTGATGGCAGAGTTTTGGAGGAATGTAGTAGTACTACAAATCTGTTTCAGCATTTGAAATGTCAGTAGTACGATGGATTCCTGATCGAGAAGTTCCAGCTTGCTTGAGATGCGCAAGATCATTTGGCTTGATGACACGACGTCACCACTGCCGTTTGTGTGGGGGCATTATTTGTGATCGGTGTTCCCAATTTTTAACATTATCATTTGCACGTGAGTAGACCGTGGGTGAATGATATGTTTGTAGAATAAAACTCTATAAATCTAGAATAAATCTCTTCATAAGAGTAATGACATGGTACCTTGGCATTCAACTTGCTCTAACATTTTGGTCTTTGACCAATATTTTTAGAAGCTCTATTTTCATTTTTGACCATTCGCTTGGCGCTTGGCCATTGTACTAAAACCTGTGAGATGCCATGCTTACCCATGATGCTTCGGGGTGAAACAAAAGGGAAAGTGTCAATCTAGGCATTGATTTCAAGCAGTAAAGACCTGTCTTGGTGCTGTCTTCACGACTTCATGGCTTTTTAAAAAAATATGTATACATAGACCATACTCATCATGACACCCCAGAAACTTTCTAGAGTTAAAAGCGAAGGAAGGATGAAAACAATAAAAAGGGAAAAAAACTTACTGCCAAGTATAAAAATGGTAAACATGTCAGAATGAGCCATTCAATATGACATAGTTAAATTGACAATATCAACAATATTGAAACATATAGAGGCCATAAAAGCAGCAAAAAAAGTGAAGGTCTCAAATAATGGAAGATATGGAGAGGTTATTGTCGGTATAGATGCAATAATTGGGATTATTGTGGAAAAACCAGAAACAAATCCACTTCTTTACATATACCGAACTCTAAAATGCTTTTGGTGGGTGCCAGAACTAGCTAAATACTTTACATTATGTCTTGAAGGAAAAATATGCTTGGCACTCTTAAGTGTTCAACATCTGATCATCCTTCCAGAATAGATTGCGGTTGAGTGCTAATGTAGCATTTTATATAGTTGTGTAACATTATCCTTTGTCACTATTATCTAACTTGAAAAGACATTGTCACAGCTCTCTTGCTGTTATTTTTACATTTAACTTGTAGCTCATGATTCTTAATGGGTATGCACTGAACCACATTTTTCAAATTTTTCACTTGCAGAAAAATTGATCAACCCTGCATTCTGTTTTGAGGGTGAAGGATTTCTGAAACGTAGTGGCAGTAATACAAGCCTTAACTCTCTTATGAGTACAGAGGGGGAACCCCACATGAGAATATGTGCTGATTGTCGGCAGCTACTTGAGCGACGAGACAGCATGACTGAACTTCGGAACACCAAACCTCCCATTGTTCAGTTGTATGAGGTAATTAAATACAATGCACCTAGTAAGTTTTAACTTTATGGTTGGTTTCTGTAAGACAGTCCAGCAGTTGAAGTTTTGTCAACAGTGCAGTTGAAGCCTTTTACCTGAGGACTGATCTGAGGGTTGCTGTAGGTTTGAAATCCTGTGACAAGCTGCTGATAAGAAAGCCTGTGACATGCTCATTTTAGAGAGCTGAGATTGCTTTCAAGTAGAATTGTGACTAAGCCAATATGTGTTTAGTGGTCAATAAATGAGTTGGTGATTGAGTTAAGAGGGCCATTGTGCTTTGAAAATAAGACATCATCATTCAAGTTAAAACATCTATTCCATGGTGGGAAAGAATAGTTCTGTCCAAGGAAGGAGCATCCACTATGTGCGCTACACTACTGGTCGTGCTTCACTGAATTCTTCTTTCTAGCACAATAAATACCCTCACCTACCTCCCTTGGATAATAGAAGTTCAGCCTTTATGTTGTAAATATGTCATTCCAATAATTATCCAGGTCAGGTGAAAATATACTTCTAAAAAATTGATAGCATTTGTTGAGACATTTTAGAATAATTGGACTTAGATATTTTGGTTCTTATAGCCACTTTTCACAAACTCCTGTATTTTTTTTTAACTTTTGCATGATGTCTTCTTCTTATTATTATTCCTAATCACCCCCAGTGGAGCATAGGGCTGAAAATTGCACGATGTCTGTAGTTCATTTATTTTTCAGTTTTTACTTTTTTTACATGTGCGATTAGATTCCATCATTTAGAAGCTAAAACGGTGTGTTTGTTTTGTTCTAGAAAATGAAAATGTGTATTGAAGAAGCAGAAAATATTCTTCCTCAGTATTTGCCTATGGTGGACTCCTTAAGGTAAGTCCTGTGCATTGTATCAATCTTCAGTGATTCTTTTACAAAGGACTTCATATCTGATCAGTTTACTTTTGCCATTGCCATTTACCAAAATGTATCTGCCATTACAGTATCCTATAATTGAATTATAAATATTTTTTGGTCATTTTTTTTCTCTCCATCCTGTTCTGTTTTTCACTGTGTTTTGTCATTCATTAGTATGTTACTCATGGTTTATACTATGAAGACAAGACAGTTTTCTCCCTTTGACTGAAAAAAGTAGTCTGTAAAGGCTAATTTTTTCCAAGCTGCTGGAGGCTGATTATTTGGTGAATAATTTGCTTATATAATTCCATAGCCTGACTTTGTTTTTGTTATGTTTGACCAGAATTATAAGTTGTTTGAAGAACATGAATTTTCTCTTATCTGTTTTATGTGCAGCCAGGGAGAAGCAGTTCACAGTTATAGAGATGCTCAGATACTACGCACAAAACTTGTTAAATTGTATGAAGCAATTGATCAGTTAAGGTCAGTATAAAATTAGCATCTTTGGGATATTATTTAATATCTGAATTTTTTCCTCTTTATTTTCATACTTCAGCTGCTTACAACTTTTTATTTATTTCAATGTTTGCTACATTTCAAAGAAATTTGAAAGAATGGTGAGAAAATAGTGTGGAACACTTTTAATCAAGATCAGCATTGCCAGTAACATAATAGTTGCATTATTAGAGAGTAAGCATGCTGGTCATATGTCAAATGTTATTACTATTTTTGCAGCATAGGAGTATTATTACACTGTTCATCCACAGCCACATAAAGCTTGGTAAATTGTATGAAGTTAGTAACCATTTAAATCTGGTGTAAAATTTACCTGGAATTTTTTTTTTAAAGCAAGAGAATATTATTGTTTGGACTCGACACTGATCCACAACCCAACCCAAAGCAAGTGTACCTGCAGAAAGCCATACGTATGTATGCCAGCAACTTCATGCAAGAGAATCTGATGGGTTTGCAGAATTTGCTTTCAGAAGATGAGGTGAAACGACTGCAGGAAGTGAGAAAGGCAGAGATTCAGCGCAAGATTGCAGCAGAACGACAGGTAGTTGACTTTTTTATCCTTTGAAAAGAATATTATTTTTTTGTACTTTTAAGTAGAAGCCTTCATAAAAGGATCAAAAGAAACTTTTTGTTCAAGGGTGAGGCTAGATTTATGATTACCAATCATCAAAGAAGCATGCCTTTGCTTGATGGATGGTGTTTTTACTTTGTATTGAAACAGAAGTTGCTATTTTGATAATGGTAAATTTACAAAGAGGCTCTCAAATAATTTTGTAAAAGGCGGCGATGGAAGCACAGGAAAGAGAGCGTCAGCAGCGAGAACAGGCTTCAGCTTCAGAAGCCAGTGGCTTTAGATCAGAGGCATCAGGTGTCAAGTCGCAGGGCCATCGCAGGCAAGAATCCACAGCTTCTAATGGTAGCCTGGGCAAGGGGTGGAAACCAGAGGGTGAAATAGAGCATGCAAGCCGTATCAATGACCCTATGCTGCAACAGATTGAGATTATCCGGGGATACATCCGGCAAGCCAAACAGGCCCAGCGCATGGATGAGGTGACCATGCTGGAACAAAATTTGCGGGAACTTCAGCTGGAGTTTACACGTCAGAGGCAGGCACAAGGTGATCTGTCCTAGTATAACAGACTTTTATCTTATTTTCAGCATTGACCTTTTGTTGCATGCAGATAATGGCTAAAACATTTAGTATGTTTGGTTTCCTACTGCTTGTCTTCACCACTCCTTGCAATGCTGGCTTAATCTTTCAGACATGAACACATTTATACTCAAAGAGAGAAACACAACTTCATATGTGGCTCTTAATTCTCTCATGATTTCCTGCCAGATATTTAGTTTTCATTGACTGTATTAATCTTAAGCAACATCATTATTCTCTTTTGTTCATAAGTACTACCTTATCCTAAAATGTGTGGAACATGAAACAGTAAAAGGAATGGTAAACCCTGCTGTAAAACACCTCTGAAGGTGATGTGTATGTGTTGATAATGTACATGTGTTAATGACATGTATATGTTGTTGATAATGTGTATTTAATGATACTTGTGTGTAAGCTTGTTCAAGGTTAGTGACATCCGCTGCATTCCACCTGCATTTATTTCCACCTGTGAGTTGACAAAACCAAATGGAAATTGTTTTTCACTTTTTCTGATCTACGGCCCATCTGCTTACTCACTACATTTTCTGTTGCTTAGATTTCAGAAATAACAGGTCTAAAGATCTGTGTGTTTTGTTGATGAGTCTTCTGATCAAATGAGTGATTGACGTTACTTGCCACACTCACAGCTGGATGGAGCTGCACAGAAACTTCCTAAACTTTCAAAATAGCTTCTTGCATCATATACTGCATAGTTTAAAAATAATTGGCAAATATGGTTAATTGATATGCTTTCTTGTTAATAACAAAGAGTTTGAATGGAAATGCAGTCTAATCACAGTTTCCAACCTGTAAATCTTCTTGACAATGTTTGTAAATCTTCTTGACAATCTTTGGTGGCTGTATTGCTTGCATGTTTATGTGTAAGTGTATTGAATGCAGCATGGTCTCAACCATGTTTAAGTGCATCGAGTGCCCTTATCTGAGAGGAAATGCACTTAACAAGTGACCTCTGTTATTTTTATTATCTTGGCTGTGTGTAGCTATTTGCATTTTCAGTAAGAAAATTTGGTAAATGAGGCCAAGGCTTGTGAACAGAATGTGTGGGAATTATATATCTGCATTGATTCCCCAGATCCAAAGGTGCCTGTGAATGGGGAACAGTGGGTCTAGGCTGCTTGGCATTGCTGAATTTTGTAAGACCTGTTTTGCAGATGGGTATTTTATATCATCAATTAAGCATTTTATTAGCTACATTTCTGATGTCAATGGTGAAAATGAAAGTCAGTGTGAGCAAGCCGTTGGTTGTTTAAAGATCAAAGGCTGTAAGTTTTTTTCCTTTTATTGTAACATGGCCAGTAACCCAGCATATGCAGAAATAGAGTTCTTCTTTTTTCTTCTCCCCAAAGTGTTTGAAAACTTGAAATTTTTGTCGATAGCAGTTAATGACCTGTTGTTGACTTCTGTCTCTAGCAGTACATACCTTCTCATCCACTTCTTTACATCAGCTTTTGTTTTTAGAAAATGTATAACCTCATTGCCACATTTATGAAAGTTTTACATTACAGGCACAATCAGTTGGGACTGAGGAAATACAATCGAACATTTACTTTCTCACATGCAACTCATCTTTGTCTTTTTTTGATAGAATTTTATTTGTTCACGAGGTAAAGAATATTGTTTTCTTTTTACACCGAGCCAGTAGCTAAGCACTATCATGGCAAAGCAGCTGGTCCTGTAAACAAACCACATGCAGAGAAAGAGTTCAGGAGGGAGGGGGTTTGAGTACAGGAAGGGTGGGGGTTAATCAGTAAACATATCTGAGCCTGCAATGTCTGCTGGACATTTGCCTTCCAAAAGCCTTTTGAAGTACATTAAGTGTAACACACTGAGTACTATTTTACAGTCTAGTGCAGGCTGAAGCATTCAGTGAAGTTGTGTTGTGTACCCTCAGTGATGGCCAGGGCAAGTGCGCAGGGCCGCCGAGAGCCAGCCCGGGCCCCGGGACAGACGACCTCTCCGGGCCCCTTGTACTTGTAAATTCCGCTGACTACACTTCTCACGACAGGCCCCAGTACCCCGAAATGGTATTCTACAGACTTGAAACTCAACTTCTGCATGTGTAATGCTTGGGTGTTCTGTCCTTAGACCTTTCTTTAAAAGAAAAAGAAAGGGAGAAGAAAAAAAAAATCCACTGACCAAGGCCGGGCCCCCTTGACAGCCGCGGGCCCGGGTACACCAGACCCCCCTGTCCCCCCCCTGTCGTCAGGCCTGCAAGTGCGTTAATATTGCTTGGACATCGAGTAAATGGAAAAAAGGGCTGATATCTGTTTCTGCAGAGCAACGAATATTAATTTTTAGCTTAGCTAATGAAATAGCTGAATTAGCAGGCAATATTCAGCATCTATTTCTACAACCTAGTGTAAATGTCAGTCTGATGCCTTCTCTTTTCATACCTCAGATTTAAATCATTGTTCAGTTGGTTGGCTACCATGTAAAGAGGCAACATTCATATTGTTCATTTTGCTCCAGTTTTGTGCTTGGACTTCAACCTAGTATATTTTAAAGGTATACTTTTGTTGGGATCGTGCATTTCTGAGTTAACCTAATGCTTTAGAGTGGATAGCTATCTGAGCTTTAAAATCATGCGTAGGTTTGGATCTTGCATGGGAAATAAAAAATCTGTTTACTGCTTACTGTGTGCATGTGCCAGTTTTTGTAGTCATGCTCAATTCATCACATAAGAAGGCTTATGGCTCTTTTATTGTAGAAATCTTCTTGTTGAAATTCAATTTATCTTTTTTTCAACTTCATAATCAAGAAATGTATATCATGTTGATAGTTGTGTTTTCTCGTATGGAAAATGATAAAAGTTTTGATGAAGTTTATCTGCATATGAAAAATAATTGAAACTGAAAATTCATGGGATATTGCAATAGGGAAGTTGTTTAATTATTCAGCATGTTTATTTTACATTTACAAATGAAGCTATAGCAGTCTTACAATATGTTTTAGTTAAAAGATACTGACAGATTCAATTTTAAGGTAAAAAGTATCAAAGTAAATACGTTATTAGCTCTTTTTTGACATATCTTGGTTGGAACAACAGTCCCATTGTTAACATCTTCAGCTTTTCAGTCTAAAAACAGAATTATTTGAAGACAATGTTTGTACTGCTTGTTTCCAAAATGAGTGTTACAAATAGCTTACAGAAAACTTTAATGCTAAGCGGGTTTGCTGTACAGTGCAGGTTGTTAATAATGCAAGCAGCAACATCCTCAGTGTTCTGCAATGAATGGTTTTTTTGCTTTAAAGTGATTATACATTTCCTTGATAAAAACTCCTTTTTATCCTGAATTATATGAAGGGGTGGTCATTTAATGGCATGTCAGCCATCAGTATTTTTTTATTTATTTAGTATGTCATTTGGTTTTTGACTCTAATCTCTCTTTGCTAACAACCTGAAAAAGGTTAACGGATGACCTTTACGGTTTTAGGAATGGCTGTATTAATGTTAAGGTAATGTCAGTTCTGGTTGACAACAGCATGTATTATCAACAGTCCAGAATCATTATGTATGTGTGCACAAAAACATGATTAGAATGTTCTTATGGCCTTTTGTGATCACATTTCCTCTGACCATCAGTAAATAAAAAACTTTGCAGATAAGTGATTACTCTGCACAGTGCCAGTTTCATTTTTGTGCAATAAACTGTGCCGTGGCCTAGTCAATGACCAGAAGTACTTAAATGAAAAAATACAGTATAGGCATCTCTGATCTATATATGTAAATATAAAATCAAAGTCCATGTACAGCATCTCATGTATTCTGTTTTATTAACTGACAAATGCTCATGTTCCATATGTGAGGATTCATGCACACACACACACATATATCGTTTTCTGCCTGTCCTTGTTGTACAGACACATTCAAACAAACTGCTAAAAGTAAAATAATGCTATCCTGTCATGAAACTGGTGTAAGCGCAGTGAAGTCAAAATGATTCTGCTATTCACAGGTTGCAATGACGTTTCTAAGCTTAGAATAAAATCAAACTTTTTGAATAAGCTTAATGCGTCTCATTTGGTCTGCATGTGTATGCATGAAAAGCAAACTCTTCGTCCATGCAGTAGTTATTCTTGACAAGTTGATCAATGATGGCTATTCCTCTTCTACATCTTTTCCCATATACTTGTATTTGCCTCGCTGTTCCTTTGGAGGTGCAACAAAGGCTGTACAGGGTGCCTGGCCAGCAATTGTACAAATGCATTCTACTGGAAAGCCTATCCCAAAGTTTGCAGGGTTGGTCTTTTGTTCCTTCACATAAGCCTCTTGCTGCAGCTGATCACTAGAGATAAAAAAAAAAAAGGGAAAAAAATTGTTTTTAAATACTGCTTCGAGTAGCCATTTGATATTGAAAAGATGGAAATACAGTATGATGCACACCAAAAAAACAATGTAGAGATACAGCCTTGTGCAGCACAAAGCCCACACAAATCTGCAATCTCAAGGCATGCATAGCTATCCATACTTAACCCTTACCCGTGCAGATTTGTCTCACACACACACACATACACACAATCACCTACTCTGTTTTGCAGAAGACGCTTTTAAAATGCTGGTAAATTTCATCTTTGGTCTGCAAGTCTAGCTGTGAAAGGATGCTTTTTCCATTATCTGTAAACAGAAATATAAAATAAATTTTATATGTATTAAACTATAGTCCTATGTTATATGATGGTTCAAAATAAATGTACATGGGTCTGCACATCATTCGCCTACATGCTTTCATATTTCTGGATGTAAAAAACTGATGAACTATCCAGTCAATGATTAATCATGAACTCCTCTTTAACTTTTTTATCTTTTAGAAAACAGCTGTCCCTCGCATTACTTAGCCTTTTGGTGAGACAAGGCTGTCTGGACATCACCTTCCTCCCAGCTGAGGCACACATTATTGTCAGCATTTTAGCATCAGCTCAAGACACATGTTCCACTGACAGCCTGTGGGTGCTCATATGCTTGATTGTTAGATAATGAAGAACGCTGTTATCCTGTATGGACTTTTATGATCTTATATACTATTTTTGTAAAGTGCTGTGAGGCATTAAGGAACAACATTCTGTAAACAGTCTTCATTATTATTATTTCTACCAGCAAAACAGCTTTACTCTTAATCTCACCAAAGTACACTCTAAGGAAGGGTGATGGTGTCATATTTTTGAAGACCAGAAACTGGACCTCTGGATTTTTGAACTGCAGCTGAGGTAGATGCCAGAAGACAAAGTCACTGTACAGACAAGGGAGAGCAAGTAAATATTAAGACCAACAGTATATTAAAAAGAATGCTGGGTACTGTCTGATGATGCAATGAAGTAAAGCAACGTAGGCATGATGACCTCGTAAAATTAAGTATATACAACATACACGCATGTCTTTCCAGCTAGCTACATTGGTTTTTCAAGGCATCCAAACTGGGCTTAAAATACTTAGGACATGCAAAATAAACAAACATCATTAATAATGCTTCTGACAAGCTGAAGACTTTCTAGCTGATGATCTTAATGTTTACTCATGCCAACAGGTGACAAGAAACCATGCTTCATAATAATTTTTAAAAAGTAGTTTAGTTGCCTTGAATTTGTCTACAAACTTCTCAACAAAATACAACATTCTGAAGTCTTTGTCTTTATTTGAACAAGTTGCTGTGACTGAGAAAAAAGTTCTTTAAGGCTATTATGTGGTTTGTGATAGTGTTCATCTCATTGCATGAAGCCATAAAACTCCTTGCCACAACTGCAAAATGAATATTTGTTGACAGCACAGGCATCCACACCTATGACAATTTAAATTAAAGCTTTTAAATACACTATCAAAGCTGTGGTTATTTATGAAATGCTTAATCTTTTCTTGGCATTTTTCTTTTGTTTAGTAATTTTAATGTTCCGCATATGTATGAATAATACAGATGACCTATTAGTTTGACTCACTAAGCTCCTCTGCTTGGTTTATGACCTGTGTTGTAGTTCACCGTAATAATGCGAACATTGTTCTTGAGCATCAACTTTCCTTGTTCCAGGTATCGTAGAGTGTACCGCACCGGTGACTGTCCTTTCATAAACGGCATGATAAATACTGGTTTTCCTTCCGGATCTTTATGGCGAGGAAAATATTTGTTACAAAACTTCTGTCACCATCAGTAGCCACTGAAAAATGTTCAATACGTTTCAATAAGAAATTTGAAAAAAAAAAACCATAAATAAAAGCTATTTATATTGCATAGTAAAACAGTGTTATGTTTCCGTTGCTCTTGAAATTTTCAGAACCTTCAACATCCAAGTAATGTTTAACGTTTGGTAAACCTGTTAATAAACTACAGCATGAGGCACCATCATACTGCGTTAGTTAATGATAGTTAAGTTTATTATAATACAACGTTTGCTTTAAAAGAAAGGGTGAACAAAATATTGGGAGAGACGTCAGAACGTCTATTCTCAGTGCTAACAAATCACAGACATCAGTTGCTCTTCCTAGCGCATTAATGTCCAAAAATTACAGATGTCTCTAAGTAAAGTAATTCAAACGATTTACTAACAGTTAGAGTTTTGAAAATCGCTCTGAACGTTTCATGTCATTTACGGTCTGCTGCTGTGCAAGGTTGACGAGCATGAATAGGATATAATTCGTTGAACGATAGCTGCTAACAATTTCATGACTCGTCTTCATTTTATATATACAGCTTTATAACTTTTTATTTCCTAAAAAACTTTGTTACATTAAAAACAAAAAAATACAACGTTCTTAAAAGTAGGAAAAGTAAAAAAATGATGTCGTAAAACAGAGCGAGGTTAGTGTTTGGGACTTTGTGACCTAGCAGACGACGTCCTCGCGCAAGACAAAATGGCTCCAGCCGACAGCACGAGGGTTGTCATTTGTATTATAGCGCTTGCAAGCGTTGGGCTGGCATTTCTTCTTTTGAGGAAGTATAGAAGACCTAAAAGGCCAAATAGTAAGTAATTTGTATAGGTTAGTACTGTAACACTATATTCAGGCATCTGTTTTCGTTTAAGTTTTATCTCATGAATCATTACCTTCCGATTCATTTCCCGTGGTTACATCTTCCGCGTATGTTGACATTTTAGATTAAATACAATTATTATTTGACCATTATATCACGTTTTCAGATTGCATAGAAAATGAAAAGGCTTTTTATCTGTTTTAAGAGGCAGCGAGTTCATGATGAAATTGTCAACGTAGTTTTATGATAATTGCGTCTGGATCGTGAAAGAAAGGTTGAGTGAAGGACGCACGTATCAGACGGAAATTAATTGTCAGAAAATCTGAGGTAGCCAAAACCATAGCCGAATTTATCAGAACTCAGTGCTTACGACAGATAGGAAGGGATATTAAAAGGACTTGTACCTGAATCAGTATTATCGATTTTCTCAGCGACTAGAATTTTAGTTAGAAGTTCCTTCAAATTGTAGTAAATGTTTATAGGTTCTAGTAATCAGTGAGTGGTACTAGCCAAACAAGTCAGCTTTCACATGCCTACAACTGAAGCCTTTTATGGACTTAAGCGGCCCGTATTGAAAGGGATATCCTTATCCCAGGTTTTAAGTGTTAATATGGAAAGGGAAAGTATGTTGTCACATTGCAGCCTTTCTTGACACAGTAGAGGAAAAAGTACAAATAGGTTAAAATTAAGGGATAATTTTAGTGTTTTGCATAGTATTTATATTCATATTCTGCAGATTGAACTGAAAATAGTAAGAAAGTGTGTGAAATAAAAAAAAAAGTTTTTAGTTGACTCCCTGCATCATTGTTACAATAAAGGTAAAGATGTTATGCTTCTGTTGGTATATTATGTAACCACTAAAAATCACTGTTAATGTTATGAAAACTTGCCATTCTGTTATTCATTTACTCATTTTTTTTCATTCATTAGCTTTCCTTCTGTCCAATTCCACAAAAAGATCACCAAAATTAGAAAATAAGCATATATATCCCCCATTTACTGTGATCCAAGATAGAGCATTTTCAAAGCTTCAGCCCTCATCCTAACCCACTTAGACCTTTCAAATATCGTTAGTCCAGTATCTTCTGACTATTAGTATCCCCAGTTTTCATTATGCACTTTAACCCACACCCTCAGCTTGAAACCGAAACAAGAGGGTTGTGGTGGAGGAAAGGCAAGAATCTAGAAAGAGAAGTTGCATATATGTATAATGTTTGTAAGATATATTTGCATGTAATGACTTGTTATGCTGCCATGTGCAGTAAATGCATGGATGCTATATATTACTGTAGCTGGAGAGCCAGTCAGCACAGGGCATAGTACTGGCAGCACTTTGTTCCCACACTACCATACACTTGCTTCTGCACTTTGGCTGGTCATGTGGGCAGTGCAGTGTCAAGTGAATGATCCTAAAGGGCATGATACAGGACTTAAATTTCTGTGCAAACAGTGGGCACACATTGGTCCTGGAATCTGATTAGCCATCAAAGAACAGGCCTGTCTTTACAGCAGTAAAATCCCACACTTCCTACTGTCTTTCCTTCCCCTTTCAACGCAGCCTTGCTACAAGATGGTAGGCCAGACCTGGCAGAGTAACATCCCCTTCCCATAGATCTATTCTCCCTATGGTGAGTGGCTCTGACCACCCTCAAGTGCAGAGATTTTCATTATTTGCTGTAGGATTTTTGGTTTTGCATGTTGTTCAAATCCCTTTCCTTCTAACCTTGAAGTGGACACTTGTAGTTAATTACATTTATACATGTTGTCCAGTAAGTGCTGAACACTTGTACATTAACTATGGTTGTTCTGTTGTCTGTCTGTTATAAAGTATCCGATGCTCACATTTAATTAAAAAATATATGCACAGCTGCATGCATTGTAAATAAACCCATTTTGAAGTTATATACCTCTTTGCTGATAAACAAACATGTGGTGGTTCGTTTTGTCCATGATAGAATTACTGAATATACACTTGCTGGGTGAATGAAACTTGTGCCATCCAGTGTATGTTAAACGCAAGATAGAACAGAAAATCATCCAGAGTAAGTAACTTTTGGAGTTAAAGCAAGGTCTTTTGGGTACACCAAGGTGAGCTAAAACTGAAAACAAAAGAAGGAATTAAAAAAGAAAACTAGACTGATAGCTCACCTCACTTCAAAGTGCTAGTGTTTTAGATAAAAATTCTCCATGAAAACTTCTAGCTTCTTCCTTGGACCACAGAGAGGAATGGACTGCTTACTGTAGCTTTTAGGAGCTTCTGCTAAACAGTTATATGTGAATGGTTGCACTTGGTGATGTGGTGAAAGTATATATTGGTATATGTATATAGCTATTTATATTTGGAAGGGTGTTAGACTGTATATGGCTTTGATTATTGATTCTTTATGTAGATACTTTTGGCTATGAAGTATTCTTTGCAGCTGCTGTATAGAAATGTCAAGGTTTCAGACAGTTGGGACGGAGATAACATCCTAGGTATATCTGTGTTCAAGGTTTCTGATAAGTTTGACCTTATTCTGTGCATGATGATGTTGGTAGGTACATGTTTTAAAGGGATATTTTTCCATATTTGGAGAAATTTTACTTAAATGCTGTGTATAGGTATCTTACACTGAGCTTTCTCCTGTCATCAGAAAAACCATTGCACTCTACAATATTTGCTATGGTGTATATAAGGGATAGAAATGATAATAATAATGATGGTAGAAATAGTTTCTTATATTATTACCTTTTTTTTCCTTTGGAATAATTTACCATTGTGATTTTCTTATTTTAGGATCAAGGGTTGCAGAAACATCAGATGGATGTCAGGAAGAAACACTAACCAAACAATCAGCATCAGGAAGTGAAAACACACAAACATACAGTGGTCGTGGGGATAGTAGGCCAGTATGCAATGCAGTGACATCACCTCAGAAACTCTTAGCCTCAGAAAAATGCAGTCTTTCCACCTCTGGCACTGCCATTGACACAGAAACAAAAGAGCCATTTGAAGTTCAAGACGTGAACACTGTTCCTTTTGCGTCAACCGGTGATACAACAACAGAAGAATTCTTGACAGTCAAAGAAGCAAGCCCTGCATCATCTACTGTAGCCTGTGTAGAAACAAAAGAGGAACTGCTGGTCAGCAAAGAATCACAGCTTAAGGGCGAAGGCAGTTTTATAAATGTGGATAGCAAAATTGCAAAGTTGGTAGAATCAGAGAACTATGTGCCTGGGTTGTTGCCAGCAGGGCAGGGAACTGAAGTGTCTGGTAGCACAGAAGAGAATGCATTTGGTTCAACAGCAGAAAGTGGTGGCAATGAAGACTTGCCAAACGATTTTACTGAAGAAGACCAGGATGCTGACACTGATTCCGAGTTGGGCACTGGAGATGAGGCCGTTGAAGGTGACAGACCAGCAGCTGTTGTTGCTAATGAAGACAAGGATTCTCTGCAATCTAATGATGTCACCAATAGTGACGCTCAGTCTTTTGAGCGAATTAGCAGCTACAACGAAGTGACATCTCTGGGGGAAAGCGGACAGAATGAACCAGGAAATAACGGTCAGCTTCCAACAGACACTGGTTCAACGTTTCCAGCCTTCATAATTGACGCTGTAAGCCGTCCTTTCAACATTGAAAATGCTGGAGCTGATGATGAGACTGTCAGTTCTTTGTCGTTTGGTCCAGTAGACAGCAGCAAAAATGTTACACCTGCTTCAGAAGTTGAAGAAGAAGAAACTGATGTTACATTAAATGATGGGAACCATGACACTGAGGAAATTCAAGAGATCCAAGAAAATGATTATAGCATGCCATCATCTTTTGAGCCGTTGTCCTTGGCACTTGAAGGTCAAAGGTCTGTTTCATTTGGGCCTGTCAGCTCTAGCATTGAGGTCATCCAGTCTGCAGATTTTGCTGGAGATCAGATGAGCCATACTGTCAGTGACCCAGGTCCACAGGAGGAGCTTGGCAACTTATTAGAAAGTACTGAGATTATACAAGCTTCGCTCAATAATGCAGTCATGGAGGATGCACCTGAAACAACAGCTGCTTTGCTGAACAGTGAAACTTCTTGCTGTGTGTCACAAGACTCTACAAGGGCTGACAACTCTATGACCAGCATTGAAGTCATTGAGCCTCCATCATTGGATGTAAATGGTGCCGACACCCTAGATAAATTGCCTTTTCTTAAAATGGTTTCTTCAGATGCTTTTTCAAATGTACAAGAGACAAGTGTTGAAGGTGCAGATAATTCTAGGTCCAGTGTTGAGGTCATCCAGAAATCAGCATCAGAGTCTGACAGTGCTGACGAGATACGATCAGCTTCTGTTGACGCAAGAAGTAAGATGTCATCTCCGTCAAACGAGAGTTTCCAGTCTCTGGAGCAGTTTGATGGAAGCACAACAAGTGGGAGCAGGCAAGACTTCTTCAGTCTGTCCAATTCTCCTGAACTAGGAGGGGAAACATTACTGGATAATATTTCTTCTAATGACCAAAGAGAAGAGAAGAAAAGACTGGGATCCCAGTCTGACAGCACAAGCTTTGACATGGATTTGGACTTTTCAACAGCCACAGAATCTCCACCTGAGCGAACACCAACCAATACACCCACATGGGAAATAGCTGCTGAAAACCCTGCAGATGATGTGCAGCAGTCTTTGGAAAGCTCTTCTGATGGGGTCATGGATGGAAAAGAGCAAGAACCTCAGAATTTTGATGCCAAGACTCCGACAACACAGCTAACACAGAAACCTCAGTGGATGCTGGGCATTGACAAAAGCAAGATTACGGAGGCCATTGAGAAGGCACAGTCACACCCTGACAAGATGGAGATAGGACAGCTGCAGATTTTGGTGGAGATGCTTAAGCAGGAGGATATGATCATGGACGTGCTAGACACAGCTATCCAATGCATCATCAGAGTGTCAGCCTTCACAACCAACGTGGTGAGTTAAGAGGTTGTGGCTGGTGAAAGAAAGGAAGAATAAATGAATGAATTAGTTTAGTTTATTCCTTGTTGCTCCTTTGAGGAGCATAGGGCCGCAACAAAATGAATGATTATCGAAGAGATAAACGTGCAGATAAACTTCGGTTTTAATTGCCATTTTTTTCCTCTGGTTACATCAACTTTTTTTAGTTTTGTATTTTCATATTTGTGTTCTCGTTTCATTATGGAGATATATGCTTGTGTTAATAACAAATAACTTGATTCTCATTTGCAAATGGTCTGAGATATTTAACTTCAAAATAAGTCCCAAAATAGTACAAAATGTCACTGTTTTATTAAAAAAAATTGATGACTAGATAGGATCTGTTTCTGTTGAAAAAAAAAGTTATCTAATGAACTATAACAGTGACTGAAAGATTTGAGCTGAAACAGTGGAGCAGTAGAAGGGATGATCATGATAGATATCGTGATGACAAGTATGAGGAAGTCAGGATGCTTGCTGGGGAAGTGAAAGCAATAAACTTTAATGGCACAATGATGCTGAAAACACTGCTTTGAGTGGTGTCAGAAGAAGAATGTAGTGCAGGTAAGACTTAATGATATATTATGCATAGAAGAAGGGCAGTGTTGACGTTATTTGTCTGTTTTGTTATCTAATTTGTGATATTACTTTGGTGGTTTATAAACACTAGGGATAGATTACAAATGCAAGATTTACAGACAGAAGTAAAGTGGAAGATCCTGGCTTGGTTGTTGGTAGTGTATGTGATGGACTGAGGCATGACGTAGATAAGCCAATGATACTAATTATGCAATTTAGTTGAGGATCTGCAAGCTAGGTTGATGGTGTTGATATAGTGGTGGCTAGACATTTCTAATGTCTGCTGTCAGAGTCTATGGCCATCCCAGCAGCAGTATTGTTACAATTCACTACTTGCCCTTTAAGAATATCTTCTGCCTGTGATCTGTATTATGATTCAAGCTGGCGGCAGCTCCTGAGACCTTGCATAGAAAAACTGTCAAACTTAGTATCACCATGCTGATAAACTTCGCAAATAAGCCACAAATATATATAACTTGAAAGCTGTGTCGTCAGCATTTCGTCTCATTTTCATCATGATGAGGGCATGGGCTTCAGCAATTGATCTGAATGCTTCAGTTGTATATGGCTTTGATTTAAAAATGCAAAAGTTAACACTGTAACAACATAAACAATTAACACTAACATGGAGCTCATTGAAAAATTAATCAGAATCTGAAAAATCTGGAAAAAATCCCCAAACGAGATGCATCACTGTTTAAGCCACAGGGTTTAAAATTGGGGGAAAAAGTCACAGCTTATAATCCAAAATTTACAGTATTTATTAAGCAAAAAGTACCTTTGTTTGAAAGATTACCATTTTTTTGTAAATGGAGAAGTTTAAAACACATCAATATTTGGAAGATTTAGGTGACACTTGGAAAAAAGGCTAAACAAGAAAACTTCCAACAGAGATCTGTACATACTTGTATTCAACAGTACATGCAGTCATTTTGGTCACTAACACTAGTACTATTTCTAATATCAGTCTGCGTACTTTATCCATGGTAACTATATCTGTGTACCCAAAGTACATATTTTATTGAAACGCTTTTGTTATTTTTCTAAAATTCATTTATTGGATAACTCTTTCAATCTAAAAGTTGTATTGTTTTAATTTTACTGTCCATTTTAGCCTGTAAACAATATGATCTTCATCAAAACACTCCAACAAAGGCATCCCTGTTAATCTCTGGAAGTGTAATCAGTGCTTATGTCACAGAAGCAGTGGCAGCGTGAAACACATGAACACATGACAGACCATGAAATCTCCTACAAGAGATCCAGAGTCCGCTCTGTAGCACCTGATTTGAGAAGCTGCAGCTGTGCTAAGCCAGAGGGAGATAACTAATCTTTCTGATAAACTGCAAACTCATCTCCAGTAACCTGGAGAAATTCTCTGATGATTGCTGGCCCCTCACTGCCTTTCTGCAGCCAACTGTAAAGTTAAAGAGCTACTAGCAGTTGAAAAAAAGAGTGGAAGTGTCTTGTGGGCAGTGTTGTCAGAAGAGTCAGTGCAAAAGATTTAACTGATTGGGAACCTTCAGTAAGTTAATAGTTGCTGGATGTAATGGCTTGTTTCATCAGAAGGATACTGTTCTTATCTTGAGGCTCAAAGAGTACAGTGTTACTAAGCATCTAGGGACGAACAGGCGCTGTCATGTCGCTTGAAACATTTTGACTTTCAAAGAGTGGTACTGTTTTCTCTAGATATAATTTTATATCTTTTTATAGGTGTGTAAATTCTCAGTTTGAAATCAAATCTTTAAAGTTAACATTTAAACAACAAATATGCAAATAATTAGGAATGTTATGCATAATGTTTAATGATTTCAGAGGAACCATATTTTTGCATATAGACTTGAGTACATGCCGAAGGCACATACTGTACTCTGTAGATACATACATGCACAGATTCATGCATGGCTAAAAGGACCAATATAAAAAATGCCTTTTATTTGTGAACCATTAATAACCACCTGCTATTGCAAGTAAGAGAAAATGTGTTGGCCTGGAACAGTGGGCTGGATTGGTTATTCAGATAACAACCCTGTAAATGATTCATTCTTTGAGATTAGGGGCATTGGTATAATAATAAAAAAATAAAAGACACCCACAAATATAACTCCTCAAGATGCACTTTAAGATGTGGAAAGTAGGACTTGGAGTAAACCATGCCTCTCAAGTTTTTATAACCTTGGGAAATTCTGATATAAAATGCCTGCCATAACAGACTCCTTTAACCACTTCATACATCAGGCCTAGAGCAGTATCTTAAATGCCTCTACCGTTCCCTTGGTGTTCTGCTTGGCTCCTGTGCCTGGGAAGAGACTCACTGCATCAGCCAGGAAGAGGCTGAGCGTGGGTGCACTCCTCCTGCACGTGTCTGTGAGAAAGTAAGGGGAGTATCACATCTGCTAATAGACATGGCTACTTGTGCACAGGACTGAGTTTCTTGTAGTTCTGACTTCATGCAGCGTGTTTCAGGTAGGTTGACATATTTTGTCCCCACTGTACAACAGGGGCAGTTCAGTACAGCTTAGCATGTTTTGTGCAAAAAGAGGATAAAATTGCATAGTAAATTCCTGCCTTTACAAATCATCATAACAGTAAATTGCTTAGTTTTTGACTTCTGCAATATTTCTTGCTGGAAGAGCGGGTGATTTTACAGGCATGAGAGGGAAGCGAGAATTAAGCTTCAATTTTCTCTTTTTTGCCTTATGTGTGCAGACACTGGCTGATTATGTACATGCATAGCAGGATGTCATAATGTAATAGAAAATGTAGTTTAAAACTCAGTCTTGTCATTTCTAAAGTACAAACTTAGATTGAGTCTTCTGAATTGATTCAGCATTTCACATTTTACCAAGTTTTACTCTATGTTTGTGTGAGTGATTACTAACAGGAGACATGGAAAGACAACAGATGAAGAGAGATGATGCATAAGTGCTCTGCTCAAAGAAAAAATAAGGGAGACAAGTAGCTCTTGTCCACACCAATAATATAATAATAAAATCAGAATGTTAAGCATCTCCAGAAGTGAAAGACTAGATGGCATACCCACAACAGCATCAGGCTTTATCAAACCAAATGTCAGCATCCTCATATCTTCCTGTCTATTAAATAACAGCTCCAGGCTTTATCAAATCAGATGTTGGCGTCCTCATATCTTCCTGTCTATTTAGATAGCTCTAGGGATATCATATTTGTAGTTTATGGAGTTCTTCTAGCTTTAAGGCACTTGAGAGTTTGGCATTTTCAAGAACTGAAAACTTCATGAAAAGTGGAAAAGATTTGTAAGAGTTTGTAGATTAAAAAAGTAGAATTTTTCCAGAAGCACACACATATTTTTGGAGAAAACTATTACCTACCCATTAATTCTCAAAGAAGAAAAAGATAAACATTAAGAGACATAAAAAATATTTCCAGGAGAGGTTTTTGCAGTCACAAATTTTGTGAAAATATTATTTGTCTTTCCATTTTGAATGGTTGTAAAAATGGAAATTACGATAGTGGATTGGAGTTTGAGGCCATCACACCCTGATAAGGCAGTGCGTTAGTAAACTGTTGAAGGTGGCTTTTTATGTGAGATGGTGCGCATTAGCGGTGGGCAGACTGCTGGCTTTGGGAGAAGAGCATTGCAGAAAGATGGGAGTCCTGGGTCAGAATGAGCCTACAGATAAGAAGGGGGACATTTGGTAAGGAAGGCTGATAAGACCTCATGGCTCATGAATCGCTAGATTTCAGTTCATTGCCCTGCTTAAGTTGCTCCTGGAAGTGGTTTGATTGCGTTCCACTTCCTAAAACCCCAAGTGGTCACAAAGGCTTGAAGACGGGATAATTACTTACCGGAAAAGATCATCTGATAGTGAGATTATTTTCATAATGCAGATATATTTCTCACAAAATCAGTTCTCCATGGTCCATTTTATGTTCGTTTGCTTAAAGTACAGGCTTTGTGGTAGATGCCAGTCCTTTCACTGTTTACGTAGGTTGAATGATCTTAACCTGTTAAAGGAATAATTTATCCCCAATGTTTACATGTGCAAACACATAAATAAAATGAGGTATGTCTGTTATGCGTTACATCTTACTAATTATGTGCATTACTCACTCCTCATATCTACCTCATAACAAGATTTGTAGGATCTTGGGAAGATCCTCAGTTGCTTTATACTGATAATTATCTTTCTCTATGTTATTGCTAGAAGCCTTTATCGGATTCCTGCTTTGCTGTGCATTCCGCAAGATCAAGTGCATGTTTGGCTGAGTTTCATGTTGGTTCTTGTACTTTACAGGAGGTTCTACGGGTGTGCCAGTGTCCCTTGCAGCTGACACATTTGTTGCAAAAGTTTGCACCATCTGTGAGCAAGGGTCAAGGATCTAAGGACGAGAAACTGCTGTTAAATATTGCTCGTGCCATCAACAATCTGGCTATGGACCTGAAAAGTCAATCACAGCTAGAGGTTGGTACTCTTAAATCTCTTTAGCAAGTTTTTTGTTGGGATGTCATGTGCTTTATCTTGACCACTATTATGAAAAAACTGAAAATTAAAGTGATCTTGTTACTAAATCAATGCAGTATTATATCCAACAGTTAATTTACCTGTCAGACAGCACCAAGATTTAGATCGCAGTTTTCATAAACTGCTGGGATCACCGCACATTGAGCGCATCTTTGTGATGCGGATACTAGCGCGCTATAAAACTACATCATCATCATCATCATCATCATCATCATCATAACACAGTCTTCATTTCTTCCATCAGTTTTTTTTAAAAAAAAGCTAAATACCTTGTTACAAAAACTGCCCATGATGCTGAAAGTCATATGCAGGCTATGCTTGGCCAGTAGCTTAATTTTTCCAAAGACATGTGATTTCTGGCTATGTTTTCTGGTTTGCAAACATTGTTACAGGGATTCAGGATTGAAAGACTTTCCATACTGATAGAGATGAAACCTTATGGACTTGATTGGATAAACATTTATGTCTCTTATTCATAATAGTGAATAAATAATATGTCACAGGTACTTTAATAGAAAGCAAGATACCAGTGCCTCATTACCTTGAAGCAGGGATGGGGAACCTTTTACTTTCAAAGGGCCATTTTGATATTTCTAACATCATTTGCAGACCATACAAAAATATCTACTGAAAAATTAGCCTCCGCTATCTGCAGTTTTGCCACAGTGTGTTAACACTTTTGCAACATGTACAGTCTTAGCCTGCCTGGTACTGTATCCTCTGAGTCAACAGGATCTGCCTTTTCATAATTAGGTGCGTGAAAACTGTGTTCTGCTGCTGTGAAAAGCATAGTGAAAAAAAAACCAGTGTTCTGAGTCTGTAAAATATATGTTTTATAATTTTGAAGCTCCTAGAGGAGACAGAGCATGTAGTAACAAAATCTTTTTTCATAATGCACAATGTGATTGTGGTTGTGCAGTGAAAGTACATTACTAATAATAATTGTGACTGTTTGGTACATACATACCTCCTCTTGAAGGAGGCATTCATGGCATTTACAAAGCGCCTACATACCCAAACATGCTTATCCATTCACAAATAAACTCTTTAACCCGAGCAATTTTTTACCAGCCAAAAACTGTGCTTATCTTTTGGAAATCCATGAAAGGATGATGTTGGACACTTGTAGGCCCAACCGTACACTAAGGTTGACAGCAGTGTCAACGATCTTTTTTTCTTTTTTATTGTGTGAGCTGACATGGTCGAAGAATGCCACACATGTCAGCAGCAAACATCAAACTGGAAGTGGTCTACCCTCAGCTTGGGGTGAAGGTCACATGCATACATAATTCTCTAAAATCGTCCATATAGGCCACAGGTAGCCAAAGGAAAGCCTAATATCTGTTCTGGCATGTAATCATATGTGTCCTGTCTATTCCGTAATTGATGTTTCCTGCATGTCACTCACAATTTATGTTGTTGCTATTATTAACCACCCGATGCACATTTATGTTGCTATGAAAAAACCGATTGCTTGGTTGACCAGATCAAATGATTTTGCGAACTGTCTACACCCTGCAGACTAGATGTTCCCCACCCCTGCCTTAAAGGAACAGAGTTGATCAAAACTTAAAGCTGAATAGTGTCACTATTTCAAATAGTGGTTAATGTAGCAAACATGGTTTAATAATAACAACAGTTATCTGTACATTGCATTTTCCCTGCTGCACTTATTGAGCTTTACAAAAGAAAAAAGTACCCTAAGGATTTTCGAGAAGATGACTCACTGAGATGCATTAAAAATATTAACATCTACAGATGTTACAAAGAATAAGATCACATTGGAGATTTTAATTAGAGTGAGAACATAATGTTATTCGTGTTCATATTATTTCCCTTCTGATCAGGGCAGCATCCCAGTCCTGACAAACTTGCTGCTGACAGAGGGAATCTCAGAGGATGTGACCATTGCCTCCTTGCAGCCATTGACTAACCTGTCGACAACAGCAGCTTACCATAAGCACTACACCAGCATTGTGCAACAGCTGTATGCGTTTCTAGACACCAGCCACAATACTGCCCTCAGGCTTCAGTGCCTGAAGGTGCTGGTCAACCTTTCTCTCAACGGTGACATTGTTCCACACTTGCTGGCTGCCAAGGTGTGTGCCTAAGAGTGTTTTTTTCTTTTTCGTCCTTCAGTATGTTTGTGAATTGTCTCACGTGTTTTGTTACTCCATATCTGTTACACATCTTTATGTTCTCTTACTATATATTAGTAAATTGACTTTATTAGCTCTTTGGGTTAAAAGATGGTTTGTCATTTTAAAGTTACAAAATTTGTGGGATAGATGTTTGCATACATGAAGCAAACAAAACAAAAAAATGGAAATCATCATCACAATAAATCTGAAGTTCAAGCAAAGTTACAAAAAAAGAGAAAATGTGAAGGCAGCAGTTTTACTTGGTCTCCAATTTGTTACAGTCTCTCTAAAGTGTAATGCTTTGTCCTTCAGGGTATATAGTTACATGATAGTACCATGAAGGACATTTGAAAATGCTACTTAGTGAAGTTAGTTAAGGGTTTTTTTTTTCTCTAAAAATTTGAAAAATTAAATAGCTTCTAAAGCAAAAGCTGAAAGAAACTGATTAGTCACTGTGTATTTATTCTAAAGTGATGTGTTGCTTTCATGTGCTATATTGTTCTTCCCAGGCACCTGAATGCTTGTTGGAACTGCTGGATGTCAATTCAGGCTATGACCTTCTCCTACGCGCTGTGACCTTTCTCGCTAATATCATGTCCATCATGATAGAGAAGGAATTAACAGCATCAAGCCTTCCCCCTGATCACAAAGCTCCCTCACCAGAGACTCTTTACTCAGCTTTGTTTGCCTTGGACACTCGAGATGTGTTACGTAACAAGGTGTTTCGTCTTACAAGGCATCAGTCACAAGATGTCACCTATCAAGCAACACGGCTGTACAATTGCATCACTACTTTAAAATAAGTTGTTTGACAACTGTGATGGAAAAAGACAAAAATCGCTTTGCCAAGAGATTGCAAATGGCTATGGTTGTAGATTATAGGTCATAACAATAGGCAAAATTGAAATAAATTCCATAGTTGTTTCTTTTGTGATCACTTCCCAGAAAAACAGTTCCAAATTTCAAACAGTCTTGTTAGCGTGTCCTAGCAGTCTGCCAAATCCTGGACAAGCCATCCATTTAAATTGTTACTTTGTGAGCCACTCTGTTTTCATCTGTTAGCAAGATAAGGTGCACATAGTTGAGTAAGTCTCTACTTGAGCATACAGCCAGTTTCGTCCTTTATTTGTCACATCTGAAAGGGTGGCAAGAAGTCCAAGAAATACAAATAGCCAAAGCAGTGACTAATGCACCATAGCATTTATAAAAAAAAATGTGATATGTGCTTTCTTTCATCCGTCCACTTTAGTAATCTCAGAAGAGTACTTAAAAAAGCATTGCTTTAATGCTAGTTCCTTAATTTTTGATTTGCAAAAAAGTGGTGTTTCACCTGAACTGTGTGGAATCTGGTCATTGTGGAAAATGGTCATTTATGTGGCAAATGATGTAAACTTGAGTTTGTTAAATATAAATTACGTATGTCAAGGTAAGTCTCAAGTTCTCTTTTTAAAGTTCCATTGTGATTTACACCCTACTTTGGACAACATTTATTTATTTACATTAAAGTGCATATTTCCTGAAAAGACAAGTAGCCTAACTGCTTAGGAAATCCCATTGTGGCATTTTTTTGAAAGCTGTTATGAAATCCTGTTTTGCTGCATAGTGCTGGACATTTTTGTTTTAAAGCAGGTTTGGCAGTCTGTCTTTTGCTGTTTGCTGTAGAAGAGATTGCAGTGAAGATTAAATTATAAAATCATAGTATGTTTGACTAGTTTTCCTGTTCTGATGAGAACACTATAATTTAAAAGTGATTTCTTGCTGCTACCATTACATCACGTCATGAAAATCAGATTTAACAAACTTGAGTTGTTAAAAACATGCCTTAATTTGAATGAATAGGTTCCACTTGTTTTCAGAATGTAGAATGTTTTCTTACTGCGTGGTCTCTACTTCAGTGCTGTTGGCAAATTCAAATGTGCAGAGAATGTCCCGTTTTTTAGGGAGCATAAGGGTTTGCTTGGTCCTGTCTATAAACTTCCTTAGAATAGGCTACATTTGTCTCCTGCAATTTATAACTCTAGTTTTTGCTATTTTTCTTGGCCAGTTTCTCAGAAGCATCAGTCATGTTATTCATCCCCGCTTTAAAAGGCTTTGCTTTCCTGGCTTGTAAAATTCCTAAAATTTAAAAAAGTTCTTGTTAGGTAGATCAAAGGACGAAAGTTACAAAATGTATTTGTAACATAAAATGTGTTTTTCTTGGCTTTGGACTGCAGTGATAATTGGATGCTGGAATTTGCTCGCAAGTGGTTTTTTTTTCTGTTTATTATTTTTAAAAAATTGGTTGCTTTTGTCAAGATATTAACATTCATGCCAAAATGCTATGAACAGAGACAGAGAGTGGGTAGCTGAGTTTCAAACAGCTCTCTGCACCTCTCCTGCAGGTGATAATCTGTTAAGGGTAGTCATGGCACCCTTCATAGTTCTGATTAATTTGTATTTAAGACACTTTTTTATGTATTTTTAGATTATGGAGTAGCTCCAGATCATAGTGGTGAGGATTTTATCCATTCGAAGGCAAGTATGATAGCTTTATAATTTCTCTTGTTTTTCTGTGTTCGATATGTTCTAATGCTGTAAATGCTTAGTTAAAATTCTTGCACTAGAAAAAATTGATGTATTGTGAACAGTTTCTTTTGGAATTCATTATTTATATAAAACTGTAAATAAAAACAATTCGCGTATTTCAACTGGTAACTTGTTGTAGTGTTTGTGCTTTCAAAGTATGCATGAATCAGTTTCATATTTTGGATATTAAGAGATTACAAAATGATAGAGGCAGGAAAGAAATCCACTGGCTTGGAGAGATTAGTGCCATATAGGCAAAGTGTTTACCTATTATAGACCTAATCAAACTTGCTTCTTGCACTTCATTATATTGACAGAGAGTGAGAGCTTCTAAAGCACTTAAAATCAAGTGAAACCATACTTTTTAAGAAAAATGGCTTGTAATCTTTGCTGCTTTGTAATTCAGCTTCTAGCAACATCTTATTTCTGGATGTGAAGACTAGACTTTGCCATCTGGTACATCTTGGTTTTGCCTCTTGACATCATCCATAAAGATTTGACTCACATTTCATCCCTTTTTTTTTTTAAATGTTTAAAGACTGTTGACTCACTTTGAATATTTATAGTCTTTTTGACAAGTCCTTTAAAAACAAGAATCTTGTGCATTGTTTACCAGTCTATATTGTGTTGGTCTCAGCTTCACTGGAGAGACAGAATGGTCCACAGAAAAATGATACAATATCATTTATTGTGTAGGTAACTACTGCTTTGATTTGAATATTAGCAACTATTATGGATGATTCTGTTTTCTCTAGAAATATTAATGACTGATGTCACACAAGAAACCAAAGACATGCACTTTTTTGGTCTCATTTTTATTGTTGTGTACGTTTTTAATCAAAACTATCAAATTCACAGCATTTCAACCAGAGTTCTTGAACATTTTTACACTTGCTGTTTGAATTTAAATAATGTATGCCTTTTGTAATGTACAGTAATTTTTGGTTTTCTCTACATTTTTATAGCATTTGCCATTTCATGAAGATGGTAATGTTAAAGTCTTATAAGGCACAGGTCTCCATCATAAAGCTATGCCTTGTGCACAGGCAAAAATTGGGGAAATCAAAATGACCGGACAGAACAAAGTGTAAGGTGTAATGAGGAAAGAGGACGGTGTCTGGCTAATGGGTTTAACAGTTGGGCTAATTGTCAAACGAAAAGTTTGTACAGTGCAGTATTGACTATTTGTCTCCTTAAAATATCCTTCTAGGATTGATAATCAGAGTTCTGTATTGTTTGGTACTTTGTCATTCAGTACCATAGACTGAGCTCCATGGTTCAGGTTACCAGGCTACCTGTTACCCCATATCCATACTCCCTTCCCCAGCCCTTTAAAAAAAAAAATTGAATTTTGAAGTATAAAATCAGTGTTTCAAGCCATTTTAAAAGGTCAGCCCACTCCATTTTGCATTAAGCTGAAGGAAATATTTCAATGGCAGTGTGTCCAGGATTATGGTTCTATGCATGTAGCAGGGAATAAGCACCTACGATTTGTGGAGTGAAAACGTCAACTGTAGTTGTGCATGTGGAAAAACTGTACAGTAACATTTTATTGATAAAATTTGTCATTTCATGATTGTTGAATACTACAGGGATTAAATGTTTTCAAGTTAAGATTTGTGATTGCTGCCTTCAACAGACCTGTGCTCAGTGCATAAAGCTGTGATGTTATCAGAACTGTTGCAGGAGACTGTTAACTTCTATAAAAAGTTTGCTTTTGAAATAAATGTGATAAGGCTTGAAGTATCCTTGTCTTTTTTTTTGTGATTCAGATATACCTAGATTATACTGTGTTGGATAGTATTCAACTATACCCAGATTACACTGTTTGCAGTGCCTTAGCTACTACATGCTCATGCATGGGGCAATGCAACAAAACTGTTCTAATATCATGTACCGTGGCTTAACTCTTCCATTCAGTTTCCTCATCCTGATTAAAACTGGAATTAGCTGAAACAACGGTACAAGTACAGACCAATTAACAACAAAAGCTAATTAATTGGCCAAAACAAGGTTATGCTCAACTTGTCAGGACAAAGGAATCAAGCCATGGTCTTCAGAGATGTTTAGGATTTTTGCTTTTGTTTTGGTTGGGGGTACCCATGTGATATTGGAAGATTGTCCCTAAGTGGCATTCTTCAGTTGAAATGCTGCCTTTGCCCAGCCTTTGATAAACTATAGGCACCAGTAGATTCACTTAAGTAGGCATCTTCCTCTTCAAACTAACAGCCAACACATTTCAGCAATGTAATTTCAGTTCTACTTTGATTTTAATGAACTGACCTTTATATCCCAACATCAACACAGTCCTACATTTTAAAATAAACAATACAGAATTATGGCAGTATGGACTATACTAGCATAGATTTATTGCTGCTAAAACCAAATGCGAGCATTTCAACGTGTTGTTCCTCAACAGTAATTCTCCAATGGCCACAATTACAAGAATGGCGAGTAAGATGCTCCATACAGAAAATGTATCGCAAGCAAAAGGGGAAAAATATTTTGACAAACTTGTGGATATGCAACTACAATTCAACAATGTGTAAATAATTCCCCTGTGTAAAATGTGATCTGCTTCAAATCAAATCATAATGAAAAATATTAAAATATTTTTAAAGTTAGGGTGATAAATGTAACAAACTAATATCTGAAAATGTTGCCTTTAGTAATGTTCACATCTTTCTGTATGTGTCCACAACCAATGAAAAAAGGAAGTGATCTTTCCAAACTTCTAAAACAACATTTTTTCCTCTGAGAAAAGCCCTAAATTTTAGCTTATACAGTTATAAATTAAACCAAAACTGTAAAATAACTTGTATGAGAATGTGTAACATGTCTGTGAGAATAAGTGAATGCCTCAAATAAATTTGAACCATTTTGCACATAAATGCAAAATCTGCCGGTACTGGTATCTGAATCTTATATTTTGTATAATGAATCAAAGTAAATCTAGTTCACAAAAATATCAATGAAACCAATAACAGCTTACTACTGATATTAAAAGCCAACGTCAACACAGACACAACCATCTGCAGTTAGTGAGCCATGGATACAGCCAAGTTTTCACAGAGGAAGCAACTATGCTAATCTCTTGCACAGTGAGGATGTACTCTTATTATCACATGCTGTGGTTAAAACTTTCTCTGAACTACACTCTGACCAGCAACAATCTGAGCCCCAGTGGTGACAAAAGAGAAGTTTATTCTTCTTAGCAAAAGAGGTTGGCGAGGAATTGAATTTTCTAATTTCTAATTATTTCCAACCTATGTAGTGTGCTTGCTTGTCTTGTTCCAAGTTTCACAACATTTTGCTGATTTACAAGAGTTATAACTGTCCCAGAAAACTTAAAAAAACTAGTATTTCAAATAATAAATATCTCCTTTAGCTCAAACACATGAAGGAACAGATGCATTCAACCATAAGCACTCGTATGCACATTAATGTGTCAAGACATGTGCATACAGAGAAGCAAGCATGTGTTCATAATAAACATGTGAACACATGCATGAAAGTCAGTTCCATTGTCTACAACTTACAATAGTAACAGGATGTGAAAGAAATATATGTATATATACTTTTGAAATCATGGTTTGACACAACAAAGAGGTAAATTGGCAGACAGACAAACCTGATGCAGGGAAAAATGACACAAGCAGACTGGCTACAGGTGTCATCCCCGAGATGGCCATTACATGGACAGACAAGTAGAAAAAGACTCCTATAGTCTGGCAGACAGCATAGAAGCAACAAGATGCATTGTGGAAAAAACTCTTGGTATGGTCTTAGAAAAAAGAAAAAAACACCACTCACAAAACATTTCCAATGAAACATGAGAAGAAATGGATAAAAGCTGATCGACATGAAAGGCATGTGAATAAAAGAATAGAGTAAAAACACCTTACTTTGTTCTTATACATGCCTCAACCAGGTTCAAAACCGTGATTTATGAACATTCAGGTGCGAACAACATAGGTGCAGAAGCACACTCATATACAGAGTATTCTCCCATTTTCCTGGTAACTGCAAAACTTTTGTACCACAAATATATTTTTGTGATGTAAATACAAAATCGTTGCAACACCAGCACAAATGTCATAGTCTCTCTCAAAATAGTCACACTACCAAGAAATAGAAGCTTGGCTCAAGCTATGAAAGTACTGACTGTAACTCTTTCTGGGCTAAAAACAAAATCCCTTTTACATTCAGATCATTTGTTCAGTGTATATAGCATTTGTTAATGGTACATAACACTTAAACTCAAGAAGCAATCATCGTTATAACTTAACAGTATTTTGAAGCAAGCAAAACAAAAATGCACTACATTCATATTTTTGTTTTCATGTGTAACACACACACAACTAATGATTGGTCACCAATGACCTAAAGAAACTTGCTGAAAACAACAGGTACCTGCATGCGCACACATGCACACACACACACAAAGTTTCTAACTGAAATAGATTTTTCAATCTCATGCCCTTTTCGTAAAATAAACTTTTACCATCTTTCCATAAAAATTCAGATGCCTTCAGGATTTTAAGTCATCACTGAACTTATTATGGTTTGGTAAAACTTTGGTCTTGTCTAGGACAGTCCTCTAAATTTATAATTCCAGCTGCTGGTGAAGATGAGAACATTGATGTTTGAGCCTCAGCTGTTTGTTCTACCTTAGCCGCAACTCAGGGTCTGATGGAGCAGACCATGTCAGTGTGAATGCACATAAACTGACGTCAGTACTGCTAGGCCCTCTGCATAGAACTGATGACCAGTTATCATTGGTTATTTGAGTATGTCAGGTCTTACCAGAACAGCTACGATATGCTTGAGCAATGTCATAAGACGAACTAGTCAAGTGACACAAGTAAATAGCCAATTTATCCACACACACACGCATGAAATTATACAGAGGGCATCTTCAAACCTATCTCAAGAGATCCTGAAGCATGATTAATAATAATAAAAAGTGTGATTTATACAGCACATGATCACCCTCATGAAGAAGCATGTTCTCAGCACTTGAGACAAGAACGAGTCATGGACAGCATATGAAGGATGGAAGGAGAAACAAGTGTGGATACAAGTAATATAAGACAAACATAAAAGATTCAAGGAGGGATCGGGGAACAAACAGTAAGGAAGGAGAGTAAGTATTATAAATGATAGGATAAACATAATTCTAAAAGACCTCCTCAACTTTAGAAAACTTTTTTGTATCTTCTTAAACGTGTGTGTGCGAATGAACACATGCAAATCCATGAATATCTGACAAAATTATCTTTCTAGAATGTAGATTGTTCCACAACATTTATCACATCTCTAATGGCCCCTAGTCATCTGTTGGGTACAGTCAACTCATACAAGTAACGGGGTAAACTCCTGTTTGATGCCTAGCTGGCAATTGGATGTTAGTTGGTGACCACTTCATAAAACCAAGATTTCTGTTGATGTCAGCAACAATATAAAGGCAATTATTTAGCAGTCTTGCTAGCAAGGACGGTGAAGTGGAGGATAACATCAAAAGCCACATCAACAAGGCCAGTCAGCTTTCAACAGTCTACGCCTCATCTGCAACTCCCGAGCATTATCCTTCCGCAGTAAGACCTGCATCTTCAATACCAATGTGAAGGCAGTCCTACTGTATGGTTCTGAAACCTGGAGAGTGACAAACATCAACAACAACAAGCTCCAGACCTTTACCGACCGATGCCTATGCCATATTCTGGGAATAAGATGGCCTGAAAAGATCTCCAAAAGCAGCATGTGGAAAAGCACCAACCAGAATGTCACTAGCCAAGACATCAAAAAGCGCAAACGGGGCTGAATAGGACACACCCTGTGCAAACCAGCTGACACTATTGCCAAGCAGGCACTTGACTGGAACCCTCAGGGGAAGAGGAGAGTTGGGAAGGCGAAGCAGACTTGGAAAAGAACAGTAGAGACCGAGGCAAAGGATGTCGGAACCACATGGGCCCTACTGAAGGGTTCTGTCCAAAACCGGTGCTGCTGGGGAGGTGTTGTTGCAGCCCTATGCTCCTCGAGAAGTAACAAGGACTAAACTATTTAGTGGTCATTTGTATTTATCTGCTGACAATCAGAGGACAATGACCATCATGACGACAATGAAGATATTTTAGGAGATGATTGGACCTAATTTCAATCTTGTGTTCACTGACACATAAGATTTTCCTTAAATTTTTATTTCAACTATAAATGGAGATAAGCATAAGTGTGTTTTTATGTTGTGCTCACATATGTGCGCGCGCACACACACACACAAAGGTACTGAAACTATAAATACAGCTTGAAAACAATTGCAAAAGTCTTGAAAATATCTCAACAAACTGAAAAATATGCAGAGGCGAATTGCAACAGCAGAAAAATTTAATTTTAATTATTTTGACAGGGAAAAACACACAAGGTAACACTCTAGCTTTCTATCCTGGACGAATTCCTGCTGTTGAGATCAAACAAAAATATTTGCATATTAATTAAACCAATTAATATAAAATACTGTTAAAAACTATTCACTTTACCATACATTGGAATGATCTCTCTCTCACACAACATGGAGATAGTACCTGCCATCTCTGTTATAGATCAGTTGTCCAAAGATCAGAGACTGAGATGGGATGGGTAAAGAAGAGTGTCACTGCTTGTGAAGATCAGGTAAATAATATCATGTTGTATCGAGAAGGAACAAGTGCACACAAAGTCAAAGATTTAAGCGTGATATTCAGACTTACATGAAACTTGCATTCCAAAGGCACATTGTTCATGTCTCACTGGTTAAAACTGGGAGAGGACAGTCACTTGTCACTCAAGTGTACTGGCTTTGACAGGTACTGAGTCTTTCTTTGCACTCAAAACCCTAACCCTTGCACTCATCACATGACAATGAGTTCCACATTCTCTTTATGCTTTCAAGGCACGTTCATGCATCACCGGCAATGTGAAGATGGATTCTACAGACAAAAAAATCTTAAAAATCCACCAATCCTTTAAGTGCCAACACATTCCTCTTGTTAAATAGCATGGTACCATGTTTTCAATAAAAGAAACTAGACCCTATGTTCTGGCGGCTATTTATTTGCAGTCATAATTTATACGCAACAGTTTATTCGCACAGTACTTGTGGTCTCACATTCATGAAAATAAATCATGCTCAACAGTTGGTTTTGGCACTGCACGTATCACATGACATGGTTTATACAGAATAAATGACGGATTTAATTTGACACACTTTCAAGAGGATGAAAAGCTGCACCCATCTATGATTCATCCACTTCACTAAAATCAAATACTTTCTTTCTATGCATCTAGACAGCCTGAAGGACATTTTGTCATCCTGAAACTACCCAAAGAAAAGTGTGGGTTTTTTTTCTTTTGCGATATGCTGTTTATGCCTGCAATAAATATACAAAGATAGTGTCAGAGAAATGTGTATGAAACAAAATAACCCAGTTAAAAGCAGAGGTAACAAAAAAGAAAAACCAGTAAAAATAACTATGCACCCTTTATAGCAAACTGTGCCTGCCGTCACATCTTACAACAATTGCTGTCCAGCTCATTGTTGTGTATAATAGCCATCACATGAAAATATCAATGTATCAACATGTGCACACACATACACCTATATGCAGACACACACCCACACAGCGCTGCACGTTTGTGCACTGCCTTTTACACATCAAGGACAAATCTTGACTGAGCATTCTCATAAGAATAGCAGTAAAGAGTTAACAGCATCCAAAAATAGCAGGGTGAATAACTTCTCCTCCATCTCTTCAATCTAGCCAGCTGCCTAATATAATCATTAAAGTTTATCTTAATAATTCTTTGTAAGTTTTCTGCCAGTAGGCCAGCACATTCAGGTTATCCAGCAGTCCAAAGAGAAAGATGTAATGCAAGCAACTGAAAGCCCAACCTACAATGATAACATAACAAGAGGTCACCAGTCCACATGCAGTGTGGTTTGTGCCAACACAAAGGGAAGTCATTCCACCATTCTGCACTCTTCAGTGAAATAAAACAGAATTAGATATACATGAGATTAAAAAACTACAGCTTTGATGATCACAAAAACTATCCATCGGTCCAACAAGGAAAAATGTTCTTTCACTGTCTATTTTATTGCATGTCTGGCCAACAATATTAATTAAGCCACTGTTGAAGCAGCAGGCCAAGTGACTAATTCATGCAACAGTTGCAAGGAGTTTAACTGTATTATTTATAATTACAGTTTCTGATCAGAGCACAAGATACAAAAAAACTCCACCATTTATTTGGTTGAAGTTCTCCAAATTTGCAGGACAAATAGAGATGTTAGGAATAATCAACAACTTTTCAAACTGAAGTAAATCTAAAATGCTAAATGGAACAACAGTTTTTTTTTTGTGTGTTTGGTTTTGACCACAGCTTAAGCCCAACACTTATACATCACCTGATATGTTGATTAATATAACCAATGGGCTGAACCTTGTGTAGCTTTAACTAATCTTTACTTCTTAAAAAAGGAACAGTTCATGAAATAAAAAAAGGGTTAATTAGCTTCACAACAAACTCACAGAAAGCCAAGGACTGAATTACAAGGTGGTAACAGAATGCCAAGTCATACACTTTGTGGCACAGCAGCTGTTCACTGGACATGCAGCTACCTTTTACCGGTGACCTGACGGAAGCTAGCCAGGTAAGCTTCGTGTACACGGTTTAAGAAGTTGTCATCGTGCTGACAAAACAGAAAATACAAGCCAACAAATCAGTAACACAGAGATTGATTTCAAAAGAGGTTTTTCCATGCTTTTTCATGCAATGAAAGGTAAGTTTAAGCTGGGATGAAGATGTTAAAATCAGACTAACTCTACACGGCTAATAGGGGATGGAGTAATCCTTCTTGTACATTATTCTATTCCATTCTAATAATGGAACAGAATGAAAGTGGAAGAATTTCTTGTACAGTTTAAGAATAATGGAACAGAATGAAAGGGGAAGAAGCCTATGTTTCAAACATTTGTACAGAACATCTTGAAACCAAATCTTACAACCAGTCAACCATCTTAACAATAATTTACCCATTTCTTGCTGTAATTTTATTTCTAGTTGTGTATTATGGTCCCACAATCTCACCAGTGATTTTTGTCATTTTACCATCTGTACTTGGCATCATCTTATCAGCCTCTTGCCACATTCTCTTACCAAAATCTTAACATACTATCTCATCTGGTTGGTTGGTTGGTTTAGTCGGAAAGTGCTTCCACCTTGAGGAAACTTTGCACCATGGGTGAAGGGGGAGGGAGGAAAGCAGAGTAACCAGAGAAAACCCCCGACCCCCAGCCCTGCAGACATGGGTCACAGTGTCCAGAGATGAGGTCTGAACCCTGAGCCTCTCACTGCAGTGGTGACAAGCGAGTGTTTCAACCACTTCACTTTCTGGAGCCCTGTCCTATATTATCTCATCACCATCTTACCCATATCATATTGTCTTATAACAATCTTACTTGTACCATATTATCTCATCCCCATTTTATTCATATCATATGATTTTATAACCATCTTACTAATATCATATTATCTCATCACCATCTTACCCGTATCATATGTAACAGAGCCTGCTGAAGCTGCTGGCGTGTTAAGGGAGTTAGCTCTCCAACCCGTATCTGCTCTGACAATGCAGTACTTGGGGGAATTGTGAGGGCATTGAGTCGCTCTAAAATAGCTGAAAGCAAAGTACATCTGACAAATGATCAAGCAATGAAGTCAAATAATTCAGTCCACTGATAGATCATTACAGATAATCATATATGGCTGAGAAATAACAAAGCAGTGCTCACATATAATCCTAGTGAATAAAAATGTCTGTTTTTGGACTATGTTCTTTAAAAATTGGGTTGTTAACTCATTATATCTGTGTAGCATTGGTCTTAGCAGATACTTCAGCCTTCCGTCAGTACCATGACACAAATCACAATGTTATTACACGAACATGATAAATATAACAAGAGAGGTAACATTGCTTTAACTTTAGCTGTACTGTTTCACGGAGTTGCTCCCCTTAACAAGTGACGTGTCACTGCTAAAGCACATAGCAGATTAGGATGATACTAGAGAAGGAGGATCCTGACCATCCTGATGCTTAAATGATAAATAGCAAAAACAAACAAACAAAAAAGCTCCAGTTGATATTTCCAACTGTGCAGATTATTTTTGAAAGTGATTGGTGAAAAATCTTTTGATTGGACATTCTGATATTTTTCTGCCTTGCTGCACACAAAACATTTTTGCGAAGTCCACTCGATGTATTTAATTTTTTTTAAGGTTAACATGAAAGTGCCATGGCAGGATCAATTTTGGTAGGAAACACTGATTTTCGCAAAGTCTAATTTTAATGATAATTTTAATGTTCTATTAATTAATTTCTTATATTCAATTTAAAATACCTAGGTAACTTCGCAAGCATCAAGGCAACATCCTCAATGTGTCAATATTTAATATCCCAGCAGTGGGACTGTAAGAAGAAAGATGATTTTGTTTGAGAATGTTAATACCTTGGTGGTTTGGCACAGGAGAGGTGGTTCCCAGTGGTGGAGGATGAGAAGTGAAAGCCAGGGGGGTGAGAAGAACATCAGGACAGCTGGGGCCAATCCCCGCTGCTGCCTGGCTCTCTGTCTGCTGCACACATATCAGGAGCAACGTGGATATGGACAAGCAGCACTGTGTTAACATCTTCAGCTGAAGCATAGTATTCAAGAACTGAATGACGAAAATACCCCCATCCCCCAATCAAAATGAACATGAGAGAAGACAATAATGTCCCAAGATTACACACCTTGCTGCTCAAGTGTAAAGGCGAGACTGCTGTCTGTCTCTCAAAATCTTCAGGCTTCAGTAGGTCTGATGGTAATGTCTTCATTAAGTCAGCATCTCCAGCATAAATGATATGAGATCTACAATCACCAGATGGTGTGGGCTAAAAGCAGGAAAAAAAACATGCCTTGAAACCAAGAATAGTGTGTACAGAACTACATAGTTACTCAAACCACCACTAACACTCCCCCCAAAAATCCTGGTGCTTTTTCTTCATCTTTATGCAAGGTCTAACACATCTACAGCAGGCTATAACCTGTGGCATAACTGTGATAAAGTGTGAACATCTCCTACATAAACATTCCTTGTCTCATAACTTACTCAACAGAGGTATAATGCATTAAGTCAAGGCACAACAAACATGCCTGTGACACACAATGAACACATCTGTGATGCACAACAAGCTCTTGTGACATGGCATAAGACACTGACCTGAGGCATGGCAGGCAGGGCAGGCCCCTGGCCATCACCCACCGCTGCTACAATCATGCTCAGCAGTTCTTGAGTGCTGGGGGACTGGCCCATTCCTACCACCCCTTCCTGACCCTGCACCTTGGGCAAGTCGGCCTGAGAATGGGCCTTCCCACTTTTGATCTCTCGCTCAATCTCCTCCACTGTTCGGCCTCGGATGGGTAGTTTCAATGGTGGACCTCCTATGGTCTGTGTGCCACTCTCCACTTCTGATACAGATAACGACCTGCACAACAAGGCCAAACACAAACAGTGAAAATTAAGTCAACAGAGAGTATCTTTATGGTCATTAAAAAAAACCCCAAGAACAGTCGCACCACTGTTTAATGATGTCATTAATTGGCCCATTAGCTAACATCTGCTTCAGCAGTACTTTAGCTCTACTCACCATAGCAGTATTCTACTACTTTTAGTCAGTGCATATCACTTGAAGATGCTCTTCAACATGGTTTTCAGAAAATTTGAGATTTTATGTATCTCAACATCTTTATGACATTAAGGAAGGAATTTTTTTCAACAGAGCTTTTTCCTTTGAGTCTATTATAAAGATGAGGCTGGGGGAAGCAAACAAAGAAACAAGCAGAAAAGGATGTTTTTTCTCAGCTGGGGTTACAATCAAATAGTTAACAATAGTTTGTCTTTAAAGATGACAAAAAACTTTTAAAATCCTGAAAGCACTATTTTTTTGGTAACACAGAAACCCTTACATGAGATGATGGCAATAAGCAAGAAACTTCAAAAATGCTTAGCAGCAACTACTGACCACTAATTTAAAGATAACTTTTAAAATATAGCAATTATATTGCATATCACAAACAACTTATTGAAGATCTCAAAATAGTATTTTGAAACATAACTGAAGCCTTGCTGACTGATGAAGTTGAGATGGAAGTAGTAAAGAGAGATAACTGGTACTGAAGGACACTGCACCTGCTTAGCATGGAGATTGGTGTGATGGTCACGTCGGGCGGGGGGTCTCCAGTCCATTCGTCCAGCAAACTGGTGGTGTGTTGAATTCTCTTGGCCTTCTTGAAGATCTCTTGAAGCTGGCTTGGCCCCTCACCATGCCCACTTGTTCCCTTGCTGCTCTCCCCTGCACCTACTTCTGTAAATGCAAGACAGACCCCAACAACCATGGGTTTCAACATGTGAAAATGAGACATTTATGTTCCACAAACACCACATAAACACCAGAAAACCACGAAGGTTGTGCTGCTGAAGCTCATGCCTAGTGTTCAACAATCTGTCTAGGAGAGCTGAATTCTCCCTTTTTATGAGGTCACTTTCCACTTTCTTGAAAGGTGTATGTCACGTAGCTACAGACTGAAGGAGCAGTGCTCTGTGAGTGGTTCACCATATCTACCTTATGTCAGTTGAAGGCAGTGCACTGTGAGTGGTTCAGCATGTCTACATTATGTTAGGTGGATGGTAGTGAACTGTGCTACAGCATTTCTACATTATGTCAGCTGATGGCAGTAAACTGTGCATGGTTTGCCATGTCTATGTTATGTCAGTCGCATGGTCCAAAGTCAAGCGCCCTAATCAACAGGCTGCATTGCTGCACACCCTTAACACTTTCTTAACAAATGAATGGAGGCTGAATAAAAAAACAAAATTATAAAAAAACAATATGTAACTATGAATGAAAACCTCAACATTAGCTGTCTTCTGGATAAGATGACAATGACCAACTTTATTAATCCCAGTGGACAATTATACTCAGGAAGAGTGTTCACATACAAAAACAAAAACAAAAAAAAATAAAACAAAAACAAGTGCTAATTACAAGATAAAGCCAAGGACAAGGTTAGGGTGGTGAAAATAAGGATAGGGAAGATTACTGGTATCGCAAAAATATGTGCACACTTAAGAAATGTAAATAAGCAATGATGATTGTAACAGGTCTGTCATGTGAAAGTTCCACAAACATGAGGTGAATGCTGCTCACCACTGGGGGCTTTAAGAGGCGTAGGGCGCACCACATCTCCACTTGTTACTGCTGCCTTGCCAGTCATATGCTGGGGCTCAGTGGTGCCACCAGATTTGGCCTGTGCACAAGAACCCATACATTTGACATCAGACCCTCCCTGCCACTGTTTCCTCTGTGCAAACTGTTCATTCCTCTCACAATGCTTTTCACAGACTTATCAAAGGTGTTACTGGAGAAACACTTTCAACCATCACTTCATGGGTGTTATATAAATTGTTGACCAAATATTGTAGTTACTATAAGCTGATTATTTTGTATGGCCAGGCATAAATTTATGTCATAAATATCTAAATAATCCTAGGCAGCAAAAATGTTCTCTGCTCCTGCTTTAGGTGGTCAGGGCTACAGACAGTGAAAGTCATGAAAGGATATGTTAATTAGGTGGATCTATTATTTAACAAGATATCATGGATTTAGTCTCTTTCTGTGGCTGGGAAGAGTCCTATCATACATCAACAGGATTCTGAGCTCTGATCTCAGAAAAAGTTAAACCTACAGAACCAGTCAAGGGAAACAAATCTGGGTGTGTCTAAATTATAACCCCCTAAAAAAAACCAACGAAACACCAACACACTAGTGAACTGCAGATAACAAAGTATTCCCAGCCACTTAAAAACTGTAGTTTGTTTAGGAAAGAAATGACTTGTTGCGCACCTGCTTAAATCTGAGTGAAGCTTTAAATGAAGCTCAGAGTTGCTGGCAAGTGAACTGACCACAGCTGTTGTTTGGTATAAAAATAAAACCTCAGTTGCTGGTAAGTGAACTGATCACAGCTGTTGCTTGGTCAAAACCTGATCTAAATTCCTATATCTAAACATCGAGTTTATGCAAATGAGATGTTGCCCAACCAGCAAGCTGGCATCACAGAACAGATCACAGATCTGGGTTTCCTTCCAAAACCCAGTAGAGAACTGCAATGTGCAGTGTGTACATGCGCATGCTAAGTGAAGAAAATCTTTATATCTCTATATCTTTCTTTACTCATAAGGGATGACAATATTCAACATTTTCAGTTTATTCACCTGGTGACTGACATAAAATACATCTGCGTTTGGGTGCAATGTTTGTACCTTTACAAACGGGCAACAATTCACACCTGTAACAGAGCCTATTCAGCATCAACAATAGCGTCCCCACGGTCCATGTTTGTTTGTACAAAAAAATTAAGGACACTGTAGATCATGTTTATACACATTCAGTTTCGTGCATCTCTTCGCTCGAAGTCAAGATATTAAAAATGGATGGGCATGTGCTGATCATCTTTGTTTGTCCTAACAGACATAATATCGTGTGGAACTAGTTTTCGCTAGGTGACAGTTATTATGTAAGTGAAAGAATTACCTTGCGAACATTACAAAGGAGATTATCCCCATTCAATATTGAAAAAAATTACTAAGTGTGCCAATTCAGGACATGTAAATGATACATTTTTGAGAAAATGACTCCAATGGATCTGTAGTCATTGACTTCTTGAAGCATTAGTCGTCATAGTTTCACTTCAAGCAGAACAGTCTCCTCTGACTGAGGGGATTAGTGTGATGAGAGATGCAAGGCACGCATGTCGAAAAAATTCATATTACGATGATGTTACTCCAGGACTGTCAACCCACAAGGTAATAAATCTTCAGCACATCACCAAAGAGGATGAGGTGTGCACCCAGTGGCATGAGGCAGTGGGTGCGAGAGTATAAATATTGAATGAAAGCATGAATGCGTCAGGTATCATCATTCAAGAACCTGTTCATGACCATAATGTGTCAATCAATAAGTTAGTGAGAACTAAAGATGTTAGAAACATTAAGGAGGGATGGCACGTTGCTAAAAGTATAAAAAATGGGATGAAAAAACTAGCGCAAGGTAGTAAAGTGAACCTCGGCAAGACGTGGCGCCTTCAGCTCAGTGACAAGACAGCAGGTCAGAGATCATGTTTATTGCAATGGCGACCCTGTGAGACTAAGGCACTTGTTGGATGGATGTATGACACACCTCCAAAACATTCATGACAAGTGTAACCAAGGCTCACCATGCAGGCAATCGCAATATTTACCATCTCTAATAGTGCTACCTGATCATGCTACTGTCAAGCTTCTGAGCGACTTTCTGCATGTCCATGTCCTCTACAAACATCCAGAGGACAAGGTGCTTATACCCAGAACCTCTCATATTACCTGAAACCCTCCCCCCACCCCACATCAGGGTCTTCGAGGCAAGAGCTGGTGACATCACAGGCTGACCTTGTTGTCATAGCGTTGCTGGGCCCCCGACAGCAGCTTTAGGATGTCGACCTGCCTCTGATCCCCAGCAGACACAGCCAGGCTTGCTGTACTTGCTATGACGCCGGCCAGTCCCCCTTGCTTCTCCCTGACAGCTTCCCGTCGCAGCCTGCACACATACAGACACTATGGATTAGAGCAGTTGGACTCAACGTTTATACATGCTTATTTCTGAGAAAATAATACCTGACAATTCTTGGAGTCTTTGTTTTATGCAAATATTCCTGCCACAGGCTGCTTATGAGAAGAATATTACTTGTCTTGAACCTGCCCACACGTAGCACACATGACTGAGCTCAGTGACCACGCTACCAAGTATTCATCCTTACGACTAGACTACCGGCAATCCTGCTGTTGTTAAGTACAAGTACAAAAGTAAAGGTCGTCCTCTCACTTTTTGTTGTTGTTGTTGTTGTTGTTGGGGAGTAAGGTGCTAGATACCAATTGTTTTTTTTGTGTTTTTTTTTGTTTTTTTGGTGATGGTAGTGGTGGGGGGAGCGGCAGCTATTTGAGAGAGCGGCGACCATCTCTATATGGAAGACTTACCTTCCCTCAATCCTGTATATTGCCAGGTACTTATTACCGACACCTGAGTCAACAGGGGCAAGTGGACATGTTATCACCACAACCTTATTTCCCTCTTTAGTGCACCTGGAGAGTAGGCACAGTGAACCTCTTGAGTGCATGTGGAGAGTAGCGACAGTGAACCTCTTTATGACGAGCCCACGCTACCTCCAGGCCATTCCACCTTTTTCGTTGGCGCCCAGAGGATCTGGCCCAGTCCGTGTTTTCAGTGCGCGTCCCCTGGTGCTACCGCCATCCCCTTCTCCCTGCATCTCTGGTCCTTGACTTACGGTCACTAGAACCCCTAACTCAACTAACCCCGTGACCCTAGTGACCCCCAGACGGCTATATTGCGCTTGACTAGTTCCCGACGATCCCCATGAGAATTATAATCATCGGGATGATGTTTCCCAACATCACCCCCCGCGGCAAGCAATCCTCGCCTTTGACTCGATGCTGTATAAAGAATGTCGGCTTACACAGAAGATCGCATTATACACGACGACGAGCGCGAGGCCCGATGCACGAGCTCGTCATCACGGCAGCGGTTGAGGGCACTGAGAACGGACGGCAAGTGGGTGTTCATAAGAGACATTAGTAGTGGACTCATCACAATCACCGTGAAAAGACTGAATGGTCACAGGCAGTCAACGAGCCGCCGTCATGGCAACAAAATCAATCTACTACATCACAACCGCCAATGCATGACAAAACATCCCAACAAACGACTAAAAAATGGTATTAAAAATTTAACGACGCGACAACGGCATACAACAGTCACACAAAAAGTTGTTTTTCAATGTCCAAGCAACAGCCGTCAGTGGTTAAACGGGATACTTCAGTGCACCGATTGCCCAGGACAGGTCTGATTCCAGGCAGACAGCCAGAGCTTGACTGTGTCCGGAAGGTTCTCTGCTCGGTCACTCGGCCAAACACCTGATAACCATAACCCAGTGTTTTGTGCACGCTAGTCAAGTTTACAAGTTTAAAGCACACACACACAAGCTCTCCATAACAAGAAGAAAAAAGTAAAAATTCACCACGGGATTAACAAATATAATAAAATAACATGAAAGAAAACAATCTAACCTGCAACCTTACTAAAGCCACTATGCTTATGGCTGTAAGAAGAGAAAATGTTCCAAGCTCTGAGGTGTTAATGCTGCACAACATTTGCCCCGTCAATAAGACTGTGTGTTCGCCCATGCTATTAATACTAACAACACTACACATCAAATGATTTTATTACAAACGTCCGCTTTTGAAATCCATTTCAGAAAAAAAAAAAAAACTAAAAATATCTGAAGTTTTTCGGGGAGATGGAGGTTGGAGGGGTGGAAGCTGAAAACAAAGCCTTGTTGTTTCAGTAAACAGAGAATGAAGTACCCTGAGATAAAGCTCACAGCACTCTTTATGTTAGTGCCAACCATGCTGGACTGCGCAAACAAAGGGAGCTACACCATGACATAGGGCTACGACAAACTAAAAGACAAGTGTCCGACAAGTTTATGACAAATGCAACAGTAATTCGCTCAGCTGCTCATATAACGGCCACTGCGCACGCATGCATGCAGCACACGCACAGAGAAGCAATTACTATGCACAGAAGTAATCAAAGCCTGACAGACTGTTTATTCAACACTGCTGCACATTTTAATGGTAACTGCTGAGGGATACACCCCAGTGATACCGACTCATAAAATGGATGCACAAAATGAGCCTGGCTACTCCTACCTCCACGTCTAGACAGCAACACTACAGCAGCCGCCATAACAAGGTCTACCCCACTCACTGTCTACCTCCCTTATTGCAATATCTACCTCCCTCATCCCACCTCTACCTCACTCACTGCACAGGTCTACCCCCCTCATCCCACGTCTACCTCACTCACTACACACTTCTACATCACTCACCTCACGTCTACCTCCCTCATCCCACCTCTACTTCACTCACTCCACAGGTCTACCCCCCTCATCCCACCTCTACCTCACTCAGTGCACACACAGACCCCAGTGTGTGCAGGTCACCACGGCCTAAACCCCGGCGTACCAAGGTCAAATACCTTCGCAAACATTTAATCCAGCCATCTACTGCCGAGTCTACCTCATCATGTGGCAACATTCGGCTCGACTATCAATTTTGCTAAAAATAAAACAAATTAAAAAAAAAATAGAAATAAAATAACGCTTGAAGAATTTGGATGAACATGAGGAACCACCCGCCAACCTATCTCTGAATGGAACTCCCTTTTTAAATAAGGAGGCTACAAGAATTTGATCGACAGATTGAAGAAAAACTCTGAACAAAAGCATTTTGTTAAAATAAAATAGCCCTTCGTGAGTCTGGTCGCACAACGAATGCTTAGGGAGAACGTGGTTCCATCCTCAGCATTAAAGAGATTTTCCTTCAGAATTAAAGGCGTTTTCTGTCCGGGTTCATGTCCTCAACAGCTCTAACCCTTGTTACAACAATGAGTAGTCTTCATTCATTAGACGCCGGATTAACTTTTACGGCCAGTGGCCAGGTCCTTCCGTAATTGGACCCAACCTTCCTTACAATGAGATCTCACCTGCTGTCTTTTTCTTCTTTTGGGCGTCACTGTGGACCGTTTCTTACTTAGGTGCGCGAAAGATATGCGCAGAAATTTATGGTTAGAAACTTCCTGTCGTTATTGTCAGCATGGTTGAAAGACAACAAAGCGCACCCCACTGATGAAGTTTAAAGTCTGTCCTGAATCTTTCCTTCAGAGAGGAAGCACAAGCTGTTTCCAAATTGTTCCCAAAGAAAAGCGCGAACGCGAGTCCAGGTATAAGTGGTTAGTCATCAAAATGTAAGATGACAGCATCACAGAGAGAGGAGTAGGCCCACCACAGAGTTACAGCAAAGCTGATTAAATGAAATAAATACACAAAGTAGAAGCCAGGAGCATTAAGAGATCTCGCCAGCCCAGTAAAATAAACATCTCGCACTTACAACATCAAGCTGTTAAGACCGGCAGCAACGAAGTCCGCAGTGACACGCGCCGTCTGCTACAGCTGTTGACGTTCGATATTGTATTACTGACAATCTGTCACAATACTTGAGTTTAGTATGTTGGTTTTGGATTAATTTATCGGAAACATAGTTCTGTACAAGTAGGCCACACCTGGTGACATTTCGGTTTCTCTGTTTCAAAATTGGTCAAGCAGTTAAAAATGGAGGACTGGATCATGGGAAGGGGTGAGAGGAGGCAGTCCTTCCTCACGTAAGAAAGTCAAACCACCAAATCCTATATCATTGTTCATAATGAAAGATTTCAATATATAAACGAGAGTGTTATGTTGTCAGCTCAGTTTCATTGTTTATCACCATCACTGTACCTTGTAAAAAATAAACAATCTGGTTTCAAGCTTTTCGCATAAGCATTGTCTCCCACCTTACGTTGTAGATGCAGGACTTCAAAACCAATCGCGCCATTTTTAGAGAATTCTTATGCAATGTGCACAGCTTTGTAAAAATGTTTTGATTGCAAGAAAACAGTCAGTATCACGTGTTAAATACGTAACTGATCCTGCACATAAGAAACGGGTCTCAACCAAGCCGCCAGGACAGGACTGGTATTGCTTGTTGAAACTTTACCCTGGGTCTGTATTATATTCAAGTGAAGCAGAATGGCTCTGTTGAGAACTGCCAGATGCTGTGATGGATGAAAGACTCTATATTGACGCCGAAACAATACAAATACAAGCCCATGTTGTGTTTCGGGAAGCAGATTTATAACTTGCTGGTGAACTTATTTACCATTATCTGAAGAGCTTGTTTACCATTTTTGTGAAGTAAATTTTCTTTTACAGAGCAGATGTCCAAGACAGAACCATCCCAAAGGTGTTACATTTTGCTGGCATTGCTCCACGTTGCACAAATTATTTACAGTTCTGTGAGAGAAAGTATTTGCCACTAATCATTGTCTATATGCTGTAAGAGAGTAAGCACATCACGTATACAGACACACCAAGGAACCATGATGAAATACATTTGGCAGCTTCAGTTAAATTATTTTCTTCACTGAAGGTAAACAACCATAGCAGTTTTCACGCCCAAGGATGTCAAGAGGGGAGAGAAAGAGAGAGCAGGGTTGTCATAGTCGATTGCTGGATTATTCTGCTCGTCTGCGCGGGTTGAATCAAATGAACGTTTGGTTTTGTGAGCGTGTACAGTGAATAAATAGGTTGGGGTGGAGGTGAAGGTAATCCCACCCCTTATATGTGGTTTTGATCGTGCAGCCTGGAATACAATAACAATAAACAATAACACCGACGATTGTAGTGGAAACGACCGAGTGAGCCACACGGCGACTAGATGTCCCCCCCACATGGACAACTCTTTACCGAAGGAAGTCAACAATGAGTTCACTTCTCTGGCAATTTATTTCGAAGTCTGTAACCTAGTCTTTTAGAGAGGTTTTCCTGACCCCTAGCTTCTGTGTCTGGAATGTAGGTTAGTCGTGCTCGAGAGAGGAAAGTAGTGTAATGTCAGAACACGCGCTTGAAACAGAACCAAGAAGCACACTTTTCTGGGCGAGAAAGAGAAAGAAAAACGTCGACGACTATTTCGTCCATGTTTATCCGGTTAGGAACGAACTTGAGCTAGCGACTGTCGAGATAATCTGGCTCTACCGACGGAAATAAATCCGGTTATTATGGGCGTCAAAAGTTATGACGATACTTCTGTGTAAAAAGGTGGTTGGAATAACGATGGTTCATGGCTTTTTGCCGGAAGCAGGCTGATGGCTCGCGAAGGAAACAACACGCAAACACGATCTGATCGATTCAATGACCAGCGCTGTGGCCAACAAGCCCAGTCTGCACCCCGGGTGGAAGCAAGGCTGGCGCCGTCTGTTTGCCAGGCTCGCGGTGATGTGGTGGCACTGGCTGCTCGAAGCCACCTCTGACCTTTCTTTCTCGTGGACGATCAAACGCTGTTTACTGGCGATTAGTAGTCCTGGTGCCGCGGCCACTGCCGACGACAAGACGTCGCTGATCGGCAAACATCTGATTAACGTGATGTCGTCAGCTGATGAAAGGCCAACGATGTCGCTGCTGCTGCACACTGACTTACTTTTGGCAGTGACCTCGGACGTACCGGACATTGAATCACATGACTGCTGACCCAGGCGCCCACGTCACAGTGGTGATGAGGTCCACGCTCCTCGTTCAATGCCGCTTGTCGTAGAGGGGGTTCCAGCTTCAGCACTAGATACAGCGCAAAATAAAACTCCCAAACAAAACCAACGGCCGTCTGAGGCCCAACGTCCTGAAAGGTGGCTACTCTTAAAAAAAAAAAAAAAAAATCAGAGGACACCATGATGGTTGGTATAAAGTTCTCACAATAGAACTTTCTGACGCCAATGGCTGTGCACGTGGACCTCGCTGTGCGTGTAAGTTATATGTATTTTGAAAAAATCCCAACACCAACGGAAAAAATATTTTACCTTATTCAGTGCATTTCAAATACAAGTGTTTAAAAAATGTGTGTACTTGTTTTATTTATATCTGCTGTAGCCATGGGGTAAGCCGTGTTCACTAGACGCCAAAGAAGCTTTAAGCTAAAGAGCTAAATGCAGCTGTAGAGGTATTTGACACGTACTCTGTTCATACATCCGTGCAAGCGCCGGGCCTTCAGGCGCTAACATTCGTAGACTTAGGGTGGATGGGGCATCTAAAGCCCGCTTTAGTCTCCACCTGTCTGTCCCAATCCGCTCGCAAAGCGAAGCTTGAGGGCGAGGTAGTGAGAGAGAGAAAGAAAGAAATTTGGTTATTCAAGGGGCAATAGCTACACAGAAGGGAAACAAACCACGAATAATACAATATTTACATTCAATAGCACCTAGATATAAAAACAATTCCCTCAAAACAATGTGAGAGAGAGAGAATGTGACTACATGCGATGGAAATCTAATCAGAGGAGAGGGAATTGGTGTTTAACGCACAAACATGCACAAACTATGCCACCTACACAATATATCATAATGACACTCGTTGCAGAACATGTAATTATTACAGCAATACAAAACGTGCAGTAATGACAAACCAATAAAACATTTAATTATGTAATGATAACACTCAGTACATATGTCCCCTATATAAGACAATGTAATGATCTCACGCTATTAAAATGAAGCCCAATCATGACACCTATCGTGGCAACATGTGATTACAAAGCACCTTTCACTCCCTGTAGCCACGTGTCCTTCACAGACTGTACCAGCTTGCAGGGAGTGTGAGGGAGCGGCACCCACCCTAAAGCTCTTGCCGTTATCTACCCATTATCTACCATATTCCCCGATTTAAAAAAAAAAAAAAAAAGCTTGTTGACGCGCGGTGCAGGGTGGGGTAGCGAATCACGTGCCATTGATCAGCCAGGATGAGAAACACGACCACAGTGTTGTCCTGCAAGCCCTTAACAGACGAGCGAATTGCAACGAAGCTGCAATCACCAGCCTCCGCTATAGTGTGCTGCTGCTTCTCCATCGTGTACAAGCACGTGCAAACATCTCTCTCCCATCACCTTTACCTTTCTTCATCTTGCGTCATCGCCGGCTGTCTGTACTGTAACCAGTAAGACCGGATCTTTAATTAGACAGAACGGTTTCAGTCCCATGACGTGGTACTTCTCATTTTAGAAGGACCTTGATGTTTGATAAGTAGTTGTTTTCACAAAGTAATCTTTCTTAATTTAGAAAGACCTTGATGTCTTATAAGTATTTGTTTTCATAAAGTAATCGTTGTGATTTAGAAATACTTTGATGTTTTCACATACAGGAATTATTTAAATCGAGGGGATTCTAAATTTAGAAAGACGTGAATGGTTTCAAATTTTAAAAAGGACATGAAAGTTTTTGAACTGAGATGGTTTCAGAAACAGATAGACAGATTTGTGTTTAATTTAGAAAGATGTAGATGTTTTAACATTTAGGACAATAGGCAATAGGCAGGCCAGAAAGTCAGGGACACACAGCAGCAACCTGATGTATCAAACAGTCAGCTCAGGACGGGGGTAGGACACGTTTGCAGCCAGTTGCTCAAGCCATCTTTAAGTTAGCTCCCTTTCTCCCTCAGTCTTACCGGACTTGATCGCAAGTTATCATCAGCCATCTCATTAACTTGCTGCCGTAGCTCCCTGCAGCTAGTGTAATCGCCGCCACCATCTCCTAGTTCGCTATTACGCAGTTTGTGAAGCCGTCAGTGGCGATGACAAGTACACGTACAGCATTTCTGTCGACCTCTACCATAACACCGAGATCACAAGGCCAATAAATTCGCGAAAACCTGCAACAGCTGCGGTGGTACAAGCGAGCACGCGCACACACACACACGCACGAGGCAAGGTGCACGCATCGCACTCTGCTTTTGCGCCTTGGACGCCGCACGGAGACGCATGGGTGAGCACCGAACCCAAACACTTGGCTGACGGTCAAGTCCACACGAGGGTGGCCGCGCAGACTCCACCAGCTGGTACCCAACACCTCCATCTCTCAGGTGGTCTTCACACGTTACGCCAGTGCAAAGTGAAGTCACTATAAGAATGCTTCGTGTTGAAGACTACAATAGTTTGTATATGAACTAGCCGTCCTCACTACACGAAGACGGTGTGCTGGAGATTACAATACATTGTTTGCGAAGTTCCCCGCAGACATTATAAGAAGTTAAATTGAGTTAAACACAAATAATCTATCAGATCAGAGGTCTTCTCTAATGACGGGGGAACAGGCTGCAGAATAGAATCCCGACAGAAGACGGCGGATGGCACCGAAATGTTGCCCATGTAGTGCTCTCTTAATTCTCTTTGGAATGCCATGAAGCTGCAGGATAGAATCAAGTGTATTATATGAGGCATGCACGGGATCCCTGCCAAACGCCATGTGTAAGGGTCGTAAACACTAGTCACTATAATCGTACCAACTTGCTAGTACAGAGTAGGTGAGGGAGGGACAGAGAGGTGGGACAAATTGAGGAATGATATCACAGTAGTGTAGTCTCCTGCATACAGTAGGCTAGCACAGAACTATAGTCTCTTGGCTAATAACGAGTAGGCGAGAAAGGGAGGGAAAGCGAGAGGTGAGGCAAAGTGAGGAGTGATATCTGGTCAGTATAGTTCTGTAGTCTCCTGGTTAGCATAGAGTAGGTGAGGAGGGGAGATGATGGAGAAAACAAAGTGTGAAGTGATATTTGGTCAGGACCCGGTATAGGGCAGCCCACAGTTGGACCCATGTGGTTCCCGCGTCCTTTGCCTCGCTCTCTACTGTTCTTTTCCAAGTCTGCTTCGGTCTCCCAACTCTCCTCTTCCCCTGAGGGTTCCAGTCAAGTGCCTGCCTGGTGTCAGCTGGTTTGCGCAGGGTGTGTCCTATCCAGCTCCATTTGCGCTTTTTGATGTTTTGGTTAGTGGCATTCTGGTTGGTTCTTTTCCACAGGCTGCTGTTGGAGATCTTTTCAGGCCATCTTATTCCCAGAATATGGCGTAGGCATCGGTTGGTAAAGGTCGGGAGCTTGTTGTTGATGGTGTTTGTCACTCTCCATGTCTCCGAACCACACAGTAAAACTGCCTTCACATTGGTACTGAAGATGCAGGTCCTACTGCCGAAGGATAATGCTCGGGAGTTGCAGATGGGGAGTAGACTGTTCAAAGCATGCCTGGCCTTGTTGCTGCGAAATTTGATGTTATCGTCCGCTCCACTATCCTTGTTGACAATGCTCCCCAGATACACACAGGATGTTCTCTCTTTGAAGTTGGATTGGGAGTTACTGCTTATAGTTGATTCTCATCACTTGGGTCTTCTTTCTGTTGACCTTTAAGCCAGTCTTATTTGCTTCCTCTGCTAGTTTACTCAGTTTGGTTTGTGCATGATGCTGCCGATGAGATAGGAGACTAATGTCATCTGCAAAGTCCATGTCCTCTAGCTGTTTGGTGAAGGTCCCCTGGATACCGCTGTTGTCTAGCGCATAATCCAGTTTATGACCATTACGAAGGTTGTTGGTGATAATATTCAACCCTGTCTTACACCAGTCTTCATTACGAAAGGTTTAGTAAGTTTGACATTGTGAATAACTATGGAGGACAAGTCTTCCTACAACCCCTGGAATGCCTGGATAATGTTTATGAGCTTAGGTGGAATGCCAAAGTGGATCATCAGCCTCCAGATGACATCCCTGTCTACACTGTCAAATGCACTGCAGTCTATACGAGGCAATAATCTTCAAGTAATGACTCTTGGAGTTTACGAAGAGCTATCGACTTAGGTCAGCCAGTACCCAACATCCGCGCAAGACATCGAAGACGGCAACTTGACACTCGCCAGAAGGGTTGGTCCATAAGACAATCGACTTCATTCTGCTGCCTAGACTCTTTAAATCAAGCATCAGCAAGGCCAAGACGAGGACATATTCGGACGCGCGAGTGACACCTTCCACGACTTCGAAGCTGAAGATGAGGATGAAGCGCCTCTCAAACATTCCCCGAATTCGCTTTGATTTGCAGAACCTGAAATAGCCAAACGTTAATGGAAATCTTCTGGGCCAAAGTTGAAGGTAAATTCGCCGCACTGGCGAACTGTGATGCCGACACCCTGGAAAAATCAAAAGGTCAACAGCCGAGGACGTACTACAGCGTCAAAGGAAGAAAGGGACAAACAAGGGTCACAAACGACCACAAAGGACATACTAAATCTCTGTGACCAAAGGATGGCCTTGAAGAAATAAAGAAAAAAGAAACCTGAAGTAACCTCCAAATATCCGTTCTAAAAAAGTGAACTGTGCTATCGGGAAAGGGATGAAGGTAACCAGGGAGAACTGGATCAAGGGCCAGTGTTGGATCGTAGAGAAGGGAAAGGAACGGCGTGTCAGCAAAAAGGCCTACAGACTACTAAAGACCCTCGACTCGATAGGTCAGCACAGGATCTCAATCACCAAAGACACCAATGGCGGGTATCACAAAGAAAATACTACTGTACTCAACCGATGGACTGAATACTGCAAATACATAAGTATATTCTAGCTGAGGACAGATGCTAACATCCTACAAAATAACCAGACTAGAACGAGAAAACTTGCAGACCTCCCAGTCCTACGTGAAGAGGTTAAAAAAGTGGTATGCAAGGAACGTCCCAGGTGAGCTGCTCAAGCAGGGTTGGGATGAAAAAAACAAAGGTCTTCATTGTTCTATACAGAAGTCTCGGAACGCAATGAGTGGCCACAAGAATAAACGAAGCCGCTACTCGAAACCCTTCCAAAACAAAAAACAAACAAACAAAACAGCAAACAGTGCTAGGACTACATAATAATTAGCCTAATCAACCACAAAAGCAAAAGTCATGCTGAAAGTAATACAGAATCGCATCAGCACTAATGCCAAGGAACTGCCAGCAGAACAGGTTGCTTCAGACCAGGTGGGAGCACAGGTGAGCAGATCAACTGTCGCTCCCTGATAGAGAAGCGTCTTCAGCATCAACAGGGCCTCTATCACAACTTCATAGATTTTACAAAGCTTTTCGCAGTCTGGCACGAGGGGCAGTGGAAAATTTAACATCGAAGAGTCTCGTCCACGTCATCGAGTACAACGAGCGCAGTACTGCTGAGTCCACCTTGGTTGGTGGACCTGGTCAACTGCTGTGTCTGTTCACGTGCTCCTCCCAACGATCCGTACCAGTCAAGGAACGAATGACTGACCAAAGAAGCTCACTTGCCCACAAGAGATACCAACGTCAATGATGGCATCCAGAATGGCAAACAAAAAAATGACAGGTAGGAAAAAAAAACTGACGGTTGCGGGGGAAAAGTCGCTATCTAATCGTCTGAAAAGAATGACACCTTTCTGCCACTCTTCTTGTTCGCGGAATGACGTCAAAGACGCACCTACACCAACACCGCAACAACACCGAAGATTTGTGTGTGTAAGAGAGTGTGTGTGTGTGTGAAACAGTCTTGGGAATATCAGGTTCGCTCCATTAGCGCGATCGACATTTTAAGCACAAAGTTTATTGAGTCGAGACTCATGCGGGCCCACGACTGTCCACCCAGGACTGGGAATCTGATTTATCAGTGAAGGTGAAAAGCCGCATCCCGCATACGTTGTGCAATAAAAGGCCACAGGTTGTTCACCTGTCATAGAAAATCTTTCACAAATATGAGCGTTTCGGCAGTTGAGCGTTTCTGACGAAGTTTCTGTCGGCCTTGACAGTTGTTTTCTGACCACTATCGTCTGACCGGAAAGCGCAGTCTGTAATGTCTTCATTTTTCTTATGAAAGTTTTAATTAGACTACTTCAAGATCCCAGTCTTTCGCTACCTCCGCTTCACAGGTGAGAAGGTCCCGATTTTTGCACCCTGCTAACAAGCTGGGTTAGTTGTGTCAGCACCATGCTTAATGAGTTTTGAACTCTTGGCGTTGGATACAAACAATTTAGGCTTTCGTTCAAGATTTTTCTAAAGACAGCCAAAAGACCTGCCTTCGAATTTTGAGACCGCCAGAAACGCTATCAACTAGTTCTGAAAGCCAACCAGCCAACCAGCCACCCAACCAAGCCAAACCAAATAATCCCGAGACTATGCCTGTATATCAGGGACACGAAAGGGTATAAGAATGAGAATAAAGTATTCTTAATCGCGAAAAGAAAGAAAAAGCACAAGAAATGAGAGATAAAGGAGAAAGAGACTTTGCTTCGTCCGTAAAAAAAAAGAAAAAAAAAAAAGAAAAAAAAGAAAGCGGGTTGTATGCTGCAGGCTGTCTTGTCTCTTTGTTTTTGTTTGCTTCCTGCGCCTCTCTGGCTGCACGTGCGGTGTGCGGCGCGGCACAATGACAGAGCACACAGCACGTGTTTGCCAAAAGCAAAGAGCGCGGGCTGGAGGGTTATTTCGGGGGGCGCGCTAACGGCCTGCTGTTAAATCGATACACGTGCTTGGGGGGATAGGGGGGCTCTAGCTACATAGCCCTCCGCTAACGCTCTAGCTGCCTGGCTAAACGCCTAACACTCAGCTACCTGCTGCTCGCTGTGGGCTGACTGCTCGGGGCTAGCCCTCCAGCTATCGCCTAGTCCCAGACCTCAGCTCTCACGTCTCTCCCCTGCTTAGGTGGCGCAGGTACCAAGCAGCCAGTAACGTCACGTGGTCAACGATGTTGACTACAGGGTACAGGCCGAAAATTACAATAAAACATAGTATCAAACTTCTCTGACCACCACCCCACCGACCTCCCTTCCACATCTCTGCGATGTTTGTTAGAAACCTGTTTGTACCAGTAATGAATGAACTGGAAATAGAATTTTGAATTTGTTTCCAGCAAATCTTCAGAACACGCGATTACAATTGTAACTGCCAACTAAAGATCAGCGCTGTTATATTAGTTGTCCACCACTGACCGCCTATAGACAATAGGGCAATGGATTATGAATCTTATACATCCACCTCAAGCAGCAAAAAAAAAAAAATCCACTCCACATGGAATAAAAATTATACCATCGCCATGTTTTCCGTTTAAACTTTTTATCTAAAACTATCTAAAACAAATTACTATATATTAATTCAAAAAGGTCGTCTAAGAATACGATTTTATAGCCTCACTGTATTGCATATAAGCGATGCACACACACAGAAGGCGAAAACAAACAAACATACACCCACACACTAATGCACAAAAACTCGCATACCCCTATAAAACAAATAAAGAGAAAGCCATCACACATAATATACTAGCACACACACACACGTGTGCTCTCCCTCGTTGACTCCTACAGTACGCATGTAAGACGAGACTCGAGCATTCCAGCCAGAGATTATGATGAGGTGTTTACAACTACCCCACCGGTGACGGTATCAGAAAATAGCAACAACTACATTCCAAACATCTTGCCGTTCCCTACCCCAATCCCCGTGTGGATGACGTCAGGGTCATGCATGATGGATCTCAGGTGTATTTTATCCCGGTGACTAAAGTTCATTTTCTTGTAACTTCTGTGACAAGTCTGCGGCCACTGGAGAGTGGATGATGTGGAAAGCGAACCGCGTCGTCAGCCTTCCAGTCAATGTTGAGGCCTGAGAGCTCCAGCACTGATCATCTCTATATCGACACCCTGCGCTCCGCAGACACTGTAGGGCGCCGTATTCAGTTTTGTAACTGCTTGAAAGTGAACTTGAATGAAGAAAAACGGACAAAAATGACCTCGCCTGACTGTTTTTTACGTTCTGATATGTGGTTAAACACGTACCTGAATTTTTGTATTTTTTTGTTTCGTTTGTTTGTTAAGGCAGTCGCAGCTCCGCTGGATTGAAAAATTCTATTACCTTAGCTGCCAGTAGATAAGGAAGGTGCCAAGGGAAAGAATCGCTACAACTCGGCTAGAGTTACAGTTCCTGACAGCAGCATCTCTGACGTCAATGGCGCTGATAAATAAAACAAAGTTTCTGGGTCCCTGCTGTATGGCGCGCTCGTAACTGCGTTATACAGCTCGGGGTCAAAGGTAAGCGTTTACCAGAGTACACGTGTGCACACGTATGTCAACCCCTTAGTTCATAGCTTTCATGTCAACAGAAACAAAAAATAGTGATAGCGACCTACAACCTGCGTATTTCGGTTATAAACACCCCAGTACGTTAGGGTGGAGGAGGCTGATATTTATAAGCAGAGGACCGAATGAGGAGAAAGAAGAAACCGGACATGCATGGTCAGATATCTATGCTCGGTGATAACCGTGATGATAATACCGGGGTACCCGCCGTCGCCCGGGTAACTGACAACGCGAGGGCCGCCGAGAGCCAGCACTTGCTCCGGGGCAGACGATCTCTTTGGGCTCGTTGTAATTGTGACCGTAAATTATTTTCCCAGTTTATAATAATCGATTGTCAACAGCATTGGCATGTGCAATGCTTGGGTGTTTTTACTTCATACCTTTGTTTAAAAGAAAAGGAAAAAAAGAAGGAAAAAAATTCACTGACCAAGGCCGGACCCCCTTCGCAGCCCCGGCCCCTCATTCTCGTCACGCCTGGTCAAAGCCCAATGTCCTCATGTAGATCAGATCAAAACGAAGTGTGGGAAACAAGAAACGCCGCTGGCAGCTTGTAGTCAAGAGGGCGATTAAAAAACAAACAAAACAAACAAAATAAACAACTGCAGTGTGCCGGCCGACAAGCGACTCGCTCACTTCCCTGCGCGCAGTAAACGTATGTCGCAGTTTACTCTGCGCCGTAAATACGTTTTCCGTTGAAAGCCACCCCTAAAATCTTATGACAGGTAAAATAAACAAGCACAATAAAACACATTATCACATTTTACTTAACAAGATCTGCCTAACTTATTGATACACCTGACAATAATGGGTCAGTCAAAATTATGTAAACATTGAAATGGTAGAAACCCTTTGTACACAAAACACATGTGCAAAATGATTTACAGGGCGGCCTCAGTCTCTTTTTCCACTCACAAAAACCAGCGAGTAACAATAAGCCCGGGCACACATTTCGCAGGAAATAGATGATATCACAGTTTGTATTAATGTTAACTTTGACTAGCCTTGGAAGGGTTTTTGCAGGGACAATTAAATTATAACTGTCACTATTCCGCAATTATTTTAGCTAACTAGTGTTCAAAGAGGGATGGGGGAGGCATTCCTTTTTACGAAAAAAAAATGTACGAAACTCTTTCGTGAGCTTTGTTCAGCTGCCAGGAAGAGCCATTCTTCGTGGAACTGTCTTTATAGCATCTGGTCGCCGACTGTCAAATTATGGGAGGCTCAGAAAACAGTAGACATATATTTTCTTAAAAACAAAAAGAAAGAGCAGGTAAACAGAATGGCTTGACCTGAGAGCAACTCAGTGCAAGCCGAAAGATTTGGCCGAGGTGTGCGTAGTTAGGGTTGGATTTCAAAGCTAAACTGCTGCCAGTTTGGGGAATCCATGAGATGGTGTGCTGGGTGCCTAATGGACAGTCAGTGCGGAAAAATCAGTTAAGTACATAACCACATCTACCAGCATAAGCCGAGCATATAGGTTTTCTGTTTGGCATTTCTAGTTAGCCGCTAACCAACTAGTCACAATCGCCTGTTTCAGACCTACATACAGCCACAGGACTGCACCCTCCCTATAGATAACAAGGCTTAGACTCAGAGTGTGCAAATGTGTGGATTGTGTTTCAACGGGGAATTAATTTATTTGATGAATTATTGATAGTTTACGGTAAACTACTCTGTTGAAAATAGTAGCATAGTGTCTAGTTTGTGGGTTCGATTTTTGATAAAATTTTTCTCTATCTTTTAAATTTTTTAAAAATTTATTCTGGAACTAGAAAGAACGAGGGAGCGTGTGTGTTTAATTCGTTAGCTTGACAAGTGTGCATTTCGGGTAACTGCGCACGTTAGGGATACGATTGAGGTTGGGATTCTGCAAGCACAATAGCAGCTGAAGCAGAGTACATGAGTCTTTGCTAAGGTCTACAATACTTATTGAATGAGTAACAGTCTCTACTGTCAGACAGTTGCACAGCTGTTGACAAAGTACGAGCTGTCGATATTTACAGATAGCGGCACAGCTGTTGGCGAACTGTGAGGTGGTGATGTGTGACACAGGTGAACAACTTACTGGCAAACTACTAAATACTTTGAAGCATCTTTTCAAGCTGGTAATAACTACACACAGCTACAAACTACATCCTGGTGACATCTACAAATACCTGCTGGCGATGAAACCTAGAGAGTTGTAAGCTGTTTGTGAATTACAAATTGCTGCCTACAGGCAAATGCTGGCAAACTGCGAGTTGATCAAATGTTACTCACAGCTGTACAGCTGCTGGCAAGCTACTGGCAAGCACCGTGGCTCTGAAATCGAAGCCCAGCGCGTACACGAGAGAGGAACGTACAATCACTGATCTTAACCTCTCCCGCGGGAAAGCGAGGGTGGGTGGAACTGAACACGTGGTGTCTGGCTCACATCAAGGAAGGGGTAGGGGGAAATGTCGCATCATTTACAGAAACAACGGCAAGCAGCTGTCTGAGGGAATCAAAATATCAGTTTATCAAGTGCACCTGAGCAGCTTGGCCTACTTCTGTGACACCACGAGTGGTTCACGCTACAAAACACAAGCACACAAAGAGAGAAGACACTTTGTGCACTCTACAAGTAAAAGCCTTCACACGGCGGCGGCAGCGGCTTCAAAGAGCAAAGCAGCCTCCATCAAGCTGACCAAGGTACCTTGCTTCCCCACAAGACTAAAGAGACATAAAAGCCACGGTAACACAAGGGAAATGTTACTGCAACACAAACGAGTGAAGTCTGCTCAGTACACCACCATACATGTCGTCATCAGACTGGACAAGGGTGAGTGGACAGCCAGAGACCCGGAAGGCGCGACACACTTGCCCTCAGTTGACCCGGCCATCGAATGGGTACCTGAGCGCTTAGAGGATTGAGGACAGAAAGGCGAGGTCACCGCATTCTAAACAAGACACTGGCCGAAAGGTGATTGCAGTGTAACACTTCGCTCCCCAAAGGCCTAAAGATCATAGAACCTCCTTGACCTTTCAAGACTAGACAAAAGTCGTACCACAAGGATTCTAAATACCAAGACAACATTTACAGACAAACCCACTAAGCTAAGAATCCTAAGACACCTCTGTCCAATCACAAGAACAACACGAACAAGAATCAAAACAACAAAGAGATGGAGGGGACAAGGAAGAGAACTCGAGAGGTCGACAAAGAAAGGACGCCAGAGCAACCTGACGACTTGATAAAACTCCAGCGTTTTGTCTTGACTGTATCAGCAGTTCAAGGGTTAGTGGGTGCTTGCTTGCGCCTCTAAACGCATTACCTTCTCTTCCTCTCTTATTCTTTCTTCCTCTCTCAATCTCCTTAGGTGGCCCGCGAACCTCATCGATTGTGTTGGCCGGTCCCCAGCAGAGAGGTATGCGCCGCGCCGCGCGCTTTAATAATGCAAGAGGGACAGTAAAGGGAGACCATGTCCGCCAGTTGCGCCGCGGCGCCGCCAGAGGTCGCAAGTCGGCAAAGACCGTCCGGGGAGACAAATTGCCTAATGACTTTTGCTTGCTCTCCGCTTCCCTCTCAAACTTTTTCAGCCGCTGTTTGCAGGAGCTCGCAAAAGGAAGAAAATCGCTTGTTTGAACAATTTCCGGAATGATGATTCGAAAAATAGTGAAATCCCTGGGATTGGCGAGTTTGTGAGATCAATATTTTCGTTTTTTGACTTTACACGCAAGCTGCCTTATTCAAAAGCAGAAATTTGCAGAAATAACCAGCTCTCTCTAAAGAAACACAGTTTACACATTGTGAGTGTGGAGGGGGAAGTAAGCGAGGGTATGTGAATTGTCACTACCCACATGTGTGTGTGCGCATGCGCACGAGAGAGAGAGATGTTATGAGTGCTCACCTGTCCATGAGACCTCCCAGCTCCTCGCATTCCTTGGCCTTGTAGAACCAGATACCGTAGATGGCTGTGACAAAAAGGCCAAGTTTACGGATTAGCATTTATATCCATAGATATATTCACATGAATACTGTACAGTTGCCGGCACACAACCAACACCACCTGTATCCAACTCACATACCGGCACATATCAGGCTCGTACACAGACACTACCACCTGTATCCAACTCACACTTCCACAACCAGCTGTCTAAGACTCACACAACCACCTGCATCTGACTTGCCTATTGGCAAAACCACCTGTATCTGACTCACACACTGACACAACCAC
>SRHC01000370.1:195589-235193 GCA_004794325.1 Pomacea maculata | reverse complement strand
AACAGCAGCTTCTACACGAATCCTACAAAAATCTACTAACTGCTGCTCTTACACGAGTCTACAGACTCCAGCTCCAGCACAAGAGTACCGACTACAGCTCTAAATTCTCACCTCCCTATTTTTCTCGGGCTCCAGGATTTTTTGTGTCCCCAGTTTGTCTATGTGACTTAATGTGCGAGCGCTCTCATCTGAAATACACTCAAGCGGGGTTCAGGGTGAGGAAGGAGAGACAGAGAAAAATACAAGAACTGTAGGAAGGGATGGATGGAGGGATGTGAGCGTAAGACAGGCCCAAAGCCAAAACAAATGCCAAAGATGTCAGTAGTCACCACGGAGTATTCAACGATAGGTTGATCTCAGCAAAACAGGGCTGGGCAAGGCAGGGCAGGGTCGGACTAATCTAGGGGTTATGAGGTTAGAGGACCTGGGTGTCAAAGCAGGTGACATGACGTCGTTTGCTGGCGATCCTCTCTGTCAAATCGTTTTGGTTTAGTTTACTCCTTGTTACTCCTTGAGGAGCATAAGGCCGCCAAATCCTTTTAGCTTTCTGCACTTTGCCTTGCAATGAAAACTGCAGCAAGAACTCGTGTCTCGAGCAGCACTCACTCTTCCAGTCCCAGCCGCCCATGTTTCTATGTCCAGCGCCGTGACACAGAGTCCATTCACCTGTCATCTCGCAGTCTCTTCCCGTCCTTTTATTCTCTACCCATCTCTCCCTCTTTTGTTTACCTGTCTGCCTGCATTGTCTCAACGCGCTTCGTCACCTCGTTGGCTCGCTCCTAATGTTGCAGCTTCAACTTCTACTTCACTAGCGACGTCTTTGTTACGTAACCACCTAAGTCACCGTTATGTCACAAAGTCTCTAACACGTCACCATCTCAGTCGTTGTCGTGTCATAATCACAGTCACTACACTACTACATCCCCATCACAGTCACTACTACATCCCAATCACAGTCACTACTACATCCCCATCACAGTCACTACTACATCCCGATCACAGTCACCATGTTGCGTCACCACATGATTCACAGTCTCGCAAGTCACGGGTACTGCACGTCACAGCCCTGTTAGAGGCCTCGCTGGACGACAGAGCGTCTGACAGAAGTGAAAGTAACAAAAAGAAAACAGAAAAAACATATTCGGCACAGCAGAGAAGGCAGCCCAAGCAAAACGTGCTTCATGCTTTGTGTTTCGTGTTTCTGCTTCAATCTTAACAACGATGCATTGTAGTTGATGGTGACGAGCTGCGGCGTGAGTACCAAGCACAACACCGTATGTTAGTCGTTAAGTACGCCGACAACAGCGACTGCCGAGCCCTGGGCACTATGCCCGGCTTGTTATATATACTCATAAAACATAACGTTTCTCGTAAACATCGCGTTCTCTCCCCTCCCTCCCGCAATCTACTTTTTGTCAAAAGAAACCCGAGAAGAGCATCCTGGGGGGGGGGGTGCGGGTGGGAAAACCCAGGCACCAAGGTGAAGGTCAAGGTGAGTGTGGGTGCTTACCTGAGTGATCTCGCGTGATCTTGCTTGCTGTCGGCGTGACGTTCAGTCTCAACAATGATCTTACATTGCAAACATTTACACGCTTTCTTTTATTCGTGCACGAGAGCGCGAGAGAAGGAGTCAAATTACCTAATACATGACTTTGGCTTTCACACGCATTCGTCTTTTTCGCCCTTTTTCTTCTCTTTTTTCTCTCTTTCTCACAGGCACTATTAGTCACACTACCTATAAACATACGCTCGCATGCGTGCACACACACACACACTGCCACGGTGAGCGTTCACTGACAAGGCGCTACCTATTTGTAGTTTGTCATCGACACCAAAGGGCACATCCTGGCACTCAAGCCAACAACACACCATCACTCTCGCATGTGCTGCCTTGTCATTCGCCGAACATAAGCTTCTGTTCCTCCTCGTGAACCCACCTCTCAACCCCCAATGCCCCTCTCGAATCTTGCCCTTACAAGTTCCCCCTCACCCCAGCCCCACTAACGTTCCTGACGTAGGGTGGGCACGTGCGGCCTGACTGCGCGCGACCTTAAGCTGACGTCAAGATCACGTGATCAACCGCGACGCGACAACAAGGGTAGAGACGAGAAACGATAATTTTCATAAAATAATAAGGATCATCGATAAGCCCGAAACTAGTTCGCAGCTGATGCCTACAGTGATCACCTGGGTCGGCTGAACCCTGACCAATCCAACTGTTCACCAGCCACTGAACCACAGCAGTTCAGCGAAAGCTCACTAACCACCTGCAGAACTTGAACCCAGGAGCTCGCAAACCTTCAGGTTGGTTGGCTGTTTGGTTGATTTAGTAGAAAAGTGCTTGCACCTTCAGGAGATTTCGCACTATGGGGTGGGGGTGGAGAAGAAACCGGAATACCCGAAAAAAAAGACCCAAACGTTCAGTCCTGCGAACAGGTGTCACATACATACAGCCTCTTACTGCGGTTGTGACAAGAGAGTAACCACTCCACTACCGGTTGCCCATCACAAACCCTCAGTGTTGATAAACGAGCGGAAGGTGCTCAAAAATAGTCCCGCGAGATCTCGCAGTCACGCACTATCTAAAATTTAAAAAAAAAACGTTATCAATCATCAGAGCTGACGAAGCGAACCAAGGCGTCGCAAAACGTTCGTCGGTATTTTTTTCCGTTTAAGAAGGACCTTGACTGACACCCATCGTAAAAAAATGACAATCTTGGAATATTGTTATAAAATTGCTTTATTTTAAAAATAAACTGACATAAGCCCACATATGGTAATTGGTGTGTCCGAGGATGAAAATCATTTAAAGAGTTCGCCACAAAACGCGAGACAAAGGGTGGTGACTAGATCCGAACCTAGCACCAGACAGGCAGCGGGTCTCCGCACAACCCTGTCGTGGAAACAATAGAAGACAAGCAGGACTCCAGTCCTACGCCACGAAACCGCTCGGTAGAGACTCAGGACGCACGTGCTCTCACGTGCCTCGCCACGTGCTGAAAGCTATTTTTGGCGCTTAAGAATGCGGCCAGATTAGCGCACGAATTTTCGGTAAAGTAAGTAAGGATAAAAAGCCTACAGTGAGAGTCGACTCTGCCAACTTGAACACCGCTCCACAAGCTCGGTCGGAAGCACGTGCTCGCTCATTACGACTGTTGCCCGACAGTTGCAACTCTACCTTGACGACAGCCTGCTTCAGCAGCCCTCCAGCTCAGCTTTAAAGCTCTAGTACGGTGCAAAACTTGTTTTTTTTTTTTTAAATCGCTGGATGAACAGGATACAAGGCACGAGTTCCCCGAATGTTGATTAACTTGAAGCAGACGTCCAAAACATTAGTATGCATAGAACAAAAAGTACACTCGTGATGTCATGTTGCCTTGACAACCCAAACGTGTCCATGTACAATCCTAACGTCCATGTTGTTTATCTCGAGAACATAAGAGATGTGTCAGAATTCCCTAGACATGAGGCAATACAAATAATGACCGAGCTCTTCTGAGTCATTAGAAACAAATTTGCACTGTAGTAGACTTTTGCGGATCTACATCACCCACTGAAAACTAGTGTATCCGGAAAACAAGAAATGTGGCATAAACAGCATCCTTAAACATATACACGGTCGATTACGTGGCTTCTTTGCCAATAATTTATATGACCGTCGGGTACATTGTTGTCAAACGTAGTCATTAGACATACCTGGCTAACAAAGCCGTTTATGCTTGTTATCCAATATATCTCTGTCCTCTAACCCTATATCTTTTCTACTCTTTCAAATATTGGTAGGGATGCAGACATTTGTTCTGTTCCAAACTGGGCAAAGCGTCAAAGCTTCAAAGTTCCCTAAGTCCCACTGTGTTGGCAAACATGCCGGTGATGCATAAGCAAAAAAGTTTGGAAGCAGTTCTGCGTGTTGGCCAAAGATCCGCTGTCCATTAGCCTCAAAACAAAAAGTGTTAATACTATAACAAGAGTGACAGGATACGTGATCTGTACGTCCTAGTACATATACCAGCCATGCATCAACAGAACTATGATGATAAAAAGTCACCCATGAAGTACAGAAAACAACAGGCATGCCAGTCTTGGCACAAGCCTCCTTGCATTGTGTTAATTAATCACTACGTGATCCGTACGTCCTAGCGCAGGTCGCAGTTGTGGATCAACAAGTGATGAATGCAAGTCGTGAATGGGCGACGTCCAGTGGAGTAAGGGTTGCTCTTGTTCTGACCTGTTTGATAGAAAACTACCAGAAGGGTTGACTTGACTCAGGCTGCAGACATCGCTTTTTGTTTTCCTTGCTTCTCTCTCCTTACCTTAGCCCGACCCCCACCCCACCATTTCTCGATGTGTCTTCTTCGCCAGCAAACAGTCGTTACATGCTGTTCACCCTTGCTGTTATTCAAATCAGGGTGGCGTAAAAAGGTCTGGCAGGCTGGCTGACTGCATGTCACGACCACCCTGGCCATTGATGTTGCATCGATTGCAGGTGCGGGTGGTGGATCAGATTAGTTTGCGTGGTTTAGGAGGCCACGTGGAGCTCAAATAGAGTTGGTGATGGCACCAGCTGTTCGCACCCTGCTTGTTTATAATTTGGTACCTGTTTCTGCCACCAACCCCTCTACTTCCCCGGCTCCGTCTAATATCGTCGACGTTTGATGTGTGGCAACATGGAGCGAGTGGTTGGCGGCTCAAGTACTCAAAAGAAGCATGTTCTTTCCTCTTTCGTATCGTCCACGCAATCCCTAAAACCGCACGCACACCCAAGAGCAAGGGTTGGGGGGGAAGGTATCTCTCACTCGTTCTCTTAACTCTGCTAGAGGAGCTGTGTTGAAGAGGACATCGCAGATGGCGGCGGAGGTGAGGCGTGATAAGAGAGGCAGCCTATCATTGGATGCTGGTAACTTCAAAAGGCCGGTCTGGTGGCACCGCAAGCTGCTTGCTCGCCGGCCAAAACCATGCACGCACGTGGAGACGACGGCGCCTGCTTGCGCGTGAAGCGCAGTGTTGTGGTCTGTCTGCCAGCCCGTCGTCTACCAGTCTTCATCTCTGGCCGCTCCACGTGGCTCCTGCCCGTAATATCCACTTCCTTGTCCCACTAGGCGACGATGACACTCTCACACCTTGCCTCTTACCTATGCACGTGGGTGTGCGTGTTTTCATCTGAATACCGGAAACCGGGGTCGGCCTGGGGTAGAGTAACAATAAGTTGTTAAAGGATGTGAGAGGAAAAAATACTAGTTTGCTGTTTATGCTGATGGCGGTGGTGATGATGATGCCTGAAATGCCGGTAGAGTGTAACAAGGCGGATAAAAAAATGGTCACGAAGAATAAAAATTTATTTGGAAGCGACATTGCACGAGGAAATTCGACAAATGACAATCTTTCACTCGCAGAGGTCACTATACACACAACTAAAGGGTCACCTATAACATGAAACGAATAAGAAAGTAAAAAAAAAAAAAGGGTGGGAAGGCGGAAATCGGTGTTTGATGCCGAGCCAACAAGTAAGGTTATACCACGGCAAAGTAGCCGGCTCTGAACAGAGACAGTAGAAGGTGGAGGGATAGAGAACAAAGGACGGAGATAAGAAAAGACAGCAGATTGGGGAGGGAGTAGGAAGCAGAGGGGAGAGGGAGCAGAAAACTTCAAATCGCATATCTAGTCAAAACACCGTGTGTTATGTCGTGTTCCATTAAGGACTTAACACACCTGCACTGTGTCAACACACCGCGTATTGTGTCGTGCCCGTTATTGACAACACACTTGTACTGTGTTAACCATACACCGCGTGGTACAGCCCCGTTGATGCAGCCATAGATGTGCAGGGCTTCTGCTTACGCAAAAAATTGCGTACAGTACGCATTAAAAGTTCGGAGGACCCCTTCAATTTTCGTCAATGGGGTCCCCTCCAAAGTCGGGCGAAGAACAGGGACCCCTTAAAAATCTGAAGAAAGGGTCCCTGGGACCCCAAAGAATTTAGCCTTAGCAGAAGCCCTGGATGTGTATAGGACTATAGGTGGATTGCTGTCTGTCTGCCGAGACCATGTTTAGCTACTTGCGAAGTTCTCCGCTGTTAGTCTCGGCGAGCTTAAACAAAGTGACTAAACCGGAAGCTTTGTACACAACTGCCTCGTTTTAGCAGTTAATCTGAAATGTGAATGAACCGGAAGCTTTGTAGTCTCATGCCTAATTTTTGTAGTTAACTTAGAAAAATCGTCTGCCAGCAGTCCAGTAATAGAAGCTCGTGATGCAGCGAATTCAATCACATGCTTGACGTTGAGTTCACACGATGCATCGACACCGACCTTTCCCAGCTTCTTTTCACACTTTACATGACGCACAGGCAGGACGTAGGTAGTTCAAAGTTCATCCTCTAAACATCACAAAGGTGTTAACATTCGGGCAAGATGTGTTTACACCGGCCTGTGATGTCCTCCCAAGTTCTTGATGACATAGAACCACTGTGGCCAGTCCATGGCAGTAGCGGCGATTGGTGTACGAGAAGCTGCACCCCATGTTATCAAAACATAAACAAGGCGGCAGGCCAGCCAGTAATATTCCCAACAGGAGAGGTCCTAAAACCGACTTTGGAACTCCTCCAGACACAACGATAAGACTGCGCTAGGCACGCGAAGCCACTTGGCCTTTATCACAAGGTTAGAAGGAAGAAATGCGACAGGTAATCTATTCAAAAATAAAATGGGAATATTATAGAAAAATCTTTATCACTAGAAAGATTTGTAAACTTCCCCAAGTCAGCGTGCCACTGGAGTATCGTTAATCACATCCAAGGCCAAGAACTTCCGATGTCTGCTGGAGATCAGAATGGCACTAACTGGACCAAAACCTTTATCGGTTTTCTAAATATTCACATTTAATTGAAAATATTTCTCTCTTTCTTTCTCTCTCACACGCACCCTGAAGAGGGAGGCGTGAAGAAGAGAAAGTGAGACAGCTTTACAAGCATGTTCAGACAGCAAGATATAAATTGTTTATAAGGCTAGTCACTCCCAGACACCTGCGATACAGAAGAGACCTGTCAGCAGGTACAGGAAGGTGGAGGTACCCCTCTATTCCCCCTCCCGAACCATAAGCAGTCATCTGACAAGATCTGGATTCTCATCGGCAGCAAAGCACCGCAAACTCTCCAGATCGCTTGCCAACTCTCAGACACACAAATACAAACTTTAGATAAAAGAATATTTGCCGCTTACTCTCTGAAAAGAACGCAGGACTAACAGCCGGACTACAAGCTAAGGTGATTGGAAATCAGACCAACTAACAGTCAAACACACAAACCCTAAAGTAGCTCTGACAAAATAACCCTGACACAAGAATCCCTATAGTTCTCACATAATAAACCGGACACTGGTGTCATGTGACCTTCGCCAAACTCGGTTGAACGATGGACATCATTTTACCAATTAAGAGGGGCCATAACAAGCTTTGACTCTGGGTTCATTACTCCATTACGGTGACATGATGATGAGGATGCGACAAAAAGAAGTTTTACACTGAGCCAAGAAATCACATGCAAGAATCCAGTCCGTGTCAGACCCAAAGCTGATGTGTTATGCTACCTTCTAAATAAGAAAAGAAGTGCACTACCAAAGGTGAGTACAAAAGGTTGAAAAGAACATTCTCGAGCTCTGGCTTAAGCCTGGGATGGGAAAATCTCCAGACTGTAGATGAAAGAAGAAATGGGCTTGCTGGTGAGACGCGTGCCACCACGGCCTCTGAATTACCTTGTCTCATTACTGTTACAGTTTCATCACTGCTACTTCGTCTAATGGAAGCCAAACCTTTTTCGCATTATCTCGAGATAGATGAATAAGATTTGTAATTACGGGTGGCTTGTGCGATATAAGTCTTGTTAAAACTCTAAGGGCATAACACTCGGTCTTTGTAAAAAGAAAATTATTAGTTAATAAAATACGTGACCACTGGCTTTACGTTGAAGCGAGTTGTCTTGCGAGGGTCCAATCTAATTTAAGAGGAGGTGGAGGTGTTTGGTGTTTTACGCCCAATCAGCAACTAAGGTTACATCGTGGCAAAGCAGCCAGCCCTGTAAACAGACGCCACATGCAGAGAAAGAACAGCGCGCTCGAGACGAGATCTGAACCCAGGACAGCCAATACTCATTGTACTAACCGTTGCATCACCGGACGGCCCGAATATAATTTAAATACTGCCGCAGAACTGTGCACTAAGTTGTAAAGCCCGAGTACACTCTCGGAAATTTCCATACTTCGAGTTTGATATATGTAACAAATGAGTTTTGATCGTAGGCGATAGCTGAATACTGTTAGGAAAGCCTGTCTTTTAGATGATCCTTTGTCCAGGAAACTAATACATCACGACATGGACACCAAACAAACAAACAAACAAACAAACAAACAAACAAACAAACAGGTCTCGAGAGGAAATTATTAACTCCTGTTCGTGTCATAAGGCTTTATCGTCGTATTACAAAAAAAAAACAAAAAACACTTAAATAGGGCATCGCAGCCAAGACGAGATCCGAATCCAGAACACCCAATCGTAGCAGTAGTTGTGGCAAACGTTTAGGCGCCACCGGACCGAAGAACGGAAGGGGAAACGGAGCTCGGATGAAAAGAAGAAAGTTTGTGGGAGAGGTGGAGGGAAGACTTGGTCAAAGAAAGTAGCGAGACTGGGAATTGCAGACGGAAAGCCCACGCCGCCCCATCCCCCAGCCTCTACTATTCCTTGCTGCGGCCGGCAAGGAAGTCGCCTTCCGGCTCTTTATGGCGCTCACGAGGACGCCTCGTCTGGTGCTGGCTCCACCGCCAGGCCATGGGCCTAGTTTCCGGGGCCGTGGACCCAGTTTTCTTGGTCTGTCACTTTGCAGGCCACGGGATTATAAGAGAATAAGCGCCGAGTATCACGTGCTAGACTGCAACACAAGTTCCTTCTCCCTCCCACACACACACACCCTGACATCAGCTCACGAGATGCGAGGCACACAGCGAAGTTTTATATAACCACCCGTCGTAAGGCGTGTTCTTGATCTGAACAAACAACGAAGCAAAGCAGCAGTTGGTATAAAAAAAAAAGTAGGAGGGGGGCGGGATTGGAAATAATAGTGGAATTATGCATCTCACAAAGGTGATGCCGAGGAGACCTTTTAGCCGTTAACGCCTCGAATATTGCAGCCGAGCGATGATCGTACGTGTGCGCCCAGTCGTTGGCATTGACCCGAGTGACCCGCGAGAGACAGGATGGGACGATCCTGCTTTATTCTGGACAAGGATTGGAGTTACATTTATGTCAAACTCGGGCAGTCGTCCGTCGATCTGTCAACCATCGACCTGTGACACAACAAAAGAACCGACTATTTTGGTGTCTGGGAGAGAGCCAAAAGCGGATACCTTGCTCTCACCTGCTCCTTTGTCAAAGAAAAAAATGTCTGTGTGTGTGTGTGGAGTAGGGTGGGTGGTTTTATTAGTCTGATGGGATATATTTGTGATCACCACCGTGAAAGATCAATACTCCGACCTCTCCCAAGTAGCAGATAATACCGTTCCAAGCTGTCGCAAAACAGACAGCACATTACCCATTCTATCACCCCCACACACACACACACTCCCGTCCCCCGCCTTTACCGTTATTCGTTTTTGGACATTTTGCATACATTACCCTCACGTACGAAACCTTCTGCCCCTGAGAAAAGAGTGATAGCCCCCGTCGGACTGTTCTTCGAGTAACGTATGCTGCATTTACAAAACGAATCCTCGCCCTAATCATGTGTGTATATATATATAGGTTTCCTATTCATTAGTAACACATTCCCAGCTATGACTACTGACTTTTTTGCTACTGAACAATTTTAGATTTTGTCTACCCCCAGCTCTTCCCAACTAGCGGAAGACAGGGGCGGAGAAAGGAAGAGAGATGGAGCAAAGATAGAACATGTAAGACCACAAGAAACACCGACCGTGGAATCTGAAAGCAAGGTAGAAGGGACGACCCGGCATTAGTTCTATCTTATCATCGATGCAAATGCACATTACACTTTCATCTGCCTAATGCCCGATGTCCCAAGACCTAGACTAAACTTCAACAGACGGCGCTTCATCTTATTATTATTATTCTTCCTTTTCAGCTGCCTCCGCCTCGCTGTGGACCGATCTCCTCCATGTCTGGACAGACGGTGCTTACCTGAATGGAATCTCCAACCCACCAATGTCTTCACCGAGACCAAAGAGTAAACGATAGCCGAGACACTGCCGACTGGCAGCTGACCTGCTCTATTGACCCAGCGTCTCTCAGAAGTCCTCCATGATGTCTAATTGCTCCAGAAAGCTGGACGAGGAGAACAAAGCGAAACATTAAACACAACTCATCGTTGTCGTCCGTATTTGTATTGTCTGTGTGTGTGTGTTCTTGTCTGCCTGGCGACTAGCGATATCAATGCCATGCATGTCAGTACTGCGCGTGATGGCACACGGATCAATTTGCTCGCAAATGTTTGAACACAATACGAGTGCTCTCCCTATCAGGCAGAGACCACCAATTGTGTACCTTTGTGAAAACTGGTTGACGACCTACCTGTTCGTGTGCCTAACTATGGACAACAGGCTTAATAGGAGTGGTTAGGTAGGAACAGACTCTAAAGAAACAGCGATGTACGGGCATGGAGGCTAGCAGCCGAGCACGATTACGTAATGAGTCTTCACGTCTCCGCTTGGTCACGTGGTTTGTGTCGCCAGATCTCAACACGAACTTGTATTACTGGACTGCTGGCAGATGATTTCCCCCCCCCCCAAGTTAACTACTAAAACGAGGCAGGTGTGTCCAAAGCTTCCGGTTTCGTCACATTCATTGTTTAGGCTCGTCGAGACTAACAGCGGAGAACTTCGAAAGGCTAAGCGTTGGTCTCGGCAGACAGCAATCCATTGTGATCTCACGTTGTCAAAGTTGAAGTGCCATCATCGTCATCGCATCGAGCAAAGTCACTTGTTCTACCCCTGTGCTGAATGCACGCTGCTAGATAGATCGTAGTGTGCTTTCTTTGTCTCCCCCCTCCCACCGGGACCACGCCGTGTAGCGGCGTTTTATCTGTGCATTATAGTTCTACCCTCCTACAACCACATCCCACCCCTCTAAGCCAGCATCACCCTCTCCAGCAGCTGTGATACCGACGCCGCGCACCCGTGACATGTGCGTGCGTGCACGCACGAAAGTCCTGTCCGAGGTCGCTGAGCTGCGCAACCACCACCGTCGAACGAGCTGCGCAACGGGACCACCCTTCAGTTTAGCCTTGTGCACACCTGCTGTCGCAGCCCCTCCCCCTGCTGCAACTGTCGGCTGTCCTGCACGGACAGGCTGCTTATGCGGCTGCGCAGGAGACAAAAACGATTTCCTAGGCGCTAATGAAGACAGCGGCCATCTGCCCGTCCCGCCCCCTCCCGACACAGTCCTCACAGGTACAAATCAATCCGCCGGCGGCAGCTGTGAAAGTGCAAACAACACGCAACAACAGTTGGCGTGTGTCCTGCTGTGTGAACCGCGGTCTCCACAAGAATTTAGTCTTTAGGCCGCGTGGTTACCATGGATTTACCGCTCTAGGCCGCATCTCCACGCGGACAGGCCGTTTTGGGCTACTTCACAGGGGTTAGTGCTTTAGTCCTGTCTACATCATGAGTTCGACGCAGAGCGACGTGGATTTCCTTCTTTAAGTCACGTTTTCACAAGAATAAAAATTATAAAAAAAAGCAAATTACACTCTAAAAAACGTGTGTCCTTGCCTCCCTAGCTGTCTATCAGTGATCTCGCCACTTGGGTCACCTTCTGCCTCGGAGATCCTCTTAGCTCTGGAAAGATTAGTCGCCTGCCCCCGATGGAGGAAAGACGACACATGCTTTTGTTATCGAGTAAGCTAGGTAGACCTACATATGCGTGTATGTTGGAAGGGGGAGGGAGTGGTGGTGGTGGTGGCAAGAGGTGGTAACTGCCTCAGGTCAGCGATCGCACTTACCTGTGCACGTGAGGCTCGCGGGCACCTGCCTGCTCGGCTTGCTGCTGCTGAGCCCGCTGTCCCACACATGCGGGCAGGCGCCGCTAGACCAACACAGATGCCGAGCCTCGGCAGCTTGCAACAATCCAGGTAGGACCCTTCCTCTCCCCCCTGCACCTCCTCCCCTCCCTCACACGGCACCTTTCCGCTGCTCCCTCCCTCCAAAACCACTCAGCCGCTGCCTCCACCGTCACCACCACCACCACCACAACTCGAGGTGGGATGTGAAGTAGCAGTTATCTAACCCTGCTCGACTATCAGTCTACTACAAAGTTCAGCACACGTGCGCGCACGCTCTCAATCGCTGTGTGTGTGTGCTGGCGCGCGCGCGCGTGTGAGTCGTGGCCCTTTCCAGCCGCTACGCCTCGCGGTCGCTGTTTCTGGCGGAGGTTGAGGTGGCGGGTGACGGTGGGAGGGAGGGAGGATGGAGGGAAGGTGGCAGTCAGTTGACGATGGCTACGCTGTGATGAGCTCGACGTGGTGAAGTGTGGAGCTGCTAGCTAGCAGCCAGTCCCGGGGCTGCACCATGTTGTTGCTGCAACTGCTGCGGCTTGTGGAAACGTGCTGTCGCGTCACCACCACCACCCTCCCGACACCGCGCGGCGACTGTCGTCGTCCAGTGATGGTGTAGACCACCGTCGGCTGCGTGCAAAAAGATCGGAGGAGTGCTCTCCCCTTCCCTTCTCGCACCTCGCCGAAGCTTCGCTCGGTTTCCTCCGTGAGAGAAGTCTGGCACAGCCTGAAGACGCCCGACAGGGCGGCGAGTGACGGCGGAGGGTGAGAGAGAGACCAAGCAACACCTGTCGTGCTCCCCCCCCCCCTCCATAAAAAATAACTCTGTATTCAAGCGATCACCGGTGTCAGCATGCGACCGCGTGTCCGTGCGCCTGCACTTTGTGGAGAGTAGCTGCGGGGGAAAATGTTACTCCGCTGTTGTTTTCTCTTCTCCGCCGTGGCCGTGCACTGTGTAACCTGGTCAGGTGTAGTACGGGAGCAGTTCTAGAGAGAGTCTATTGACCCGACCTGTGTTTCTTCATTCCGTTGGAGTATTCTTGTCGTCATCGTCGTTGGAGCGGATCGTGCTTGCACCTATCTGTTCTACCCATTTCAGGAAAAGGTTCCCCCTCTCCCAAACCAAGTTTTCTCTCTACCCCAATGAAAAGGATCATCTGACATCCAGGTCCCCCTAATCCGCACCGGTGTTGTGAGAGTGAATGAGTGGTTTTCTGTTAGTTAATTAATTAGCGCTGTGAGTGGCTGTAGGTAGCTGGTGTAGTGGATGTCACCAGGCCACGAACCCACTGCTAAGAGCCTGACAAGGGCAGAAAACTTAAGGCGGTAGGCTTGTGTAGGTAAGCAGATACAGCCCCTTAGCGCCGATTCAAAGCCAGCAACGACTGCAGCTCGTGTGCTGTCTGCAACAATGCTTCTGACTCCTGCTCGTCAAAGCTGTTTAAGGTAAGCCTCTTTCTCCTCCCCTCTCTCCATAATTTGTTTGTGTGTGTATGTGTGTGTGCGCGCGTGCACATTAGGGGTTTGTCCTTGCACCCTTTCTACAGCCACACCAGATGGGGAATGACAACGAGAACCTGCTTTATAACCGAAATAAAATTCAGCCACATGACAGTTTCTCTCTCTCTTTCTCAAACACACACACTATCTCTTTCTCATATGTACCAATACCAACACGTGTTTCTGTTTTTGCAATGGCCATTTTCCCATAGAAACGTATCAAACAACAGACTCCCCAGGTGGACAGACATGGCCGAGACAAAAAGCTCTTTAAGTCGCGAACAGCTGCGCGCCAGGTCATTGTTAAAACTACAGGTAGGATGTAGCACCTGGCTGGTGATGGCATGTGATGCTTGGACTGCACTCTCAATGTCCTGTTTGATTATGGTTATTGACATTATCGCTACTGCTGGTTCCTGCCAATTCATTTGCGCACGTTCGTATCTGTGTGTTTGTGTGAAAGATCACGAGAGTGATAAAGATATTTGTATGGAGGGTGGAGGGATGTTTTCTAGCTACCAACACTGAAAATAAGCTCGAAACACAGGTAAGAGAGATGGGCCATCGATAAGCCCAGGAGTAAATGTAACCTACAACCAAAGTTTTATGTTCATCCTGCTCAAATTTCAAGGGCAGGTCGTTCGAAATATGTTTATTATAAGTAAAGGTACACTGCACAGGTCTTAAAGTTGTCCAAAAGTCAACATGACCACAATGTGCGGAGATAATATATCAACAGGACAGGGGCCGAACGTCCACCTACTGATTGAATTCTTGACACTTTGCGATACCTTTTGATGAAAACTTAAAACACTACTGCGCTTTTCCCGCAAATATCTTGCAATGCATGTGTGCGTGCGCGTGTGGATGGATAACGGAGGGAGAAGCACGCACGCACACAGAACATAAATTAAAAATGGAAGCACGTGACAGAATGGCAAGTACGTTGTAAATAAATACAACAGCCGCAGCAAAACAAATCGAGCGGCCACCCGCCCGGCCAAGCCTCAATAAGCACAGTAGCTTCTGGTGATCCTGTGGTTACCTCCATCAGTCCCTGGTCAACCCCAAACAGTCAGCACTGTAGCTTCTGGAGATCCCGTGGTTACCTCCACCAGTCCTTGGTCAAGCCCCAAACAGTCAGCACTAAAACCTGTGGCGATCTTGTGGTCACCTCCGTCTCGCCCTTTCATACACGCTCCCTACGACAGGTGTGAACGTCCTGGATACACAAGACCTTTTCCCCTCCCTCTCTCTCCTCCCATCCCAGCTCACTAGCCCACCCCATCTTTTCTCAAGCGGAGTCCAATCAATGGACCAAGCGCAAACGCCATTATTCAACAGCCGGTATATTTCAAAGACAGAAGAAAATCAATGGCACTTGTACTTTCACCTCAGCTGTGTCGGCCCTGTGCTTGCTATTAATAACTCATTTCTGCGATCACATATATTACCTGTGAGGACACTTTAAAAAAAAAACATGCAGGAGAAAGACAATCACGCAAGCCTGCAGGAAACTGAAAGACACTGCCAACAATCTAAAAAAAAGTGGGACGTTTACTATCACAACTTCATATCCTGAACGTTTCTGAAGATAGAGATATAAATGACAGGTGTGTTTTTTAAAAAATATATTACGATGAACTAGTGGGAAGCCGAATGACAAAGATGGATGAGGTTCAAGAGGAAGAAAAATGAGATGGTGTACTGAGAAACTGCATCATTTAAAGCAGGTGGGCTACCCTGACGATAACCGGGTACTCCAAACAAACACGGGCGCTGAGGACCGTGCGGAACTGGGGGAGGGCAGACATGCCCAGCTCGTGACTAATGAAGGCCTCAAGATCTGAAGCTTTCGGCGGCAGGGCAAACTGTTGTGACAAACCGTCTCCTTGAAGTGTTTGTCAGTCGACAACCTCCGAAGAGTTCTGCACTTTTCTTTTCATTCCTGTGACGCAGGTGGTTAAAGCGTTGCAATGCCCTGAAGGAGGGGGCTGAGGAGTGAGTGGGTGCCACCGCTCGGGGGCACCGCGGGGCCAGAAGTTTGAATGAATAATGGTTGGGGGCGAAATTGAATGACCCGGTTTCCCAGAGTACCTGGCAGACATGGCGGGATCTGAGGCCGAAACGGCAACGGTTCTGATGCTCCCCCGACCGCGCCGCCAAGCTGTGCTTGCCTTTGGCAGGAGCACAAGGAGGACAGGTATCGTTACAGAAACGTTTGTTGCCATGGCGTGCGCCCTGCTGGCAGTGCAAGCTGCAGCGGCAGGTGTCGGCACACACTCGCTGCACCTTCACACTCGTGACGTGGCCCTCGCTATCTCTCCGTTTTCTTCTTTCTCCACAACCCCATTGGCTTCCCTCCCATCTCTTTGTTCTTTTCTCACCTGTCGTCGTCTATACCTGAGTACTGTGTGATGGGTTCTGTTCTGGAATCTGTAAGTCAGAAACTCGGTGATCGTGTGTGATCTACGATAAACCCTCAAAAAAGACAAAAATTGAATAGGAACCAAAAAACATGTCAATCCATCCATCAAGCGGTCAAGTCAGTCTCCTCCTCTTATCACATGTTAGGGTGTAGGGGTATGGGTTCACGTCTTACCTCAGGCACATGCACTTTTTAATGGATGTGCCAGTTTTGGGGGGTTTGAACATGGCTGGATAAACTCCAGGTGATATCGTCATATTCCCTTGGCGTAAAAAGCAAGCACGTAACAACCCCGGCCAGCCACTACCTCGTCCTTCATCAACTTCTTTATGATGTTTGGGCAAGTCTCGATGTAAAAAGAAGCTGAAGTCTCGACATCCGAAAGCCTTCTGGTAAGAAACACAGGCTTCATTAGCATGATGGGGTTGGCTGAGAGTCGAGTTTGTAGGAGTTCAGCAGCGTCAGGCCAGAAGATGCTTCTGACAGGTTGAATCTGTTGCCAGTTACAGGTGAGGCCCTTGATCAAAATGAAGAGCACAAGTTAGCCTGATAAACAACAAACGGCAGTTAAGGAGGAAATAAACAGACGATCAAACCAATTTGGATCGGCTACTTAGCTCGTTTCGAGGTCCTTAGAAAAAGCAAAAAATATAAACCACAGTAAAGAGGGGTGGCTCCAGTTAAATCCCGTCACGGCTAGTCTCAAATTCCTCCTTACCGTGAGATTTCTGTTGATCTCGCGAGATAGACAGATGACTGTTTATTATTAGAGACTGACTTACCGGATATCGGGATAATTTGTCGAGTACCAACCGAGTCACGGCAAAGAACCCTTAGTCTTGTAGACAAGTTACACGGTTGTGGTGGTGGATCCCAGTCCACTGCGGCGTGCCTGGGAATGAGGAAATGGAGAAGATGGCAAAGGACGGAACAAGGAAGGACTAATTCAACGGTCACCTATAGTGGGCAGAAGCATCACCTGGATACGCAGGACGGAACCATCAGCTGTCCAGTGAACAGCAAAGTGTTCTGGTAAAGCTGAGCACCAGCCACAACCAAGTGAACGGTCAGCTGTGTCGGAAGATTTATCTGGCGCCACCTGTAGGCAAGAACTATGCGCGAAAGCAGCTGGGCTTAACCAGTTCCGGAAACACTATTTCGTTTAGCGAGGCAGAGCCATATAGTTCCCAAATGTCACAAATTTAGCAAAAACGCGAGCGTGGCTTAAAGTATTTAACAGTAATAACAATAACTTACTAACGCATACGGGAGTGTACCCACCTTTATACATGACAGTTGAAGAAGTGTAAGATTTAAGATTTATTATAGTACTGTTTATAAACATTTTTTTCATTTCGCAAAACATGCTCTGTTCAGGCAGATATGGGGCAGAATTTTTTTTAAAGGTATCATGTCGATGCGCAATTAGAATATGTAGGAGGCTCTTTCATGAGAAATGATGTGGATTGTGAAGGAATGTATGAAATGCTCCTTATGTCTTTAAGTAGTTTCATATTAAAACCATGCGTTAAAAATTACGAAACTTACTTTTTTTTAAACTGCGTATCTTCTTTTCGGATGTTTTACAATATTCAGCCAGCAGTTTTACTTAATCATATCTATTTTCAGCCAGTAGTATTGTTTAATTATACCTTTCTTCAGACAGTATTATTGTTCAACCATATCTATATCCACTCAGTAGTATTATTTAATCATGTCTATAATTCAGACAGTAGTATTACTTATTCACGTCTGTTATTATTGCTTGTCTACTCCCTTCCGTTTTTCTTCTCTTTCTTTATAACTTTTTATCAAGCTCCCATACAATCAAACTAGACGCTGCACTAATTAAAAGTTGCACATTTATTAGGTCAACACTCACAGGGACAACCGCGACAACAAAATGTTACAAACAAGCATCCTCAAAAAGTTCTGCCTTGTTTAAATTGGTGAAAATATTAACAATGCCTGCTACTAATAAACAGTATAAGTTCTAGTAATTTGACATAATGTGGCGAAATCGTTCGCTGGTCGATTTCATCAAGACTTTAGAAAGTCTAAGAACTACAGCCTAAGAGTGCCGACAAAGCCATTTTTTATCGGAACAATAAAAGAATAACCAACAATCTGTAACTTGATAATTTGTAGAATAGCCAAAAACCTGTATCGCGATATTCTGTACAACAAAGAACTTCGAAAATGAATTAAATGACGAAGCGTCGTCACGCTTTACCGAAAGAGGCGCCGGTTGCCTGCTGCGACTTTTTTCCCCCCAAGCAACAGGATTTTCGTCTGTTAGTACTTTAAACTTCATTAATGAAGAAGTCTGGCATTTGAAACTGTTTACGGTAAAGCTGTGTAAGCAAATATTCAAACAATTTTTGTGTAGTAAGCATCACATACCACTTGTTTAGTGATCAGCCTAAGAAACGGAGGAGGTGAGGGTTGGGGTAAAGGTGAGCACTGTGCACGGCCTTCAGTAGAGCAGATACCGATAACTGCAACCATCGCCTGACATTTGAAGAAATACTGTGGGGTCAGGCAAGAGACCAGAACCTGCGAGTACGTGCTGTCCCCCTTCCCGCACATCACCTCCCTTTCTTTGACTAAGAAGACGTGAACCGTTAAAACATCTTTCTTTCGTGCAAAGACTACTCACGAATACCTCTCCCCTACCTTCGTTTGAAGTCTGAAGATAAGATATTCTGTGTTTCACACCCACACACACGCGCGAGGCAATTGCTGGGGCGGATCTGCACTAGACGCCAGCGTGTTGCGGTCCCCGGAGACCGTGGTGCCGCCAGTTCCTGTACTACCTGACCACCCGGAATGGCCTGCGTGTCCCCAGGGTGCTTTCTGCCAAGGTCAATACGCCACCATCGACCGCAGAAGGTTCACTACCCCCTGAGGGTCAGGCTAAAGGTCAGGAAGCTGTCACCCCGCCTGCTGTTGATGAGGGGGTGGGTGGGAGGAAACAGAATAGGACAAACAGCGAGCGCCTCAAGGGTCTCTCCGTAAGAACTGTGCCTTGTACTGAAGACACAGATGTTGTGTAGGCAACCTGCACTTCTTGGGCAGTAAAGGTCAATCAGTTCAGCTGCGACCAAGTATCCTACAGCTTCGATGTGCAAGGGACAACCTGGGGTTGACAGGTGCCGTTCCATGTAAACTCTCCAGGCGTTATGTCTAGGACCAACAGGCGCATTCTCCAGGTGCCAGTGCCTTGCCCAACTCCTTATACACTCCACGTAGTCACGCAATGATGATGCCCAACTTTACTCGAACTTTCCAGGCACTGATGTCTAGACTCAACTCCAGGTGTTGATATCCAGGCCCAACTCCAGGCGCACTTCCCAGCAGGTTTTCATGTAAGGATGATGCTGACGGCTTCTCTGTCTAAACTTCTAAAAATCGTTTGGAAGTTGCCAACATATTGGATGAACATCGCATGGGCATCGTTTGAACAAAGCTGACACATCGCGTGGACATGCAACACCTCGCCTGAACATTGGTGGCACATAGTCTGAAAGCCACAACACGTCGTTTGAACATCCCCGACATCGTAGAAACATAGTGTTGAACATAGCTGACACATCTATTGACATCGTCTGAGCATAGCAGACAGACCATCTGAACATCGCTATAACACAGTTTTAATATTTCCCCAACAAGATCTAGTCTCCTAAAAAGGAGAAGGGTTCTCGAAGGCTTTTTTGCTGTGCCTGGCAGTAACAGTTGTAATGAAGACCAACTTTGTTAATGTCTACCAATCACGTGATATAATCCAGGTTTTCCTCTTTTAGAACCTCCTCAGCTTACTGCTGGCATATTTATGATAACTCATCACACTACCAGATTCATTTTTTTGCATCGACATGACGCCGGTATCCGATGCAGACTTTACAGTCAGATGTTGGGCGTAGGGTGTCTGTGCCGTCCACAGGTCACGTGTAGATTAGTCCAAGTAGATTGTGCACTGCACGCGTGACTTCACCTGCACATGTACTTTTCTGTCATGTCCCTTGAAGGGACCTCTCCACTAAATGTCATATGTTTTTCTTACCTGACAGTGGACAGTCCACGGTAACCATCCTAACACATCATGTCCTAATTTTTTATTTTTACACAGAAAAAAAATCCCAAACCATGATGCAACAAATTTCCTTTCCGATCTCGGGATTACTGCAAGAACAGGAGGGTGCAATGTAAAGTTCTGGAGGTGCTAAATAACAAAAATTCTGAAATTTTATTCAAGAAATAATAAATAATTAACTACCATCACGAAATGTACTGACACAGATTTAATTCTTGCAAATTCGTAAATGTAACAAAATCTGTGATAACTTCTAAACTCATTTTTGTTGTGAGTGTATAACTTTGAAGCTCACTTTTCTTAAAATGAGCATTTAACAGGAACGACGGTACAGGAAAGCAAAACAAAGTTATTTCCAATGCAAAACCGCACAACGAAATGCACTCCCGTGTGCAATAAAGTAAACAGCAAATGTCTATTTGCGATACTTTCTGAGACAAGTTAATGATCCACAACTGTCCCCTATAGAAGGCCTTATAAGCCGAACATATACTGTTCAAAATGTGATTATGTTTGGGCAACCTTCAACATGGCAGTCACTACAAAACCGCGAAACATGTCACCGTTCGGGTGAACTTCGGTTTGACAAAGACATCTTGCCCACATTTTCTGCAATAGATCAAAGAAGTGGATGAAGTGCAGCCCAGCACGGCATGGCCGAGCTTCTAACTCGGTTTGTACTTCGATTCAAAGATTTCGCTGTCCCTCGAAATCTGCACGATTCGATCTTTTAAATGAAATTGCGGCTCGTGTCCAGGAAGCCTATGACTCAACTCCATACTCTCTCTCTCACACACACACAGGGAAGAAGGGGGAGACAGCCGCGCACGCATCGACGTACATGCATCGTTGAAGGAAGGGGGAGATGGAAAAAGAAAAGACGCGAGGGAATTGTCCGCCATGTTCCCTCCCCATCCACCATCCTCATAAACATGTGGGGATGAGGGGGAAAATGGGGGTGGAGCTGGGGAGGTGGTGCCGTTTCCATGCAGGTAACACGCTCATCGACGCAGCGAGCGACTCTCTTCACGGTCCAGGAAAAGCGAGGCCCGGGCGGAGAGAAAACTGCTGGGTGATCAATAGATCTACCTGTCCCTGCCATACCTGGCAGTTTACAAAGGCCTGCTAGACACGTCACCGTTTCCGATATCCAAAGAGCGGGATGTTGCAGGGGAGGTAATGAGTATGATAGTGATGGAGGGAAGGGAGGTAATGAGTATGGTCGTGATGGAGGGAAGGGAGGTAATAAGTATAGTAGTGATGCAGTAAATAGCCTGCGTAGATAACTGAACAAGATCGGCTCTCTTTTCTTTACCAATGTAAGTGCTTGAGGGGTGGAAGGGGAAAACTGCTGATGACATAATGGTGGAGATCCCCAGCCTCCTCCCCCGCTTCATCCCTCTCCCGGAAAGAAACGTCTGCCGAGGCCAGTGTGAGAGCCGAAGCGCTGCCCTCCCCGTGCCCGTTGCAGTGGGGCGTGCTGGCACCAAAGACGCGGGACCAAGGTCTTCATTGGCACTATGGCCGCCAACACAGGTCTGCGGCCTTACTACTGAGAGATGCGTGCGCACCACAACGCTACCGAGTGCGCTTGCGCGTGACAAGGGGTGCAGGGGAATGAGGGGTGGGGGTCGGGGAAGAGATGACTGTTACTGGTAATGACGTCAGCAGAATCGCCGTGCATGCCTTGCGTTCAGGGCTGTTTTTGTTTTTAAAAACGTGTGGTTGCGAACTCTCTTGTTCTTTTTCAGTCGAGGGAAAAAAATGTGACAAGCGGGGGGATAAGGGAAGAAAAATAGTCTCGATAGTGAAATGGCGTTTGCCCTCCAGGCTTTCTAGCAAGGTAGAAAATCACGTTTTCTCTTAATCCTACCCCTCTCTACCGTACTCACTAGAGACGTAGTATTTTCAGTCGACGTTAGCTGTTCTAACGAAAAACTCCCAGTTTTAGCAAATCCATCTTGCCAGAGATTCAGGGATTTTCCGACCGTAAGCCGGGCATCTTGTCACAGCCTCTCAACCTGGGCAGGATGACCTTGTCAGGCCTCTCCATCAAGACGTGACGATGCTAACCCAGGTTCTCCTATGAATGGACGGCACATCAAAGAAAGCATCGCACCTGTCGACAAGGCGCTGGCCACGCTCCGTATGGGACAGTGTGACGATGCAGCGGTTCTCGAGAAAGCGAACAACCAGATGCCACAAGCACTTAAAGGCAGGGCAAGCAGAACGAAGTTCTCACCCTTGCAACAAAACACACAGTTCTGTTCCCTCATCGCAGACCTCGCCAACACAGGCGATAGTTTTTACTTAGGACCCTACCGCAGGATAAGAAGCAGCGTCTTGCCATAAGATGATATCATGTTACACCAAGAGGCTATTAAATGCGTGTGAGAGGGTAACAAATACCAAACTGCTACAGGACAGCAGTACCTTGCCACAAAATAGCACCCAAGTGCGATGGGATAAAAGCAGTAGTTACCATGGGATAACATGCAACTTCTTCTTGTTCCTATTCGCCCCCAGTGGAGCATAGGGCCGCAACATGCAACTTTCCATTGGCTAAAGAACACCCTGCGACAAACAGCCCCGTGCTGCAGAACAACAGTGCCATTTGTGTAAAATAATAAGCAACATACTGAGATAGGATGATAGGTAACACAGTGTAGCATCTTGCCACCGGATCAGAAGCAACGTGCGCGGCTTTATAAGCAAAGTCATGCGATGATTAGCGACCACCTGCAACAGGATAACAAGCAACATCGTGCTACAGGATAACAAGCAACAGTGTTGGGTAGGATATGTGCAGCACACTGCGACAGAATAATAAGGAACACCATGATTCAGGATAACAAGCAACACACTGCGACAGTAGCGCATCACCCTGAAATTAGATAATTACCACCCTGAAACAAGATAATAAGTGAGTCTTGTATGGATGCACACAATACTGAGGATTAACCAAACACCACAGAAAAATATATCGACAAAAAAAGAAATCCCAGGAACTGGTAGGCGTGTGCGATCCGAAATCGATGATCTCCCCCTGCCCGTGCGTGTCGTAGAGAAACATAACAAAGAAAAATAGATAGAGATAACTGTCCAGACATTGCACTGCTTCGATTTCCATACTTCTTGTATGTTGCTCGAGGTTAAAAAAAGGGAAAGTTTTTAAAAAATGTGCCAGAGAATGAGAAGATGGAAGTATCAGGAGTTATGGTTAGGAATGGCGATCTTTAAAAATACAGAACTGGGGGTCCACTTTTATTTTATTTCAAACAGCATTTTAAAAAATATAAAATGATATTTCTTGGTTTATTTAAAGACGAAAAGTCAACTAAAAATATAGAATGGTATGCCCTCATTGCCTTCGCAAGGCAAACTTTAATAACATGCAGTAATATTTTCTCAGTCATTTGACAGAATTCTAGAAAAATTTGGTTGGGATCGTTGTAGATATACATAACACTCAACAACCATCCCCTCTCCCACAACATTCGCGCGGTTTTGGTTCTTATACTTTGTTTGTAAGACAGTACGGCAACATCTAAGAAAGAATACTTCTTCAATCTACTCAATTTAGTTTAAACAGTAACAGAATTTTAAAAGATAAATAACAGACTGATAATAAAATCACTCATGATCAACAAAACAACTATCATTGTTAATACCAGTGGTATTTTAAGAAACGCTTTCATGCTCTGTTAACGACTTGTACCATGCTGTGTTGATGCCTGTAAACATCTTCAGCCTTGAATACGCAGTGTAGTCAATGAAAACAAAAACATATAGCCACTGACATCAAGAGGACAACGCAGACAATGTTAATAGATGTGAAAATATTCACACGACATGCCAGCGATGTTCACTGGATATATCAGATATTCAGACACACTTAACAAATAAAGTCATCTAGCTGATTCCGACACCTCCTGAAGTTGGTTATCAATAAAAGGGAGCAAAAATATGGTGGATGACAACAAAAAGAAATCTGTACTATATTAAACCGAATGAATCGTAGAACTTTCTAAAAATTTATAGTACTAATAACAATACCTAGAATCTCTAATAAGTTTTTATTGCCTTCAATCACCAGGGGCCGTAGTTGTGAAGTGAGAGTAAGTCCCTTCCCCAGGGTAAAATCAGGAACTGAAGAATAAGCGTCTGGTTTTTGTAGCTACAATGCGATTCCCAGACTCTGCGGTCACCACTTTATGTTGTTATTGTTTTTGTTGTTGTTGTTTTTTTTAACGGAGTATCTTTGCTATCGCTTTATAACTACGGCTCCAGAGGTAAAACATAATCTTCGGAAACAAGACGCGTTTCCTATGAGTTCCTCACGTTGCTCCGGGGCAACAACTTGCCCTTGTTTCATAAGGTCATAAGTTTCATAAGGTACCAGTAGGTTACCCCCTACACAGAATTTTTTTTTTCCTTCTGTTCCTTTCATTTCCCTCTTCTATCATGATTTCTTAAAGTGTAACATTTGTATTTCATTTAATATGAGTGTGATATGTGTCTTCTGAATGAATCTTTTATATACAGTGAGGATGAGAATAAAACAATGATTCAACCAATCAATGCCATCCTGTTAAGGATCACTGTGGGTTGCACAACTTTTTAAGGGGATTTACGATTTATAGCCAATGGAGAGCAGATAAGCCTTCTCGTGTTCCTGATGTAATTAACTTCCAAGTGCTGCTTGGGGGCCACTAGTCACCTGTGATTGCCGCACAGCACCTGGCCTTCATCAGCAGCACGCCGCACCGCTAGCGCCACCACAGCGACTTCCTTTCCAGACCTGGGCACAGGTGCAGCGAGGCTGTCGTCTTGCGATCCCTAAACATACCCGCCACAGGCGCGAAGGGTGGGTGGGAGGGTAAAACAGGGTGGGATAGCAAGGGAAGGGGTACGATGGGCGCTGTGCTTACATTCGGCGCCGAATCTGTGCCTGACTTCTCCAAGTCACACCGCTGTGCGTCTAGAAAGTGGGCTTTACAGGTGTCTCATACACCTGTCCATACAATAAACACCTTACGTGAAGTCAGCGTGTTCAAAGTGTCCCCTGCACTCTTTTAACAAAATCGGCCCCTTGGAACCTTTGCAATTATTCTACGGTACAGTCCGCACCTGGTCCTGCGACCAGGTCACCTTAACCTGGCGTCGCCGAGTGCTGACGCACCTGCGAGGACACGTGCACTCGGAAACTGCGCGAGTTTTAAAAGCCGGTCTTAGGCCATTCGAACGACCGCCGCCGCCGCATCTCCACGCCAGAAGCCGCATCCACAGCGCTATCGCGGCTCCGGCGCGTCTTATCGGCCAACGAGACCCGCACTGCGCAGCCGTTAAAGTCAGGTAAGTGCTGCGTGCTGCAAATCATCGACCTTTTCAACTGCCCCCTCCTCAAGTACAAGCATGCTTAGAATAGCTTTAAAGCGTACCCCTCCTCCTGCCGACCCGGTTCTTTCTGTCAAAATAAACTCTGGCACGTGCTGGCGAGATCTGTGCGGGTCTGGCATCAACGCCGAAATGATTCATTCCCCCTTCCCTCACCTCTTCTACGAAGCCGGATACTAGGCTATAAACGTGTAAAAATGAGTGATTACGACTGTCACATTGCTTTTTCACTGACAACGCTTCTCTTTCTGGCCCCTCCCATGCGCACCCGTAGAAGCTCCCTCTCTCTCTCTGACATTTCTGTCCTGTGAATGCGGACTGGAGCAGCTGTAAGTGCTTCAACGATGTAAGTACAAGATCCATGCATACCCAGCGGAACATCGTCGAACATAAATAATCAATTCCGATTTGAAGCCGACAGATTTCCCACTGGAACCCCCATCCCTGTGTAAACACGCTGTTGGGCAACGCAGTCTATTTACTGTCGCTATTTACTGTTTACCGCCACAGTCATTACGCGGCTGGTTCCCATGATGCTCCGAGGTCGCCGCGGCACTGGCTCCATAATGGAAACGGTCTGTGGACAAACTACTTAACTGAGCCCATTGATAATGCTAGCTCCATTGACGAGCAGCGACTGGAAAAAATCCATAACACGTGCGAAGACCCACACACAATATTTAAATTTTTAACACGACCGTTTGAACCTTTCCGCACACTGTAACATCTCCACATCAACTCGAGTCCACGAACATATTCCCACCGGCCATCACAAGAACAGTGGCCGTAGTCGCTTGTACGGCGTGACGGTGACACCTGTTATGAGAACAAGACTTCGTACTGCGCATGCGCATGACACTGGTCTGCGTGGACATCGATGACATCACGACGACACGTGACTGCAAAGTTCATCATTCGGATCCGGTGTGTAGCACAAGATGCGCGTTCTTAAATGTGTGACTATATTCTCCACGTTGACATGAAGTTATATATAAACACCGTACAAACGTAGTCACATTCGACGGTGAAGTCTCCGGCAAAGACCGTTATGGTGTGATGCATAACGACAAAGACCGTTTCTAATCGACAAAGCGACACGTTTACAGAAGCATCTCTCTGTCGGCAATCGCAGATTAAAGTGCGTGAGCGCTGACTTCATGATTACACACCTGCACCAAACAGCAAGGCTAACATTTTACACCCAGCGCTATCACCAGAAAATTGCACAGAAGGACATGCTTTGTTCTGTTCCATACGCAAGCAAACCAGAGATACACATCCTACAACAAACAGCAAGGCTGGAACTAGCATCCACCTTTACCAGCGGCAAATTGGACAGACCAGAATGCTTCCCTCTGCCGCCTCCCTCGCGTGTAGAGCGATTTGGCGACAGTAAATGTACCTGCCTTTGATGCAAGCCAGGAGAAGCTAGGGCCCCATCAACTGCAATTTCATGTTGTCTTTCATCCCTGAAGCAAAGGACCCATAAAAGCGGAACTTGCGAGTAATATTACCATGGTTACAATTATGTCACTATATCACTCCTACTGTTACTAAGATACAGTAGACCACTACCACCGTCGATGTCACTAAGCTACTGTAGTTATGTCAATGCCACCATCACTACGTCATTGCCAGTGCCGGGAAATCCAGTTTTAAAATACTGGAAACTTTTATATACCACGCTGAAGCAGTAAAAGCGGGTCGCGAAACTGTGACTAGGAAAGAAGACTGTTTATTAGACTTGGAGAGAAGACTGTTTATGAGACACGACTGTAGTGTATGGCAGGCTTCAACTTCTCGAGCGTTGCACATATCGTCCGTAATCTCTCTTTTTATGTGTGCGTTCTCCTTCCCCCATCTTTCCCTAAACACCCTGGCATCCAGAATCTTCACGGCATTGCCAGCCTCCCTTCATATAACATGCACACTACCCCCCTTCTTTTCCTCGGCGCCAACGCTCCGTCAACTAGGATCGCGAAAGTAACACAAAAACCGACCGACCTACCCGAGGTTTTCGCCAAAACTGAATGTAGCTGCTGATGCTCCAGAAATAAAAGACTATTTCGGGCCCGTGCTCTGAGTCAGGAGCTGCTGCTGCTGCTGCTTGCCTGTATACGTCACTGACATCTGTGTGTACAGTACGTCCCCGACAGACAACTAGTACGCCAACACTGCCAGTACTCCTCCAGTGTTGAGTCATCGCTTTTTGTTGACCATCGACTTCGTAGGATTCCCCTCCTCTTCTTCTATGTTTTCTTCCCTTCCATATCCGCCATCTACCCACCATCAAATCATTAAAACGTGCACTAAAAACACATCTCCACGAGCATTATTCTTTACACCAATCAACATAGTTGTGATTAAAGTCATGTGACTAGTCCACCTGTTCGTCTTTCTCTGCAATTTTATGACACGTGATTATGCGCTATAGGAATCACACGTTTATTACTATTACTATGATTTTTAGAGTTATTCCTTATCCGTCTTCTCCAAGCTACTTGTTGCGGAATCTTAGCGTGAATCTTCCTCTCACTTTTTCGCATTTCTTCCTTAGTGGCTCTTACTACTATTACGGTTCATTTTGGTGTGAATCGTCCCTATTTCCTATCAGTTTTACACTCGCGTACTCATTCCTTAATGCCCTCCACACACACCTGTTTCACCTGAAGTTGCTAGGTTGCTATTAGGTGTGCATTGGTTTCCTGTCGGTGTTACGCGGACACTCGTCGTACAGGGCTCGGCGATCGGCGACGAACGATGAAGCCGTGGCATGCAGGTCTGTTCGAGGGTTTGATCTGCAGGCGACACATCGGGGGATGGAAGTCGGGTGAAAAGACATTGCTTTGACCTGCCACCGCTAGGCTTCTACCGGGAGGCGAACAGAAAGACTTGTGATTGTTACAGAGGGTTAGCTAACAGCCTGGTGGTGCTGGCGGAATGGGATAACAACGGCTGCTTCATGGCTATTAAGCTGTGGAGGTCTGGATATGTAACTGGCCGCCTGAAAGCTGATGGAGATTTTCTTCTGACCGTCTTTTGTTGCCAGCAGTTAAAAGATCCTCAACGTCGTCGGGTTTTCTTTTAATTGGATATTTCTACACAATACCCATCTCCTCCTCTATGGAGAAAGAAGCGAAGGCTGATGGAACTTGGCAATGGCTTGCGGGTGAAGCTGGAGTGCGATGCCCTCTCCGTCTGAGCTTCATCTTTGTGTGTGACCTGCTGGAGCTGTTCGCGGATGATTAATCAACTCGAGAACTGCTTCTGTAGTTCACGTCCCGGGGTCGCTTAGCTGCTAAGCTGTCTCAGTCAGCTAAACTACTAATATTCTATAAACATTTAGCAGCTGGCTAGAGCTAGTGTCGTTGTGCACCCGACCCCTAGTAGTCTAGACCAGTTGAAGGTGGATGGGGTACAACGTTCAGAAAAAGAAGAAACTGGATTATCTGACAGGATAAGATGGGGGATTGCGTACTCGAAGCTTTACTCCTATCTCGGCCACTGTTTGTTTTCTGTTTATTCCTGCGCACAAACTGGCACTTCTTGGTGTTCAGACAAGAACCCAGAAACAACTACATGACGAGAGCACATAAAGGTGGGAAATGGCGGATGTTATTACTAGTGGTAGCGAATGGGGTGGTTTTTTTTTCTCTCTCTCTCTCTCTGTTTTGCATTTAGCTCACTGATTTTACCCGCCAAAAAAAGTTAACGACGGTCTTTCTCAAGATACAGAAACGGATGGATACAACCTGCTTCAATGAAACGCCCGGAAAGTAATATCTCCCAAAGGGCCTCACACTTCTGAGTAGTGGGAGTTATTCACAACTAACGTAGACTGACTCACCAAAATAATGCTACATCAATGTTTATTTCAAACTACGCAGAATTTGAATAAAGCAGTGGCTTATTATTGCATTTTAATGAAAAATAATAAAAACGTGTGATTTATATTGCACATAACTACGCTCACAAATGAGCACACTCTATACGCTTAGGAGACACGAATAGATTCCGATGGACGGAAGGAGAAACAAGTAGACAAATAATAAAGCAGACAAATAATAAAAGACAAATATTGAAGGCCCAAAAAGGAATCAGGGAACAAACAATAAGGTTGAACAGTGTCATAAGTATGCAGAGAAAGACGAGCAGGTGGACTAGTCAATTGACCATAATCACAACTATTGACAATTATGTTCATCGGTGTAACGAGTAATGTTCATGGAACAAATGTATTTTTTACTTTTAATTTTAAAAGGGGTTGAGGAAGAGTGGGGATGACGGAAGGCCTTTAGATGGACTTGACCATCCGCTCTGGGTTTCCAAACACTCCAATCACGGAGAGTTGAACTCTCTCTTGAAAGTTCTTGTCAATGTTCCCTCACGGTACTCGCGTGTCTGTTATGGGACTCGTGCCAGTGTTTACCAACAACTAACACCAGAGGTGGGGTGGGGGGAGGCGCATGCGAAGAAAAGAGATCTGGCGTACAAACAGATACATGAAAGTGACATCTTGAGACAGAACAGATCTTACCGACCCCCTCCCCAAACTCACTTTGCCTCCCCATCGTCAAAACCTAGCAGCGGGCCCCAGCTGCTGTAAATTGAAAATAAGCATCTCATCGTGATCATAGCCCAGCAGTGCAAGTCACCCAACGATAGGCTGCTGCCGTTGGACCACCGGCAGAGTACCTGCACAACGCATGCATCTCACCGACTTGCCGGGAGGGACGTAGTGTCAGGTGACTTACTACTTTGGGCAGGTACGACAAAGCCCTACCAGTTAAATCCCCCCCTCCAACCACGACCACCATCACTCCCCTCCATCCCCGGATCCCGCGGCTCGCCCCTATCTTCTCTCTTCCACAAACACATGCGTGCGCGCATATTATGTGTGAAACACCTGGAGCGGCTTCTGGGCCTGAGCCCGGGTGCATCACACAACCTGGCTGGCGCTGTACAGCATGTGTGAATCAACACCATGCAGCCGCCACTTTTGCTACAATTTACAATAGACGGGCTAAGTATCTGCAGAGTATGGGGCGCGGGGGAGGGGCTTTTGGTACCCAGACAAATACGAGTGAACCTTTCACCAAGCTTGTCAACTTTTTTGTATAACCGTTATATAGAAACTTTGCCAAACTACCTCAACAGTTCATCAAACATTCGTCGAGATCTGCCCAGTTAAGAAGGGTCTTTAGGCAGGGATAAACTTTTTTAGCCTGCCTAGAAACAGAAGTAGACATGTGATTCAATAGACCTTAAACAGTTTGCTTGACTTACAGTGCTGCCCTCCCTTATATAAACAAATAATAAACTAGTGTATAAAAAAACAGAGTTTATATGTGTGTGCATGTATAAAACAAATTACCTATGCATATAAAGCAGAATTTTCATCTGTCAGGACAAGCACATAGAATGAAATACAATAAAATTTTAATCAGTGAGGATGAGATGTAAATAAAATGTAACCTGCAGTGAGTGCACAGTGTGATGCTGCCCAATACACAAATCTTTTTTTTTTTAAGAGAATGAATATAAAATACTGAATTAACAGTAAGGTGTCGCCCAATATTTAAACCCTTTTTTTGGAGACTGAAAATATATATATGTTTAGTTAGTTTAGTCCTTGTTACTCATCGAGGAGCATAGAGCTGCAATATATATTTATATAAACTAATATATATATTTTTGAACTAACAATTAGGTGCCAATGAAAGGGGGCATGGGAAGAGGACGCCGCAATATATATATCGAAACTAATATATATATTTGAACTAACACTAAAGTGCCAATCAAAGGGGGCATGGGAGGAGGATGATGATGACAAAGAACACAATGTGATGGTTCTATAAGATCAGTTGGAGCGAGACACTATGTGTGATACATTCAAGATGATTAAACATAAACACTATGATAATGCTCACAAGCCTCCACTTTTTTTAGCATGTGAATAATGTCAGAGGAACGCAATGAAAAGAAAAGGTTTCAATACTTACCGTTTGTAGACAAACAATGACCCACTGATGGATGTTTTCTCCTAAATAAAAAGGAAAAAAAAAATTATAAGCACATGCACAGGATACTGGAGCTGAATGCATGATTCACATTGACCCAGCACTATCAGCATGTACTTGTTGGCTTAGATGAATTATGTCCTTTTGATAACTTTTTTTCCTCACCAGTATGTTTTTGTACTATGATGATGGTATTTGTTACATATGTAACCATCCCTAATCAAAAGGGAAAAAAGGACTCACACAGGTGCCCTTAAAACCTGAAAAATTATTAACTTCGTTTGCATCAGAATGTGATGCTCATACCTTAGGCATCACTAAACCAATGTCTTTAACTGTTATGCTTAAGCATTAAAAGCTGATTTTTGCTCTACTTTAAAAAAATGTAAATTTAGTATGCTAAATAAAAATCATTTAACTAGGTGTGTTCTACTGAGATGTAAAATGGGACTAATTTTGACTATGGTAATAGTATTATTACTACATTCAATCAGTTGTCTCTGAGTTATGTGTGTGTGCGCGCCAGAGCGCAAAGACATGGTTAGAGCTGGGAAGAAACAGGAGAAAGGTTAAGAAATGAAAGGCATAATGCAGGGGAAGCAACAGCTGTATTTTTGATCTTCAAGGGGGAAAATGTGCATTATCTACCCTTGTGCCACACAGTTGGGATAGGGTATTGCTAATCAGAACAGAAAATAATAACAGACGTGCTATGGTTTTTACCTAACACTGCTTAAAACTTGCAAGTCTGGCTCCCATTTAAATCGGTGTTTTTGTCACTGCATCCTGCTATCAAAACACTTAAGCACCTGGTGTAAAAATTCACACTAACTCTATGAACTAAGGGAAAAAAATACTAAACTTCATTCAACTGCTTTCTGTTATATATCTCATCCAATTTACTTTTTTTAAAAATTATAACCAAAACCAAAAACAAAAAAAATCCCTTCAAACGTAAAGAGTCAGTTAATCGCTGAATGGCATTAAGACAATCTGAGACACAAAAATACAAGGAACACATTTTCACAACTTATGTTTTGGTCTATGCAATTTGCATTCAGATATGTAACTAATAATCTTGAAACATAATATATGATTTCTTTCCTCATTAGCGGGGATATCAGTATTTGGCTTGTAGTCCGTGCTGACATGTACGATCTATGCATTCCACCCAAGTTTTGAGTGGGACGTGCATGTAGGCTATAGTGTCCATACTGTAGTATTATTATTTTATTTTCCAGTTGTTATGTATACTTTGTTTTAAAATTCTGTTGTCTTTGTGTTATTTCTGCTGTTCATCTTTATCTCCTTTTGTTTTCTTTATTTTATGGAGAATACATTCAATTGTCGGCCCTAACCCTGACAGTATGTTCAGTTCCAAACCGTTTCACTTCAGCTTTCTAACCGCCAATACCAAGTACTCAGCTGAGAAAGACGTTTTATTGCTCGGCTTATTGCCTGTGATCTCCACCCTGCCTCGAGGCCAGGGTAGCAATTAGGGAAAACTGACCGCTGGTACAGCACCGGGTACTCCTACCTTCCTTCGCATGGGCGAAACCATTTAAAAAATACGCCCACTTCGACTTCAGCCTTTAAATAAGCTGAAGGGCAAAACCCTGCATTTTCAAATTTTCATTGTGGATATGCTGCAGTTTAGCTCAGAAATATATTTAAATGCTCATCTTGAGTGTTAGGGTTTTAGGGTTAGAGTAACCTGCATGTTGGCTTCTTTCTATGACCCTTTACTCTCTTCGTACACAGTATGGATTGATCTAATGTATAAGTTACAGTTATTTATTTATTTTTTGACTCTTCTCAGACATACATCATTTTACTTCACAGCAACAATGTTTAATGGACAGTGAATGAGTTTTAGAGACGTGAGACTTCTATTTCCGACAAAAAGTTTTTCAAAGATTGTTGGGGTTTTCTCCCGATTGATTTACAATCTGGATTGACCTCTTTGGCACACAGTGTTTTCCATTGCCATCACTGACTGGGACTGAAATTAAGCAACTTCTAGAAGATACTGTTGATGTCTCAAGTGCAGTTAACTTATCCATCAGCCAATATACTCTATACAAATAAACAATATATAATGTATTATTCCTTAAACTGAATTCAATTATTTTTTTATGACCACATGAAAGTATAAGAAAATATAAGAAAAAAAAAAATGAAAACCGAGTCTTAATCTCAATTAGTTGAGATATTGCTGCTTGAAGCTTGTGATTTGCATCACAGCTGTAACTTATTGTGGACCATGTTTGAAGCTCTCGTATACAGCAGCTTAAAACGTTAAAAGCCTCCAAGAGCTTTTGTATAAGAAATTACCAACACTGACTTTCTACTGAAGTGAATAAAAAATTAATTTGCAAAACAATAATGAAAAAGCATCAAAATCAGGAAAAAATACAATATTGTTCATTATTTTACATGCAATCATATTTTCAAGTACTACATTTCAAGGATTATGTTACTAAACACACCAAAAAGATATTTACTTCAAAGTAAACATTTTACATTCTTCTTCTAATATTTTGTTAATTTAAATGAAAACTACACTGATGGGGAAAAACACAAACCATAAAAACTTGCAAAATGTTTTTGCTTCAAATAAGGCTTTTTAAAAAATGATTAATCACTATCTGCATCAGGCTGAGTACTTGACTTCAAAATCGCTCTTTCTTTTACTCTATAAAACGAACTTACTTAGAAACGAAATTATAAGATGCGAATAATTATGCTGGTTTGATTCTCTCCCTTACACTTCCAGAAGACAAAAACTTTGGCATCCCTCACATACAACTGCATTTTGTTTTCACTGTTAGTGCATATTGTTCATCCTTTCAAATGCCATCAGCAGTAAACTAAGCCCCTTTTATTTCTTAACAGGCGACTAACTAGGGTATTTATTTATCCGAGGCAAAAACAATCAGTCTGTGAATGAAAATGAAACTGTCGAAGCAGAATGGTACCATATGAATATAAAACACTTTTGCAGTTTATCAAACCTAATTATAAAATCGCAAATAATTATTTGTAAATCAAAGGTTCTCACCCACTCATCCTTGTAAATGTAGAGAGCGACTTGTTTTGCCGTGCCAAGTATTTCTGTAATGTACGGATCTCTTTGCTGCAAAGTAGCCAAGTTGATGCGGTTTTGATCCGCCATTTTGTTGAGTCTATCAGGGTCGCAGTAAATATTTGTGCAGCAGACAGCAGATGGTAAACAATTTTTTTAAATAAAAGTATAAATCAAATCATTCAATCAAAACCACTCTTCTTTCAAATTTGTATAAAGTCCTTTCAATTTTCTTTTTTTAAAACTTCTATTTTTTCGAAAAATAAGGTATAACATTTCGAGCGGCTTTCGGCTTCGGTTAAATCTATTTTTAAAAAATGTTAACGTAAGAAAGAAAAGTTGCCAAACGTTATATAAAGAAAAATCTTCATTGACAGATTCTTTTATCTAATTAGGTATTTTGAGAAGTTTTTTTTATTTATAGGGGCACTACAAAAATCATAAATTGTAAGACTTGTTAGTCAAAGAATGGCTCGGCACCGAAGGCCCCGGATGGAAGTGCAATTTTGTGGGTTTATCAGAAAAATGGACGAAAACGAGAGATAGGAGTAAAACATTTTCAGGAACATCCCCATTTGCTTGTTCCTAAACATGGCCTCATCGCCGACAGGTTTGTGACATAATTTTCTTTCGTTTTATTTATGTTTGTACTTTGTGTTTTGGACTTGGATGCACTTGGGTGTTGATGGTGATTCTGCATCTCTGCAACCACAGCAGACATCTCTGAAATATGGCAGCTTCATTCAGTCATTAGTTGACGTGCACAAAAAATCAGTTTTTAAATCTCTTAACACGTTTCAAGCCGTGTATTTAGAAATGGAGTTTTATTATTTAATTGCTTTTAATGGATTGTCGCATACATTGGAACACATAGACACAAGATGCCACAAGCAGGTTACTGAGGAGTGAACGAATGAATGAAAGAAGAAAATGCGACTGCTCCAGTCAGACGTCTGACTCGGAGTGTACAAAGCACCTAGACGATTTACATGACAAACTTAATGGTACACAATCATTAAATTTGTGTTAGAAGCAAGATAACATGTTTAAAGTGACATCGTGTTTGATTTATTTTACTACTGATTAGTACGTAGACGTGTATATACAACAGCAATGTATTAAGAGCCCCTGCTTGTGAGCAACAAATTGTTTTGTTGCAAAATCTTTCTGTTCCAGCGGTCTGTCATGGACCTATCTTTAGGTCTGCTTTAAAACATGGTTGTGTACACAGAAGCTTCTGTGATATTAACTTGTTTACTGTGGGAGGTTAATGCAGGTTTTCTATGAAACTAACTTTTTACTAAAATGTTTATTTTTATACAAGTTTTTGGGTGAGAGGCCTATCTCTAAATATTATGGTTGTCCTTTCATTCTGGCAGGTGGTTCTTTGGCTTGATAATTGTTGTGAGATGAGAACACGGTGTGTCAATCTTAATTGAATCTTAGCGTTGGGTCTGCAAACATTGTTGCCATGATTCTTATTTGTAATTTAAGTTTATTCCTTGTTACTCCTTGAGGAGCATATGGCCACAACAGCACCTTGTCAGCGGACTCGGTTTTGGGCAGCCCCCACCCTCCCCTAGGTTGGGTCCATGTCGTTCCGACATCTTTTGTTTGCCTCTCTCTCTACTGTTCTTTTCCAAGTCTGCTTTAGTCCCCCAGCTCTCCTCTTATTGGTAGTATACAATTGTGTAAATCTTTCCTTTTCATGCTCAAGCTACAAAGATTGTCTTGAATTTCCATGTGCGAAATGGCAGGGGAAAAAAAATCTTCTTTACTGTATCTCAAGATCTCATTGCTATGACCGTTATTCAGTTTGTTGATATTTTTTAAGAAGCTTGATTTCACAAGTGTTCCTGGCAAGCAGATCCATAAAGGAATGACACTAAAAAAATATAATAAGAGAGAAAAAGTATTATAGATTTTTGTGCAAGCAGCAACAAAATGGCATAAAATCTTGGAGAGACTTTTAGACAATCACCATTTGCAACAGTTTATAAATATAATAACATGTTTCCAATTAAAAGATAGAGTTAAAAGAGATTGTAGTTATAATAATATTACTAATCATTCTTACCAGTTACCATTCACAACACACAATCATGGACTTTGTCACTTTCTCAAAAGTCACAAAATGAAATTTGAAATACCATTGGGGAAAGCGAGGTCAGTTGTTATAATATATACATTACATACTGACAATTTTAAGAGTACAAAAATCTATTGATTATAGAAGTACATCACCAATACACCAACAGTCACTAGTAATAGAATTTTTCCTTCACTTTTTTCATCTCCTGCCATATGTGTTTTGTATGAGTTTGGAGATAAACACTTTTAGAGATGTGGTCGATGTGAATCCTGTGGGCTAAACATGTGAGCATTTATAATGAAAAGTAATATGTGATGTATTCACAAACACTGTTTGATGCATTGTCATACATGAAAATAGCTTGTACAGTGGTAAATAAGATAAAAGACGTATGTGTGTGTGTCCATGCATGAACATGTATACACTCTTGTATGCTTCTGCATTTATATGTTTATGTGTGTGTGAGCTTTCAGGCTGTATATTTCCTTTTTATTTAACCATTAAAATGCTTGCAGGTGCTATACCTGAGCAAACTATGATGTACTAATATGTACACACCCTAATTACCAGAAATTGATTTTTTTAATAATCATTTAATTTTTTTTATGAAGTACATGTAATGATTTTTGTTACAGGGGCCCACAATGAACGACCAGCTCCCAGGCAAGGAGATACTGGGGGCAGCACTGACAGCCCACAAAGGCCTCTCAGAGAGGGGCCAGGAACAGGGGCAGAGCCCCCACCTAATCAGCAGTCACCAACAAAAATTCATACAACTGGGCAGGGGTACACACAGATACCACTGCGCACCACCGAATCTGGACGTGCCCTCAGCGCAGGGTGGAATACTGCATTAGCAGCGGCCACTGGGGCAACTGCTATGCAAAGAAAGAGAGCCAACATGAGGAAGCCACAAAATCAAAACGTTCGCCCAGTGCGGGCACTTTTTTGTTTGACTCTAAGGAACCCTCTCCGCAAACTCTGCATCAGAGTAGCAGAATGGAAATATCCTTTTATTGGTGCCTTTTTGGGTATTGAAATTGCTTTGTAATGATAGAATAAAGTGCATTTGTGGATAGACTAATGGGTCAACAAAATTTGCATCTGCTTGTTTTTACAACTCATTTGTTTTCAGATCATTTGAACTTGCTGTATAAACCAAAGAATATTGGTGATTGAAAAAAAGCTCAACTATACTATATTTTTCCCATTCTCTTTCATTACCTACATTTTACTTCTTGTCCAGGAGGATTCCCATTATAAAGAAAAGAAAAAACCTTTCTTTGAATTTCCTGTAAGGTTTATTTCAGTTGATTTTAGTCTTAATTCTGTCTGTACATCAGCATGATCAAGTCATGTTTGTTTTATCTCTGAGTGCTTATTCAAATTTTATTCTTTGATAGAGCTAAGATGGTAATAAAGATTTTACACAAATGTTACATTGATCATACAATTGAAACATTGAGACATTAGAGGGAAAATGAACAATTGTATAATTTTTTTACAGCAACAATATCAAATTTCGCATAGGAAAATCTCTCTCGGGCTGTTTTAGGATTTACTGTGGAGCACAGTCTACCATAATTTTTAAACTTTGGAATTGTCTCCTATACTGTTTTGGTCAATATGCATCAGCCTTGATGCTGCTGTGTTTCTGTGACAAACCATTTAGTTTTCAAGTTTTGTGCAAATGATCTTAGCATTTTCTAAATAAAGAATTTATTTGGCCCTTCGACCAGACACAAGAAAGCAGAGAAGAAACAATTATCACAGTTGATTTTGTCCCAATCAACTTCCATCATTGCTTTGCATTACCAAATATTATGAGCAACAATATTTATAACAATAAAGTTGTAAATTTTCTGAACATGTGTATGCATGCATAAATTGCTGTATATGTGCTTTCACGTGTTTTAGACCAGTTCTTCTCCACCTTAGTTGCCTCCAGCTATTTTCTGTCAGGACTGTATAGATGATTGCATATTTCAGTCACATATATATTTATGGACAAATACATTAACATGTGCAGATGCATATTGCATGTGTCTGCAATTAAATAAGTTTGCATGCACACATATGTAATACAGGGATGTATACCAGAAAATGACCATTTAAAAATCTTTATATAACTTTCTTTGCTTTCATCCTGTCTCTGTTAATTTGTTATTTAAAAAGAGGATGCAATTATTGCATTGAAAGGAAGAAATGAAGAGTAGAGGTTGGCAACAGTTATTCTGCTGCTGGAGACTTGAAGGTGTGAGGATAACTGAATGCAAGGAGACATTGTATGAGTGAGCAGAGACGGCGCTAGTGGGATGTAGGGCCTTTGCCAAATAGAATTCTGGGGCCTTTGGAAGCCAGTAAAACATACACACTTTGTAGCACAGGGCCCCCATCAGGCGCGGGAGCCTTGGGCAGTTGCCCCTGCTCGTCCCCCTCCCCTACACCTTTACTAGCGTCAGCTCTGGAGCGAGCCTGTATGTTTGAATTCACGTGTGTGTTAAAGCATAAGTGTTCCACAAATTTCTTTTGTTCTGGATGACAAATCTTTAGAATCATTAGTTAAGAAGTATCACAACTATTCGTTTTTATTTTAAGTTTGTATGCCTTCACTGTTGACTGCTATCTTTTTGAGCACATTCTAGTTTTTTTTCTTTAACTTAGCTCACAGCATTTGAGTTTTTAATATTGATCACCATTTTTGCCAACTGTGTGGCATTGGCCATCTATACACCATATCCACAATCAGATTCCAATGATGTCAACTCTGCATTGGTAAGTTCCTTGTCTTTATTTTTTTATGCATAAAAAAGGGAATGAAAGAGTGGGTGGGCAAGTATAAGCAAGTGATTAGGACAAACATTATTTTTGAATGCTAGCTTTAGCCAACCATAACTAATGTAGATAATCATAGGTAATTTAATTTGAAGTTGCTGACCT
>SRHC01000370.1:179401-194766 GCA_004794325.1 Pomacea maculata | reverse complement strand
AATAGACCATTTAAGGAAAGAATGTTCTTTTCAGTCACTAAACGTTTGGTTACATATATCAAGAGTGCAATAGGGAACTGGTAGTAGTATGAGTAGAACCAGCAGAGTAATGAGGAGATATGCCATTAAAGTAGCCATGGCTTAAATGTCAGCTTGTTCTTATGAATTGTGCATATTTTGATAACTCTTTTGTAACTGCACACTGATAGAAAAATTTTTTTTTTAAACAAAAGACTGGGGAAGCTTTTTCCCCACCTGCCTGGAGTAATGTTGTCATTACAGCAGCCTTTTTTCTTCTGACCATTTTAAACTGGTTGTAATGTAGTCTTTTTGTCCAGTAGCGTGTGTAAGGTATTTTTACAGTTTTGGTAAAGAGAAAGAAAAACCCTTCTTACCTTCAACTTTGTTCACATTCTATTATTGTCACTTAGACCCTAAGAATCTTTAGTTAGTGCATTTTGACCTTTCACTGCTATGGCAAATTTTTACTTAAATGTCTGCTGCTGGTAGGACTGATCACCATTCTTTGATTTGAGTGTAGAATATTATCTTCATGTTTGGTGGCTTTAGTTGCTCAGTTCAGATTAAAAATCAGATTAAGTTTGTTAAGGCATCAGTGAAAGGATGTAGTTGTTATGTGGTACATTTAAGACACTTGTTTTGCTTCTAGAATAGCTCAAGTACTCAGCGAAAATCTCCACTTTTTATTTAAGATGGTTAGGTACATGACTTTACCGCTCAGCTTCATCTTCTATATTTCTTATCTTAAGTTGTTCGCATAGTCATTTTGTGTACATCAGGCTAGTGTATGTGTCCTTTCATTCCCCCAGTCAGTGTGTGTGCGTGAGAGAGAGACTGGTTAGGGGAGAGAGAGAGAGAGCAAGTTTAGGCGAGTAGGGATTTAATTTGAGTTTAATGCATCTTATTTTTCTTATTAAAACTGAATCAACAGTGTACTACAATTTCAAAGTTTTGGAGAAAATATTTTTTTAAAAAAGATGTGGCTTTAATCTTGTCTTGTGCATGATAAAGCTGAAACAATAGCTGCTTCTGTATAACAGTCCTCCCTGCTTTTGTCTTCTATTTTATTAGTCTTTAATCAGATTAAAGAGAGATTTTGAAGATGTTATAAATGTCTGTTTAATTTTTTGTCCTTTTTTTTTCCAGGAAAGGATAGAATATGTTTTTGTTGTGATATTTACAATGGAGGCAATTCTGAAGATCATTGCATATGGCTTTGTGCTGCATTCTGGTGCTTATCTCCGAAATGGATGGAATGTGTTAGATTTCGTCATAGTTGTTATTGGGTGAGTATCAGGCATTTGTGAATTAAGCGCAGTTTGTGTGTGTGTGAGAGAGAGAATGGGTGAGGGGTGCAGTGTGTGTGATTATGTATATCAGGGCTTCTGCTTACGCAAAAAATTGCGTACAGTACGCATTAAAAGTTCGGAGGACCCTTTCAATTTTCGTCAATGGGGTCCCCTTCAAATTTGGGCAAAGAACAGGGACCCCTTAAAAATCTGAAGAAGGGGTCCCTGGGACCCCAAAGAATTTAGCCTTAGCAGAAGCCCTGTATATGCATGCATACATTAGTTAAAACACATTCACAATACAGGTACAGGGTCATATTACCATCTCCTAAAAGAGAATTGGCAGACATGATACTTCACAGATACTTATTGTGAATGAAGTTAAGATGATGCATCAAATATACTGTTCTTTTTGCCTTTTCTCTGTCTCCCCAATGATATCTTGCTCATTCCTATTAACACACACACATTCATGCACATATATATGCTTGAAATTTGATAGAGGATTGCTGACAATGGTTTCAATTGTGTTCCCCTTAAATCTTAATGTATTTGGCTTCACCATGAGCGTGCTTTCTGAAAGATGCAGAGTATCAGTTCTGCTCTCTTATGTACTGCTACATGTTCATTGCGCTCTATATCTTCAGATCTTGTCTGATAAGCTTATAGTCTTGTGTGATTTGGTTTACAGTATCAATGATCTGAGCACACTAGGACTGTAAGTTAAGCAGTTCTTCAGTACCATACTATTACCTAGATTTTAGCATCTTTAATTGATGCTCTTTGAATGTTAATTCACTTATCCAAATTAATACTTTTAAATTTTATTCAGTCCAGTGTCACTCTATAAACCCAGGCCATGTGCACAATACAGTTTTTTTAATAAATTATAAGAGCAGTTATAGGCAGTGCACTGTTAATGCAGAACGTTTGATTGATACATCCTACATGCTAGAGCATTGGTTTTTAAAGGATCTCCTTGGGCATGTGTTAGGCAGCTTGAACACCAGTGGCAGGGAAGAAGAACTGTTGTGAATAGTCTCTGGCATCCAGCCATACATGCAGGGATTGGCATGCTAGTAGAATGGCATTTCCACTTCCACTTCCGCCTACACCTTTCCGGCACATTGCTTGCCAACCCTCCATCCCCAACCCCACCCACCCAATCCATGCATGCACACACATTATTAGTTTTAGGAAAAATTATTAGTTTGTTACCTTGTATATGTTTCTAGGGTAACCTTCTTCAGTTGACAGCAGTGACCTTTAAGATAATTCTGACAATTGTGAAGCACAAACCTTTCTGAATGCTTTATTCTCATCCATTCATTGGCAGATACCATGCATAGCAAAATGTTTGCCAAACATATATTTTGATAAAGTAGTTTATTGCATAACAAGCCAGTTGCAGATTATTATGTAGGCATGGTCTTAAATACAGTTACAGTGGTGCTGTAAAAAGATAGTGGTAAACAGCTTGACGTTTACAGGATTTGTGCTGTTTACAGTCAGGATGTTCTGCTTGGTGCTTCAGTAACAGCTGTGTGGCACATTATCTGAGATCAGTATGATGAAATGTCTGCATGATTGGTGAATCCCCAGGCCATCAGATGACAAAGATCTGACATATGGTTTATTAGGCATCATTTTCCCTTGAGAGACTTAGTAATTGATGTATTTAGTTTCCTATTACACTATGGATTTATGGTGAGTGGGTGGGGGTTTGGTTTTTTTTTTTGTTTGTTTTTGTTTTTGTTTTTTTTTGCTCTTTTGTTATGTCAGATGCTGTGGAGTGTTCATTCTTTCTTAAAATCTAGCATATCTGACATTAAAAAAAAACATGGGAAAGCATAATCCAATTTCTTTAACCCATGAGGTGCAAGAATTTTTTAAAAACTAAATCATAAATGGTGGCATAAATATTCTTTAAGCATAGCTGGGACTCGTTGGCCACTGTATTTTGTGGCAGGCACTTTGGAAAACTTAGTGGTAAGGGGAAGACTACGTAAGGTGTGATGTACAATGCAAGTTGGTGGCTTTCTCGGTGGTAGGACGTGCTTGGGGCATGAAGGAAATGAGCAGTGCGTGCAACTGTCTTTAGGTTTCACCCTCAGAAATTCATTTTTGTGCTGCATTTGCCGCCGCAGAATGGCAGGTGGATGAGCGAATAGTGCGTTCATAATCCTGTCTGCCAAGTCTTGTAGCTTTTCTGTCCTGGCCTTGCTGGTACTCGGCTGCCTGCTTGGTAATCATGCGAGGTACTTGTAAGCGCAGATCAACACGCAGACAGAGACGGATGGTGGCGCCACAGGAGACGCTTTGTCATTACAATGGGACAGTATTGGTCAGTCCATGTCCGGCGTTTATGCTGGGGGCTGTCGGCCAAGCGGCAGGGTGCGGCGAGTATGGCAGATCCAGCAGTTGCTCCCTGAAAAGCGCAAACTGCGCAGAAAACAGTAGGGTGAGTCACTGATGGCTTGCAGAAGGCAAGCTGGTGCAGATTACGAGGAAGACAACGTTGGAGTAAGCCCTCTACCTCTCCGTCTCTCCCCCCTCCAACCCAACACACAGCCCCTTCTTTGATCCTCACATCTAAGGCAGTGGAAACGCCAGTGGGATAGGTTTTGCAATATGCCTGGGCACGAATTGAACACCAGGTGGTGGGCTGGTAGTATATATACCCCTCCCCAACCTACTTCCCATTCGCGCGCTCTTTACTAATAAAACAGATTGCATTTGATTACATCAATACCGCTTGTTTCTTGTTGTGTTGGGGGTATTTTTTTTTTGGGGGGGGGACGCCACCTCCCACCCTTTCGCCTCATTATTATTAGTAGTAGATAAGATAATCTACTTTTTTCTTCCATCAAAGCCAAATTTTCAATGGTCTTGGCGGCCTCAAAGGCATATAGGCTGCTTTTGCTAGTTTTTGATTTATTTAAATCTGACCCTAGAGATCCTCTTAGCTAAGCAACATAAACGCAGGAAGGACGGAAAGCAGAAGAAAGCTATTTTCACTGAGTGGAGTGACTGCAAACAGAAAGGGCCGATAAAGCTTTGCGTTGAAAACGCGCAGACTTGAGAAGCACTTCAATCTGTGGTTTAGCTGTGTAGTCGGAACGTTTGCCTGCTCCCTTGTCCGACCCAAAAGCAGAATAAAGGACGCATAAAGGACAATTATGTGCACACTTATATATATATATGAATGCTGTCTGTCAAAGAGTAGAAGTCTCGGAAAATGAGTGGCCAGCATGGACAAGATGTCAGAAACGTCGTGAACGCTGTGCAGCCCACAGCCCACTATGGTTGGTGTGATATTGGCTTTACACAAACATGGCACAAAGAGGATAAAACAACGCTGTCCTGTAGCTTTCCTCTTCTGTCTTTAACAATTCTGACGTGTAGCATGTCCCCCAAGATGAGACTTTAATAATACGCAAGGCATGTCACCAAAAGTCGTAAAGGCAGAACGAAATCTTGCGAATTCCGGCCTCTCTGAAGCGCCTTTGCCCAGTCTTAGCATCTGGATTTTGGAGGGAACACTCTTAGGTTGGTGGTGAATGCAGTCGAGTTCGGAGCAAAAGGGCACCGGAAGAACTCCCTTTGCCCACCCATCAGCGGCGAATACCCGAGCCATTGGACGAGCGACGTAAGGAAAGGATAGGACTCCGCTTTCCGCACGTGCTCTTGACGCGCTGTACCACATACAGTTTATTGTCTGTGCAGCCACTGGACTGTAGAATCTTTACTTCAGCAGCTTGATAGTATATGCTCACGGGTGATTTATTAGACTGCCGTTCTTTCTGTGCCTTTTCACGGTCAGCATGTGTAGATTTTCTTTATGAGTGATACCCCTTTACGGCATTTGCTTTTATGAATGGACCAGTTTACATTGTCATCAAGCATCTTTTGTGAATTGACTAGCTTATAGTGTTGCCAGTCCTCTTTCGGGAATGGAGCAGTTAACGATGTCGTCAGGTATCTTAAGCAAGCGCTTTAAATAATTGATTCTACATAATCTATAACTGGGTGCATGTTATAGAGTTCGCCGACGATTGTAATGACGACTGGGCACTGGCCTGTCAATTTGCTACAAGAATTTCGGTTATGGAGTAGAAACGTCTGCAAAAAGAAAAATAATAATAATAAAATAAAAAAAAGAGAGAGAAGATAATCCCAAAGGAATAAAGCCTTTTGATAAGCGTCGTCGAAAACATCGTCAGTGAAATTTAAAAAACAGAAACAGCAATGAAACCTAAAAACCACAAGCGCGTGTGGCAGGTACTCTTCACAAATACCGCCCGAACAAGAGCCGGAAGTTACGTAGTCCTCATCTGCAGTCACCGCGGGTTTCGTTTTCCTAAACAAAGTCATTGTTCCGGCGGAGCTGTAAACTTGGTCTGCGTGACGGGTTCCCAAGTCGAGCGGCATTTTCTGACGTCTGAAAGACCAAGCGAAATGCCTGGGTCAGGGCCACATAATGTGTGTAGGGTTTGATGTTTGCTGGAGTTGGGGGAGTGGGTGGGAAATGTGCCCGATTAACTTTCGACAAACAGGACACAAGGCAGCTTACTCCCTGGCTTGCAGCGCAGCCAACCTCAAGGAAATGGCAGTTGGCTTCTTGTGCTGTTCTTTAACAGCGGAATGGAACGAGGCTAGGTGTGCGCCTTTGATACGCGCACCTGTTTGTCCGTGTGTGTGTGTTGGGGTGGACGGAATGTTTTCTTTTGCCTACCTAAAATGACCATGTAATTGTAGAGTCACCCATCCATCTTGCTCGCCATCAGCACAGCCCATGTACGTTAACGACTGGACGCTCTTTATTACGCGGTGCAGACAATAATTTTTTTGGTTTACTACCAGTTCCTCCTCCCTCTCCTCCATCCCCCGCCTACTTCTGCACCCGCTTGTATGCGCCAGCGGTTGCACGCGATGTGCAGCTGCGACTGGTGTGTGCTACTGGAGCAGACACACACACAAGCACGTGTGTCGGGGGGTTTTCAGGCTGTAACCTTCTCCAGGACTTGGCGACCACGCCAGAGCACAGCGCGAGGATCGATGAGCTGGCAACAGGTGATGGAAGTCTAATACACTAGCCGCCACAAGGGAAGGGGGGTATGGGGAGGAGGAATGGTAAGGAAGAACGAAGGAAAGGCGCTAAAATGGATGGCTCTATCAATGAACATTTGACCATTGTACATTTGTCTACGACACGACACTGAACGTGGAAGCTAGCTGTGCTGGTTGGTCGGTGACCGCCGTTCTCTGTCTCCCTCTTACCACCCGCCGTCACTCACCCTTCTTGTACAATGTGCCGTCCTCCAGCGCTTGCGCTCTGCAGCGTTTTATTGTGCATGCTAGAGGGGAGGGCGGGGCGGTTGGTCCAGCTGTGCATCAGCACGGCTTTGTACATTGGCTCATTACATCAGCCCTGCTTTGTACATGGGCTCAATACATCAGCACGACTTTGTACATCGGCTCAGTACATCAGCTCAGCGCGGCTTCATACGGAGGCCGAACAGGCGAGGTTGGAGCAAGGGAGTTTGGAAGTGGCTTACAGCTAGCCACGATCTTTCCTCGTCAGCAGCGAGCTATACAAGCTTAAGTGAAGGGATGCTTATTGTTTACCGAGCCTTGTTTATAAAATATACCCCACCCCCACCCACCCCGTCTGTTTGTGTGTCTGTCTCGCGAGCACTTTGTTTCCTTCACCCCTCATCGGCTCCAGCGTGCTTGACTAGCCTGACCTGTAATGACACCCGAGATTATGGCAAACCTGGAATAGCGGGTGGGAGGATAATGGTCTGCCGGCAAAGTGGCTGTTAGCGCGGCTCGTGCAGTGCACTCTCATCACTGCCGACCGATGTGGGGCGGTTTGGTGTCTTTCAACGTCAGGCGCTGCTCGGTGTTCAGCATCGCGTGGTCGGAACTGGGAGCTACTAAAAGAACGGTGCCGTCAGCGCAACATTTCCTTTATTATCCACAGTTTCCTTTTTGTCGCAGCCATCATGCAAGTCGTCCTCGTTCGGAAACTGAAGGTAGTTCCACCGTAGTTTTCCATGGAACAAATTTGTTCCTTCCTCGCCATACAATGCTGCATTTGCAACGGTCGGAGAAGCGCTAGGCCGTAAAAATATGCACAAGTATTGTGCAAGCTTTACTCACAAATCTTTTTGTGAAAACACTTGGTTCACACTTCCCACGAAGATTCAAGTTGCAGAGTATTCTAGAAGGTGGGCGGGCGGGCACGTTCGTGTGTGCGGAGGGAGAGAGAAAGAGTGAATAGGAAATGCGACAGAGCAAACATTTTTAGGAAAGCGACACTGATTCCAAAAGTTTCCAAGAATTTCTCGCTGTTATTGGCCCCTTGTGTCATTTGTGTTTTCTTGTTGTTATTGGCCCTTTGTGTTATTTGTGTTTTCACGAAAAACTGACAAGTCGTTATTGAGGGGAATGCTGGTCTTAGGGTCACTGAGCGAAGCGTGTGAATCCGCAGGTGCGTCTTTTCATGGGTCTAGCAGGTAGCCCAGAGAAGGGAAGGGAGGGAATTAGATCCTTGGGGGAGATGGAGGCAAGAGTAAGCAGCAGAGCCGTTTTTTCCCCCTTTACCTTTTTGGGCTGTATGTAAGTCTGTTCTGCTGCTGGAGTTGTCGCTAAAAGGTTTGTGGCAGGTATCGCTGGGAGGTTTGGATCGAACGTTCTCAAGCCCCAAAAGCCTTGTACAAGAGGCTTTCCGTCGGTTTGTGGGGGATTTCCCAGATTTGGCCCTCGGCCTTAGTTTTGATGGCACTAGATAGAGGTGGCACAGAAAAATTCCTTCAATAAGCGGCGACAACGACCGTGAAGTCCTAGAAGAGCCATGTTGCTTTGTAACTAAACCCTGCCGATTGTTTGAAAAATGGTGCACTGGCTCTGCAGCCTGACAGCAGTGAAGACGCGATATGACTACAGACAACAGTAATGTCTCAATAGTTAATGCTGGAATAGAGCTATTATCTTGGAAACAGCAGATTGCGTGCAGCTAAATAGTTGTAATTGTTCATATCTGCACAGCAGTGATAGAGCACAAGAGCCGTTATGCCCTGTAACGGCGGGCAGACATAGGAGCGAAACAACTGCTCTGCTATAATATATAAAATATTATTTGCAAAAACATTCTGCAGCCGACCTGGTGTACAGAGGAGCAGAGTGACGACTGACTTGATGAAGTGCGGCCGACGGGCCGGGACGGGGGATTAGCGGAAGGATTCAGACGCAAGGCAATAAAGTGGCACTGTGTGATTTTCTTTAATAACCGCGAAAATCACCAGTCGTGGCTAATATCGACAACAGCAGTCATTGCAAGCACTAGTGTCGATAGAGGCAATGTTAATTTATACCCACAGCTGAATCAGTAGTCTGTGGTTGTTTTGTTGGCGACAGGACGACAGCAGTGGGGTTTCCACTTCTTCTGTTCAAGGTCTTAGGCTGTTCAGTCTCTTACCGGGAGAGTAATGCGTGCATGATGTGGTAGAAAGTGAGAATGTTGAGTGACTTAATGTATATACAAATAAAAAAAATGGAGTTGTAGAATATGTTGGCGTGTCATATACACGCACTTAGAACTATTTTGGAGTTGCAGAGTACGCATGTGATGTATACATCCACTTACGGACAGGTATATCAGTGATAGCGGGGAAGCTCGCACGAGTTCGGTGAAAGCTGCTCCTCTTGTTTTCCGATAGCGGAGCTCCAGGCACTCTGTTGCATTCTTGGGACAGTGGAGATCACGCTCACGCGCACACCCATACCTACTCTTTATCGACGACTATGGTATACGAGATGTGTCTGAAAACGAACGGGTCTGGTGTCACAAACAATTTCAATTTCAAACAATAAACTACTTGGTTTCCCCTTCAGAGTAATCCCCCTCCAGTCTAATGTACTTTTCCCATCCTCTCCTGCATGTGTGTGCGTGCGCGCGAATGTTTATGTATGTGTGTGCGTATGAAGGATATTTGTATCTCTGTGTCGTTGTATTAGCACGTTGGAGAAGCTCAGCAGGAGTGTGGCCAAGCATGACTATGGATTTTGGGATACTGATAACCACCTGCATGAATACCTGTCCAGTATAAACATCTACATGGCTTCTGTTTTCCAGATTCTCCAGGGTAGGTGCAGGTCTCATTACTTGAGGCTACAGAGGATGAAGCAATTGGCACGCCAGACCTCGCTTTTCAGAAGTCCTAGGGGAAAAAAAGTGTTTTCGTATCAAACACGTGCTGGTCAGCTGCACGTGCGGCGGGGTGCGTGCTTGGCATCATGTGCACGAGGTCGCATGCTCGCAGCCAGCAAGTGTTTGTCAGCATCGCGCCGGCCAGAAGCCGAGCCCAAACATCGTCTGCGTTTTATTGCACGACAGGCGCGCCGGCTTCCTTTGAAGACGCCTTGGACCTTTCAGGTCTTGAGCTTTGTCTTGCTCTGACCGTCTGTCACCTGACGCTGATTTTATTGCGTTTGTGACGTCTCACCTTTTTGTCTTCGCATGTTCAAGTACGCCCAGTTCGTGATCACGTGATCAAGAAATTCGCCACGTAGTCGTTCTCGTGCACTTTTGCGAGAAGTGGTGCTGGTGGGTAGGACCATCTTAACCACAAGGTACCGAAACGTGGCTTATGCTGCTGCAAGCAAATACCTGGGTCTTTGGCGGCATTCTCTTGCTTCCCGCCTGTCGACCTTCATGTCTTGGGCGAAGAAGCTGGGACTGTTGCTAGTGCTAACCGATGTTGAGACCTCCACACCCTCTACCGCCGCAATTACTGGCACCTATATGTGCCATCGTATCCCCCACCCCCACCTCGCCCCATCCGTGGCGTACCTGTCGTAGAAAATGCTCAACCTGATCTTTGCAAGACTCGGGCACCGTGTAGTTCTTGGATGCTGTTAAGGCTGGAGCAACCTTCTGGGCAAGCAGCGTGCCCATGCACGCCAAACTCTCCCTGGGCTATACCGACTGCAGTCAGACTCTTGGCTCGTGCAGTTGCAAACTTTCTATATATTTTCAAAGTGCTCTCCAAAGGTTTTGAAATGCTTGCCAACATCGTTGTCTCTTTTCACCTTGTGCATTTTCTCTGTTGTGTGAAGGGTGTTTTCCAATGAAAGATCTTTCCCATGTTCTCCCTCAGCTTTGACCTTCAGCAACAGATAAGTGGAGAGAAGTGGGGAGGGGGCCTTCTCAAGCTACGACACGTGACCTGCGAGGCTGACCTCATCGCATAAAGATTTAGGGTGTTGAGATCACCATCTGCTTCTAGGGCGCACGATTAAACATTTGTTGGGGTTGGGGTAGAGGGGTGGAGAACTCCGAGCTTGCGCATGTTGGCATGGGAAAGTCAGTGTGCCACAATGTGTCGATAGTGTGGCACAGAGGCGATGAGAGAGAGAGTTGTCGCAGTATGAAGGGAAGTATGCTCATCACCACATAAGTCGCGAAAGTGTGCGCGATACCCTCCCTACCCCTTGCGGTATAACCATACACCAAATGTACACATCGTCTTAATAGCCACCATGCGCGGCACGATGCAGTCTTTGTCCAACCGCCCCACTCGTTCTTTCTGCAAAACTACCAGCGGAACGACCTCATGCTTTCTTGTCCCTATGTTCAGATCTCGTCTCGGGCTTGCTGTTCACATGGCCGGCTGCTTTGCCTTGCTATATAGCCTTAGTTGTTGACGGCGTAAACACTAATTTCTGCCCTCCCCAACCTGAAAGTCGCTATGTGTCCTTTGATAGTTTGCTGCCGCCATTTAATGTTTGAAAAGAGTGGTTTACTGAACGAATTGTGTCAGTGCGTTAACCCTACTGTACTCGCCTCGGACCATGGTGAAGTGATAGACGCTCAGTGGGTAGACGCCAATAAAGTTACCCAATCGCCCTTTCGAGTCGCTGGAATCGTTACCACGCGCATCACAGGCTGTGATGCGGTCGGGAGATGAAATGTCATAAACGTGTTGCTGAAATATCGAGTTAACATTGACGATGTTAGATTGATCATTCGGGAGATGGGTGGTTCACGCTGGCTCCACCCTTTACTTTCCACAGTCCGTCGCCACGACGGCCCCTCTCCTTGTCCGTAGTTCCGCTGTCGGTCAGCGTGCCTGACCATGAGCACTTAAGAACATTCCACCCGGCTGTGGACATTAAAAGAGTTATTATTTTTCGAGAAATATTCGACAGAAATTAATGATCTTGTAGCCCGGACCAGGTCTGCACCATCTACCATAACAGTGACTAAAGTTTGGAGAACATGTGTAACTGTGTAGACTCTCTTTTCTTTCTCACTCTCTTCTTGGTGTATATATATCTCTTTTGTTTCTCACTCTCTCTTTGTGTGTGTATATATATATAGAGGGAGGGGCTGTCGATCGTGTTTGTATTTAGCCGCAGAGCACGTTTGTGTACGTGCTTCGTCTTCTTGGTGTTTTCAGCACGTGTCACTACAAGTCATCTGCTCCTTGTCTTCATACTTACCCACCCGAAACTGAATCATCCCGAGAAAGAAGCTAGAGATGCTTGGCATTTCATCCTGTAGCTCTTCCCTCTCACGCACACATCTTTCGCTTAGATTGTTGTCCTATAGCAACATTCAATCAGCACTTAGGAGTTCTCACCGCGCCGTGCACAAATCGAAAAAGGGAGTTGAGCGTATGTGCTCGCACGTGTATCTCTAGACTGTTTTCTGTTTGCGGTAAAATTCTTGCAATAAATTTTTTGGTTATTCTTTCCCCCTCTTTTTGTTTTGTTTGTTTTTTTTGTTTTGTTTTTTGTTTTTTTTTTTGGCAAATGTCTCTGACTTCCACTTCTCACGACCAAGAGCCAATAAACTGAAACACAACAGATCTTAAACCTAGCGCTTTTGTACTTCCGTCGACCTGAGAGTTTGCATATTGTCCTCTTTTTCTTGTTGGTAGTTAAACCTAGAGCGAATTTCGCCTCGTTCTAGAAGCGGGGAAAATTCGTCGGCAAACAGTCCAGGCGAGGTATATGTCTGTAGCATGTGCGTGGCTTATCCTATAGCATTCTCTCACTGTGGCCGTCTTTTAAAAGACATATGGTTTTACTTTGTGTTTGTCTTCTACAAGCTTCGTGATTTCACTTTCACTGACATGCATTAAGAACAGTTTGAATCAGAGAGAAGTTCTGCATCTGACAAAAGTAATAATTAAAGATAGCGGATAGCAGAAGCAATGCACGGTGAAAGCATGGATGTGTATAGATGGATTGCTGTCTGTCTGCCAAGACCAACGCTTAGCGTAGCCTTTTGCGAAGTTCTCCGCTGTTATAGTCTCGGCGAGCCTAAATAAAGAATGTGGCTAAACCGGAAGATTTGTAGTATCATGCCTCGTTTTAGTAGTTAACTGGGAAAAAAAATCATCTGCCAGTCGTCGAGTAATACAAGTTCATGATGAAAGCGAAGCGTGGCTGTAGCCAGCTTTAAGTCTGAAACAGTCTGGCACGGTCTTTCTGTGTCTGGTTCTCCCACCTTGGACTGTGCGCTGACCGAGAGAAGATTTATCGGCTGCTACTAACGCCAACACGTCTTCCCGAGTGAGGGGAACTAACCGCTAGACGCTCGGCCTTCTACACGACCAACCATGTGGCGACTTCCAGTAGTCTGCCGGAGAAATGTTTACAGGAAAGAGTTACTTCTCCTGGCTTTGAACACACAACGTGTCAAGCAGCAACACGTCCGTTGATTTCAACGAGAGAGTTATAGCAGACCTAGGGTTTGTGCAACTCCGATTCGAGGTACCCTAAAAGACATGAGAACGGACGAGTAACAACTTGAAGGAACTACTTTTTTGTCTTGCCTAATGCTCTGTCACTGGACCTTGTTTTGATGTTTGTTTTAGGCCGTACCTGCCACTAGACATTTGAATGTGCTGCCCCCTTTCATCTTGGTGGCGGTTTCTTTTGCCTGGTGCTGACGGGATCCATAGGCTTCCTTTTGCCTTTCGTAGAGCTGGGGTTTGTGTATGTGACTGCGTTAGTGAGATAGGGCTGCTTTATCCTGTGTGGATTAGGTTAGGGACTTCATTGTTAATTGTACTTTATATGAATACTTTTCTTTCTTTGGGCTTGCCGCAAACAGTCCGCTGAACGCACACGTAAATTTATAAATAAATAAAGCTTATTTAGTTAGCACTGTATCCACATCAAAGGCAGGTTCAGTGCGCTTTAAAAAAAAAAAACACAGAGACATAATAATGGACACTGGTCTAATAAAACAAAACAAAGAATATTACCTACCTCCGTAGTGTAACCACTCCAGAGAATGCCGTCAGGATACATGGGGTCTGCAGCCTTACCCAATGGAATCTTCGAAAAGTTCTGCTTCGAGAGTTTATTAATTTATAATGTCGTTACTTGGTGACATCGGTACTTTTATGATATATATATCTGAATCATTTAAATTTGACATCTTGAACTGTGAAAAATCAACACCATACTGGAGACTTCGGTTGTACCATCACTCTACACGTGGAGTCATATAAGTCTCCCGTTTAGTGTCTTTTGTGAAGCATATCGAGTTTGCTACTGTTTGAAGGAATGGTTGTTGTTGTTGTTGTTGTTGTTGTTGTTTTTGTTGTTGTTGTTGTTGTTGTTGTTGTTGTTGTTGTTGTTGTTGTTGTTGTTCCTAGACCGTGTCCTGACAAGGAAAAAATATCTCGGGTAAAACTTTTCAGTCGATCACGCGGCACCTAAAACTATTCAAGAACTACAACATTTACGGCTATACTAAAGTGATTTGCATAATTCAATACCAAGACAAAAAAATAAAAAAAATGCTGTGCTAGACGATTCTAATGTCAGATATTTCCATCAAGGGACATTTAGGTACACGTGGATAGTGGTGCAGATTTCAGATATTCGCGAATGAGTGCATGAGGATAATCACAGAGTGTAAGATCAACAGCTGTCAATTAGCATCACCACAGATTACTTTTGTCGAGAACATTAAAAGCAGTGTATAATTATATTGGTATTAAAGTATCGTTTATGTCAGCATCATTGAGAACATTAAATGCGGTGCTTAGTGACATTTTTAGGTAATTAGTATAATGTAAATTGCGGAGAGCTAGCGGCGTGCTAGGATTCTGGCTACGCTATGAAAGCATGCTTTATTATTTATAATGAAATGCCATTAATCGAATAGTTGGAATACTCCACTTACCCAGCTTTGCAAGTATTGTGTTATAATAATACAAGTTGTTGCCAATGTTGCATGGTAGGGACACGATGGTTGTTCAACAAGAAGCCGTGTTTGTTTAGGGTCGACCCTTATAGTACCACGTGACATCGTTTGGCGGAGCAATAGGCGGGGTTGCTGGTGGTTAAACCCTACCCTGGGCATGAGGGCTGGAACACAATATGTACTTAAATATACATGATATACGAACAGACTCTTCTTAATGCGAGGAAAATTATTTTTCCCTTTGTGTGTGTGTGTGCATGCGTGTGTGTTGTGGATGGGGGCGTGTGAAGGCGGGTCGTAAAAAAACTATAATAAAAGTATTATTTTTTAATTATTGCTTTATATATTTTTTATGAATCTGCAAACACATTACAGTAAAATCTAAAGGCGGAAAGCAAAACTTCCACCTGCTTATTTCTGTCATTTTAGGCATTTGTATCTGTGATAAATAAATATTTCTTTGTGGACATAAACGTATATTTTGCAGCAGTGCTAATTTTCTCACTTATAAGGCCCTCTCCGCCGCCAGTAATTTCGGAATCAGCGTCTGAAACACAGGTCTTTTATGATACTTTTTTGTTCTTCACGGTGACTCTTGCATGCATTCCCACGATGTCATATTTGATCTCGCTGATTGAACACGGGTCATTTATCGAAAATCCTGATATGAAATGTTGACCGCATACTGCTGAGCTTTCGGTCAGTACGAAGTTCTCTCTTCGCTTGCAACCACAGTGTTTGTCTTTCGAGTTTTTAGGCATCTAGTAGTGGGAAAGCAGATAATAGTAACTTTTCTCCTTTTTTTTTTTTTTTTTTTTTTT